>CM018693.1:110473508-110945545 GCA_009363875.1 Mikania micrantha | reverse complement strand
TAATTCACTCATTTTTCCCATAATTAACATGAAACACACATTTTAAATTTATTAAATTAGACAACCAATCATATTGTGTTATTAAGTTCTCTCAATTAGTTGAGTTACCAATTGATTCGTACCCTATATTATATATATATATATATATATATTATATATATATATATATAGATAGAGAGGAGAGAGAGAGAAGAAATGTTCATGAGAAAACTCATATTTTGGAAAAAGTCAAGAAAACTCATACTAAACAATAAATTTTTAAAAAAAAAATTTCATAATTTTTTATGATAAGGTTAAAAATGTTATAAATAAAAAATTGGAAAAAAAATGTCACTCTAAATTTATATATACAAGTTATTGAACTTACGAATGGTTAACGGTATATTAACTTGTAGAAAAGAAAGAAAAACTAAACTAAATAAAAGATCACAAAATGGAGTACTTGAACCGACTTTGTGAACCCACTTCGTGAACTTCATTTTGAGTACCAACTTTGTGAACCTATCCTATATATAGTAGTGCCTGGGAACGTGCACACACCTTTGGGCTCGAAACCACTCTCTCTCAAGTACTCGAAGTGGGCAGGTTCGTGAACTACAAGAAACGACTTTTGCTGGACCAAAAGAAGGAGGAAACGCACGGGAAGCTACGAGAGGATCATCAAACAATAGGTAAGTGTTTGATTTGAGAAAGTTATGATTTTTAGACAAAAAACCTATTCTTAAAGGTCATACATTTTATGCATAAAGTTCGTTCCTTTTTTGTTTCAATGCGTTGATAAGGCCATAAGGAACCTGTAACTAGCTCCTCAAGTCTTGGATAGTTTTCTGAGATGATTTATGATGAAAAGATGAGCATTAGAAATAGTACACGAATGGGAGTATACGAACCCCCTTCGTGAACCTCAATTTCGTGAACTCAAGTTTCATGAACTTCATGATTCGTGTACTTTGAGGTTCGTGTAGTCTAGAGATTTCATGTACTTTGGGATTTCGTTAACTTCATGTTGATTGTGCTTGTGTGTTATGTTGCCGGTTTTGTCGGTTAAATACTTATTTTGATGTGTTAGAAGTCACTTAGGTTCATAATGCATGTTGATGTGCTTGTGTGTTATGTTGTCGGTTTGTCGGTAAAACACGAATAAATTGTCAAACTTGACAAATAATTACAACTAATTAAGTTTGGAGTTAAAATGGATTTTTAAACGAAGATAACTTAATTACTTGGATATAATATGACTTAAAAACATTAACTTATGATTTATGATAAATAACTAAAATTCAAGTCACCAACGGGTCATTTGTGTGAAATCTGTTTTCCCTTAATGGAATGTGTTAAGTCTAAGTTAAGTTGTGAACAACTTACATAGTAGACTTGTGTTTAGACTGTTAATGTGTCCCTTTGGTTTTTAGGGCGCTAGTGAGAACAGTCTAGTTATTGGGAAATCTCTGTTGCTAGCAGGAACGCATTAAGGTGAGTTTCACGGCCCTTTTTAAACTGTTTTGTTTTTATAAATCGGGGGAGAAACATACCTATGTTTGGGAATTTATATTTGTAATATTATGCTTGTGTGGTATGTGATGGTTGATAGCTCTTGAGTAAGTGTAGTTAGGCCTGGTTCTCGTGGATTGTGCCCGAGTGGTTTTGCGCATTGATAAGTTTTTGTGCCCGTAGTCGTAAATCATTAGTCTCGCGAGGACCACCGGATATATTGGTAGATATATCGAGCTTGACAACCCACTCCCAGCCAGGTGTCATGGTCCTTGAGTAACGGGAGAATATATGTTGCAGGGAGTCTGCTCCTGTGTTCCTTTGATTATGAGCTCATTGTGTCTATCGGTTCGTAGGACCTAGCTAGTCTACAAGATGTTCACTAGCACAACATTGAAATATTACCTTCTTTTCCATGATAATCTGTTGAAATGTTTTATTATAAACCTGTGAACTCACCAACCCGTTTTGTTGACACTTGTTTTAAATTGGTATGTTTCTCAGGTAAGTAGCATTGTTGTTTGGGAAAATGAAAACCGGTTCTTGAAAGCGAGTTTGTTTGGGATATTTATCTGGGACCGGTTATTTAGATGTTTAACTGATGTTTGTTAAACTTGTAATGTTTTAACATTTATCGATAACTTTTTATATTAAATATCCATGTTTTATTTAAAATCTTCCCTTAACTTATTCTTATGTTATAATATTGTTGACACCAAGACTCTGTTAAGTCTTCCGGTGTGAAGTCGGGGTGTGACAGTAAAAGTGGTATCAGAGCCTAGGTTATAGCGAACTAGTAAAATATTTTTCTTAAATCTAACTATACCAATTAAATATTATTTTAAGAATGGTTTATATTTCCCAATATGGTATTGCATGCATACTTAGCCTGAGAAAATTGATATGCATGGATGTGTCTTTATTAGTACATGACTAACCAAATTTTTATGGATGTCCTTCTTTCTCTAGATGGTTGATCCTATGATTGACTTGCTTGGCTCAAGTGGTGAGCTTGATTTACCGTATTACTCATATTTTGCTTTAGGCTAGATCCATTTAGGCCTGAGAATTGTAAAATGTTATCTGCGTCAGATGACGAGATAGATCCCACAAAAATATGTTCCTTATCCCCACATATATTGGTTTCACATTATTGTCTTCACCTATTAGGGTGGTATACACACACCGGATGAAACGTGACCTCGGTAGGAGACGACACAATGATGATGACAAGGTGACAACGCAAAATGGACGTATGATGTCCAAGGGGAAGGATCAGCTGCTGGGTGATAGTGCATTAAATCATATGAACTTTAGGTAGACTAAGCAGAGACCACCTAAGTCTCTTGCAGGACATGATGTTTAGAGGTATCCCCCGTCGTTCTCCCTGAATCGAGATCTATTCTCCATCGGCAACGTAACTCGTACGATCTTCTCGTTATACACGATCTCAGCCTGGTTTGCAGACAGCCAGTCCATTCCAACGACCACATCAAAGCTTCCAAGAGTTACCGGCATCAGATCAATTTCGAGTTCGTGATCTGCCAAGACCATGACGCATCCTCGAAAGATGTGTTGTGTCTCTATCAGTTTACCATTGTCTAACTCTACGGTATATTTATAATCTAGTGGTGTTGGGACAATGTCAAGCAGTTTGCTAAATTCACTAGATATAAAGCTTCTATCAGCACCGGTATCAAATAATATACTTGCATAGACATTATTTAAAAGAAACGTACCGGTCACGATGATCGGGTCATCCTTGGCTTCCCCTGAGCCTATCACAAAGGCACGACCCTTGGCTGCACCTCCTCCAGTCTTTTTAAGTTGCGGGCAATCCCTCCGCATGTGTCCTGGCTTTCCACACTCGTAACACCCCTTTAAAGTGTTCTGGTTATTGTTGTTCTGGTTGTGGTTGGGGTTTTGTTGTTGTTGTTGGGTAGCTTGGTCTTACAATCCCAGGCCATGTGGCCATGTCGTCCGCACTTCAGGCAACGATACCTATCGCATTTCCCGTTAGTGGTGATGATGACACCGTTGCACAGGGGGTATTTCCCCTCGTATACACCCTTCCCCTTGCTGTCGGGTTGGGTAAGGTGCTGGTCTGGACTGTTGCTGGTATGATGAGTGAGACTGGTGGTGGCTGGGTTCCCACTTACGTTTGTGGATCTCCTGAGGTTTCAGGTGTTCACCTCGTTGTGGTAGTTTTCCCTAGGCCACGGCATTCTGGTGAACTCCTCCCAGCTTATGGAGTTTGCAGCCTCTAGTCCCAATGTCTGAACATGCGAGTTCCACCAGGTGAGGGCAGGTCCCTCCAGCGTCCTGGTGGCATACTTTACCCGGTTCTCCTCAGAAAGTCGGACATACATAATACCGACTCCACTTTTTCTATCCACCGGAGCAATCCCACTGCTCCTTGGGTTCCTTTAAAGTTATGAGGGTGACAGCTTAGGAATGCCTTAAATGAACATCCCTTGTTGGGTGCTTCCGTGAGACCCTGTTTGTGAGTAATGAATTTCGTATGTTAGTGATAGTGTTAGCTATGCTATGTTAGTCGGGTTGAGCAAATGTTAGTACCGTTTTTCGTTCCACTCGTTTCGCTGTGTAGCCTGCTCGCTTCATAGTCAGCGATAGCCTTGCTAACTCTTCGGTCAACCATCATCTTGATGGTCGCCGATCCAATCGGTCGTTTGTGTGGTCGAGTATGTGTTCCTCTTCCCGCCATAGTTAGTTTCTATACGGAAGGGATAGAGTGTTAGTCAGTCATTTATGTTACGTGTCATGTTAGTAAGCAATCATGATCAAGATACACAATTAATAGAACAAAACATCATTTCATTAATATTAGCTTGGAGTACAATGATTTTCAAAATGAAATACTACCAATTACAGTTCGTATGGGCACATCCCGCTCATCTAGGCGTACAATCAAAATAAAATAACTAAAATGAAACAGCCTAACTAATCTGAAGCAATCGTGGAGTGTGAATATCCATTGTCCGCGGGACCGTCATCCCCGTCCTCCTCAGGATCCTCGTCCGAATCCTCGTCGAAGTCCCCCTCTTCAAGGTCCTCCGCCTCGAACTGTGGCTCCTGCTCAGGTTGCGGCTCCACGATGAACTGCTCTACCCAAGCGTTCATCATGGCATCGTTGGCCTGTATCATCGCATGGTTCTCCTCTGATGCGACCTCTACTGTAGCCAATCGTCCACCATGCTCCTGCACTACCCAACGATCGCCCCATGCTGCTCTTCTATCTGTCATGTCCTAGCACGGGAGTCTGCAGCTTCGGCTTCCATCTTCCCCTGTAGATGGTCCACCCGTCTGTGGAGGCGTCGGTTCTCCTCACGGAGACTCCTAACCTCCTCCGCCAGCTCATGCATGCTCCAGGCCTCGCGGGCCGATCGAGCAACATGGGCTGCGAAAGCCCGCTCGAGTGGCACTCTTAGTGCCGGAAGTCGGTGTGCGTTCGGTGCGTCACCCGGTAATCGTGGTAGAGATGTTCATTCCTCCTCTATCCAGTCCCAGACAGTCACAGGGTACCATCCCCATGATCTAGCATGCCTCATCAGTCGTGCTCGTTCAGATTACTCAGAGTCCACTTTGGACACAATGTCCCGAATCCTCTGACGTTCTTCTTCGGTCAACTCGTATCCTGCGGGCCTTTCCCCGGGTTCCTTCCAGTATCGTTGTTGTCCATCCTGTAATCTTAGTTCAGAAAATAACAGATAACAATAATAACATATTATTGTGCAATGTCTAAGTGTATTGTCTAATGTTAAGCAATGGCTATAGTCTAAGTTTACTACATGCAAACCTAGTTCTCTATAACCAAGGCTCTGATACCAGTCTGTCACACCCCCCAAATTCCCACGTGTGGTGTCAGTCCACATGGGCATGACGTGGCCAGAATCACAGCTCCTGGTCATATAGAACAACTCTATATGCGTTTCAAAACACAATGTTCGTCATAAACACAACCAAACAGTTTATAACTAATGCAGCGGAAAATAATGTGTTTAAAATGCAGCGGAAAAGTACATTGTCAGACACTACATCGTTAATACATAATCGTAGGAAATAATTATTTGTTTTCAAAATCATGATATGGATGCAGTTGACCCTATGCTCATTCTTGATGTGCATCCTGATTTCCAAACACAGCTAGGTACCTGAGAATACATGTTTAAGAAAAAGTGTCAACACATAGGTTGGTGAGTTCACAGGTTTTGATATACATAGATAATAATCAGAAATCATGTGCCATGCTGTTTTATTAAAATGTTAGTCTCGAACCCTAAGCTCCAAGTGTCAGTGCGTCACTACCGAACTAGACTTGCTTGTCCTTGCCTCCGCCATGTCTTGTAATAACATGGCAAGATAGGTCGAAATTTCACGTGTCCCGACCTCCAGTCAGTATTGTGCCACGTGGGGTTCGTCACACCCAAACAGATCTATTCAAACTCACCTCGTTGTTTGTACATTAATGGTAAGACTTTTTGAGGGCTTGTTACGATTACAACACTTATGTTTGTCTAATAAACTAGCATACACAAATATGTTTGTAATAGCATAAATGTTTGACTCGATTCAACAAGTATTCTCCCTATATTTGAAAAGTTTGTAAAAGAGTTAAAGAGGGGCCGTAAACTCACCTTGGTGAAATCTGATAGTGATAGCGTAAGCTCCTGCGTCGTAGAGGTGCCGGTCACCGGCTACCTATATCGTATAGCTTACGTGAGTTCATGTAAGCGACCGTGTTCGTGTTCGTGCTCGTTTTTGTGCTCAACAACCCTCGTTGTTATGTTTTTTCCGTGTCGGTCCACATTGACCGTGCTTGACCGCATTTGACCGTGTCAAGTCAACGACCCGTTGGTGAACCGCGTGTCGTTTGTGATTCGTGTAACATTCATGATTGTGCTCCTTGTGTGCAAAACGCGCAAATCGCGTTCATGGACAACTTACTATTTATAGTAAGTTTCTATTTTTAGCAAGTTCCATAACACATATCGTTTTAATGATTCTAGCATGCTTGGTAGTCCTACGTGATCATGTTAACACATAGCACGTTGTCATTTGCGAGTAAATAAACACATAGATTGTTTTCAATTACTAAAGTTTCCTAAAAAGGAAAGTTTCCATATCTAGCATGATTAATATCAAGAATCATCTAACTTAATTCACAATAATCCTATTAAATCGTGTTAAGTCATTTAGCATGTTCAAATCATGTATTACATTACTAAATCAAGTTTTCATATAATAAAGTTTCCTAAAATGGCAACTTTTCTTTCTAGCATCCTTTTAAATCAATTTATTGCCTATTATATGTTAATAATCTCATTATCAACAATTACACCACATTTTCACAACCCATTTTATCTAGTATCAATATCTACCAAGTTTTCACCAAATAAAGTTACTATAAATAGTAACTATGACCAATAATCTTAAAATGATCATCCTAAACATTATCCATTTTTATGCCAAACATCATTATAACATATCATAAATCATCATTCAAAGTTGCATGCATGAACATAAAACATTATTTACCAATTCTAGTAGTTTAAAAGTTACTAAAAATAGTAACTATGTCAACTTAGCTATTTATGACCATTTTAAGCATACCAAACCATATGATGCATCCATACATCATCAAATATCACTTATCAATACCCACAATAATTCAAAGAACCATAGATCATGCATCCATGTAGGTATTCATGTACATCACATAGGTTTATGAACCCAAATCACCCTTTCATCAATAAAACTCATCATAGATCATCTTAAATCATCATAGATAAACAAAATCAGTAGAAATAACATTAAAACCAGATCCAAAAGTCATGCATGTGTATAATAAGAGCTTGCATGCAAGCTTTGAGCCTTACATGTGAGTTTGTGTGTGGTGAATGCGCGAAATGGACATTAGAACTACCTCTCAAGACCTTGTAACACCAAGATGATGTTGTAGCAGCTATAAAAACCTTCTGGAGAGTGGTGTTTGATAGGAAAAAGTCGATGGTGATGATCTCCAAGCTCCACCAACCTTCTTCTTCAAGTCTCCTATGGTCTCCAAGCTTTAGCTCTTCAAACTTGAGCTTCCAAGGGCTCAACAATGGCTTCCATAGGCTGCAATGATGGAGAGGAAGAGTTTAGAGTCGGATTTTAGCTGGTAGTTTCGAGAGTAATGAGTGGTATGGTTGCATCAAGTCTCTGGTTGGTGCTTTTAAGATTTCTGCGATTCTGGGCTCTCAAGCGCATCGCCTGACGTGGCGCACCGACATCGGGCGTAGCGCGTTTATGACCCTCATCCGTCTCCCCCTTTTCCTTCTCGCGCGCATCGCCAGGCAGCAAGAGTTGGTTCCGGGCGTAGCGCCTGGGCCTCCGGTTGAGCCCAATAGGCCCAATTTCATAGTTTGAGTCCGTTTTCGCTAGTTTTTCGGCTGTAATGCATCGTTTTAGTATAGTTTGAACTCTAATTGCCAATTATTAATCATAATTGACTTGTGAAGTGTTCTTGTGCTTAGCTGTTGTGACGTTCACCAACGTTCGTGATTTCTGACACGTGTGTGCGGTTTTTCGATAATTCCTCGAATTATCCTGTTGTGTGTCTATGCTTGTACTGTCATGCCACATGTCACACTAAATTAAGCTAATTTTAGTGCCACGTATGCAAATGCTAATTAAATAAACATTTAATTAAATAAAATCTGACCTGGAAATTGCGGGGTGTCACAAGTGTGAAATGAGAGAAATAAGAAAACATACATATGATGAGTATACTACTATGTCTGGCCAACATATTAGTGCTCCCATGGTATGAATAAGGTCTTATGGATATCATTGTATATTAAGGTCATTGAAAATAGGTAAGGTGTTAAGAATTTTCTTGGGTTTGTACTTTCACCTTTGTGTAAATGGGAACTCTATCAGAAGTTGGTAATATAGACAAGAAGGTGATGAAATCAAGTAAGACACCTGATAGTGTAGAGAAGAAACCCTTTGAGGGAAAGAGAAAAAAAATTTTGATAATTGTTTTGGTAATTAGAAAAGTAGGAATCATGGTCCGGTAAATTCTACACTGCAAACACATATGGATTTTCATGTTGTAGGTTGGTATAAGATAGGGCACCAAATTCAAAAATATAGAGTTAAATTACATCTAGGACCAAGTTGAGGAAATAGAAGTCGCTTCGAATGAGGAGCAAATAATCATTTTAGGAAGGATAGACAAAACTTGAAGCCTACTGATGCTAGAGGTCAAGAATTTGAGATGAATAAGGGTACTGCTCATGAAGACCCATATGTGGTCATCTGTACATTTATTGTTAATAAATAGTTTGCATCTATATTGTTTGATACTGGAGCCGATCTAAGTTTTGTGTCAAAAGAATTTGAACCTTTGCTTGAAATTAAATCAAGCAAATTAGATAAGCACTATCATATAGAGTTGGCAAATGGTAAGGTTATTGAGTCTAGAGAAATTATTAAGGGATGTAAGCTACAGCTAGAGGATCATTCATTTAACATCGATCTCTTACCTGTAAAACTTGGTACCTTTGATATTGTAGTCGGTATGGATTGGTTATCTAAGAATCGGGCGGAAGTTGTATGCTTTGAAAAGGTGATTCATCTTCCCCTTTCAAATGGTGAAGTCCTGGTCATTCGTGGTGAACTAAATAAACCTCCCTTGAAGATGATCAACGTTATGAAGGCACAAAACTTTTTACGTAAAGGATGCCCTGCATTCTTAGCTAGTATTGTCAATACAACAGCTGAGAAATCAAAGATCGAAGATATATTTGTTGTTCGAGAATATCAAGAAGTTTTCCCAGAAGACCTGCCAGGATTACCACCGTCAAGACAGATAGAGTTTCTAATCGACCTTGTGCCACGAGCGGCACCTATTGCGAAGGCCCCATATCGACCAGCACCTTCTGAAATGCAAGAGTTGTCCAATTAGTTACAAGAATTATTGGACAACGGATTCATTAGACCAAGTTTTTCTCCTTAGGGAGCACCGGTTTTATTCGTCAAAAAGAAAGATGGGTCAATGAGGATGTTCATTGAATATAGAGAGTTGAATAAACTCACCATCAAGAATCGGTACCATTGCCGAGGATTGATGATTTGTTTGATCAGTTGTGTGGTTCGAGTTTCTATTCAAAGATTGATTTACGCTCAGGATACCACCAATTGACGATTGTGCAGGAAGATATTTCGAAAACTGCCTTCAAAACGCGCTATGAGCATTATGAGTTCTTGGTCCTGCCTTTCGGGAAAACAAATGCACCTGCGGCATTTATGACCTAATGAATAGGGTTTGTAGACCTTATTTGGATAAATTTTAATTGTCTTTATCGACGATATACTGATCTATTCAAAGAGAAAGGAAGATCATGAACGTTATCTGAGGCTAGTTTTGGAGTTATTAAAGAATGAAAAGCTTTATACCAAGTTTTCTAAATGTCAATTCTGGAGTACGCCTACATCTCCAACTGAAATACGTCAGTTTTTTTTTTTGGAATGGCTGGTTATTATAGAAGGTTCATTGAGAAATTTTCTAACATTGCACAATCGTTAACTTTATTGACTCAGAATGATCAGAAGTTTGACTGGGGCGCCAAGCAAGAAGAAGCTTTTCAACTATTGAAGCATAAACTATGTACTGTGCCTATTTTATTGGAATGATGGATTTGTGGTATATTGTGACACATCACGACAGGGTCTTTGATGTTTTGTTTGATGCAACAAGATAACGTGATGGCGTACGCTTCGCGAAAACTCAAAATCCATGAGAAGAATTACACCACCCATGATTTAGAATTGGGGGCGGTTATTTTTGCACTCAAAATATGGAGACATTATCTCTATTGAAAAAAGTGTACTATCTTCACCGATCATAAAAATATCAAACACATCTTTGATCAAAAAGATCTGAATATGAGATAACGTAAGTGGGTCGAACTGCTCAATGAATACAATTATGAAATTTGTTATCGTCCTGGAAAGGCGAACGTAGTGGCAGATGCCTTGAGCAGAAAGGTTAGAGACAACTTTACGAGTGCGTGCATTGGGTTTAACTATCCAAACGAGCCTTACCGAGGCACAACTTGAGGCACTTAAAGTTGAAAATGTCAAAGCCGAAGGCCTACACCGAATGGTTAAAGAATTAATCCTAAAATCCGATGAAATTTTATATTTCATGGATCGTATATGGGTACCTTGTTTTGGCAACTTTCGTGAGCTAGTATTGGATGAAGCTCACAAGTCACGTTATTCAATACATCCGGGGTTGGATAAGATGTATAAAGATTTGAAAGAAATTGTTTCAAGGCATGGTGTTCCTGTGTCGATCATATCTGACAGGGACAGTTTGTTTACATTAAGGTTTTGGCAATCTTTGCAAAAAGCCTTGGGTACTCATTTGGATATGAGTCCTGCTTATCATCCACAGACAGATGGTCAGAGTGAAACAACTATTCAGACACTTGAGGATATGCTTCGGGCATGTTGTGCTTGATTTCGGTGGTAGTTTGGATGTTCATTTACCGTTAGCGGAATTTTCTTATAACAATAGTTACCACTCAAGTATTAAAGCTGCACCATTCGAAGCCTTTATGGTAGAAAGTGTCGCTCACCGTTATGTTGGGTAGAAGTTGGTGAAAAACAACTTACTAGAACTGAAATTATTCAAGAGACAACTCATAGGTCTTTCGAATAAATGATAGATTGAAAGCTTCCATGGATAGGCAGAAAAGTTATGCTGACAATAGACGGAAACCGTAAGAATTCCAGGTCAGAGATCGTGTTATGTTAAAAATATCACCTTGGAAAAGATTCGTTAGATTTGGCAATCAAGGGAACCTTATTCCTTGTTATGTTGGATCTTTCGAGATTTTGGATCGAATTGGTCCAGTTGCGTATTGACTCAAGTTACCGTCGTTGCTTTGTGGTGTGCATGATGTATTCCATGTATCTAACTTGAAGAAATATATTTCTGATGAGACGATTGTTGTTCCGATTGAAGAGATTCATGTTGATGAAAGACTTCATTTTGTCGAAGAGCCTATTGAAATCTCAGATTGGGAAATTCATAAACTTCGATGTAGTCAGATCAAGTTAGTGAAAGTGAGATGGAATTCAAGATGCGGCCCAGAATTTACATGGGAGCGTGAGGATCAGATGAGAAAGAAGTATCCCCACCTGTTTCCTTATGAGGTGAAAAGGTCGTAGTGGTTTATAATTTCGGGACGAAATTTCGTAACTAGGGGAGACTGTGACATCCGGTATTTTTACGAACGATGATCCGTAATGGTTAGTGTACTAAACTTGATTTATTTAATGCATTAATAATTTAATATTTATTATTAAATTAATGTTGATTAAAAAGTCTAGCATAGAGTGTTGTCTAAATGCACGGATTTGCATTTGGTAAATTTTTGAGATTTTGGTACTGTTCGGCGGTGTTTAACGAACGTTGGTGACGACTCAGTTAATGAATTTAGTAGATATGCTTGGGTTAGCATAAAAAGATAAATCATAAATGGATAAATAAAGTTAACGATTAAAACCGTGAATTTTGGTATTAACTGTTGATTTTACTGAAACAGACTTTATCTGCGTTTTAGCCGGGCAAAATGGAATTAGTTATCCAAATAATATTTAAGGATGTTATTTTCTACTAAAAAGTGATCGTTTTAGTACGATTAAATATTCTATTAATTTTAGGATAAAAATAGGATTTTTATTTAATTTCCGGTACAAATTTTATACACCATATTACTCAGAATATATCTGTCTTTATCTATTTTGTATCCATGAAATATTCTTGTGAGTACATGTGTATGACACCTGTTAAAAGGTGATCCAAACCTTGGATTTTTTTAAAATCCTAACACCTACACACAATCATTTTATACATCTTCCCAAGCCAACCAATCCCTCACCCTCACTCTCTCTTTCTCTCTCTCTCTCTCTCTCTCTCTCGTCCTTCTCTCTCTACACACATTTCACCATTTTCTTTATTCAAACCTCCATATTTCTCAATTTCTAAAGATTTCGTGGTGAATTGTTGATCAAGAGAAACAGCATATTCTATCATCACAACTAAGGTAACAAACTCACATCTTATGGGCTTTTATATAAGTTGTTCACCCAAAGAATGTGTTAAAATCAAGTGGGTTTTGTATAAAAGATGATATTGTGTGTGTATAAATATATGTATATGTCGTAATGTGTGTGTGTGTGTGTGTATATATATGGGTGTTTATGTTCTTTCAAAATATACATAAATACATGGATGAGTTGCTCGGATGGTGATTTTAATCACATGCATGAACATATATGTATATGTGAGATGGTTACATGCATGAACTCATATGTATGTATAAGTGGGTTTTGTTGACATGCATGTATATAAATATTTATGTGATCGAGTGTGTATATATACATGTATGTATGTATGTATGTATGTATGTATGTATGTATGTATGTATGTATGTATGTATATGTAAGCATAATGTTGATTTTACATGCATGTATGGATGAATACATGATTTGATTGTACATGCATGCATGTGTATGTATACATACGAATGTATGTATAGGTATGTATGTATGATTATTTCAAGTATACATGTGCATGAGGATAATGTATATACACATAAGTGTATATATATGGTAGAAAACATGACATGCATGATGGTTGTATATGTATGCATGCATGGGTATGTATGTAACTATTTATATAGTTATTGAATTTTAAAAATAATAATAATAATAATAATAATAATAATAATAATAATTGATATTTTATGAAATATATTCTAAAAGTTTTAATATACTTATAAATATAAATATTTCTATGGTAAATGAATAAAGAATTGTTAGATAACTTAGCCATAATTTTTATTACTTTAAAATAGATGTTTAATAAGATAAAAACTATAAAAATAGATTTTTCTATAAAAATAATTGGGAACAGGTTATCTAACTGTAAAAATAAATTTTATAACATATTTAAAGTATAAACTCAAGTGGTTTTACAAATGTAATGATATAACGGTTATTGAGGACCGAAAATACGCGTTTTCGACTATTTTTAACATATAAAAAGAGACATTTTATGAATATGATTTTGATCAGAAAATTTATAAGTTTTTAAGATAAAAAATTGTAATTTATAATATATAAGTGTTGTAAGAAAAGTATAAAATGAAATATTTGAAAACTATATCTAAAAATGGTGTAAACACGTCCTTTTAACGCAAAATTTTGACATAATTTTGTGGCTAACTTTAATCAGAAAATTTGATATAAAAATAAGTATTAAATACTTATTTTGTTGTGTTAGAAGTCACTTAGGTCATAATGCATGTTGATGTGCTTGTGTGTTATGTTGTCGGTTTTGTCGGTAAAACACGAATAAATTGTCAAACTTGACAAATAATTAAGTTTGGAGTTAAAATGGATTTTTAACAAAGATAACTTAATTACTTGGATATAATATGACTTAAAAACGTTAACTTATGATTTATGATAAATAACTAAATTCGAGTCACCAACGGGTCGTTTGTGTGAAATATGTTTTCCCTTAGTGGAATGTGTTTAAGTCTAAGTTAAGTTGGATGAACAACTTACATAGTAGACTTGTGTTTAGACTGTTAATGTGTCCCTTGGGTTTTAGGGCGCTAGTGAGAACATTCTGGTTATTGGGAAATCTCTATTGCTAGCAGGAACACATTAAGGTGAGTTTCTCGACCCTTTTTTAAACTGTTTTGTTTTTATAAATCGGGGGAGAAACATGCCTATGTTTTGGAAAATGATATTTGTAATATTTATGCTTGTGTGGTATGTGATGGTTGATAGCTCTTGAGTAAGTGCAGTTGGGCCTGGTTCTCGTGGATTGTTCCCGAGTGGTTTTGCGCATTGATAAATTTTTGTGCCCGTAGTCGTAATCATTAGTCTCGCGAGGAACTGCATGATATATTGGTAGATCTATCGGGCTTGACAACCCACTCCCCGGCCAGGTTTCATGGTCCTTGAGTAACGGGAGAATATATGTTGCAGGGAGTCTACTCCTTGGTTTCAGTTTGATTATGAGCTCATGGTGTCTATCAGTTCGTATGACTTAGCTAGTCTACGAGATGTTCACTAGCACAACATTGAAATATTACCTTCTTTTCCATGATAATCTGTTGAAATGTTTTATTATAAAACATGTGAACTCACCAACCCGTTTGGTTGACACTTGTTTTTAAATTGGCATGTTTCTCGGGTAAGTAGCATTGTTGTTTGGGGAAAGGAAAAACCAGTTCTTGAAAGCGAGCGTGTTTTGGGATATTTATCTAGGACTGTTATTTAGATGTTAAAAATGATATTTGTTAAACTTGTAATGTTTTAACATTTATCGATAACTTTTTATATATAAATATCCATGTTTTATTTAAAATCGTTCGCTTAACTTATGCTTATGTTATTTACTGTTGACACCAAGACTCTGTTAAGTCTTCTGCTGCGGGTCGGGGTGTGACACATACATAAGATAATTTGGTTTTTGGCAATCAAGAATGTTCTTGATACATACTTTTATATGTCTTTAATTTTTAAACAAACTATGTTTAAATTTCTGCTGCATTTATGAAAGTTTTTTATTTAAGAACTATGTGATGATGACGTAAACCCAACTCTAGGAGGTACCTGGGATCGAGGCCTCTCAAGTTGGTATTAGAGCCATAGTTTGAGAGATCTTGGCATCCCAAATGCCTAAGACTTAAACTGAAAATGGGATTAAGTAATGCAGATTGCCAACCACGGATGAATGGATGCCACGAGCTGAATGTTATGTATGAACTAAGGAGTTATGTAAGAGAAACAGGTAAGAAACTAGGAAAGTAGTAAAGGGTGTGCACATTGATGAGATTAGATGGGAGATGTTTAGAGCCTATAAGTTGGGCAAATGGTTCATAACACCTGATCAACGTCATTAACGATTTACAACACTTATTTCGTGCTAAACCAATTCCTTTACTGACTCATCGTTTGTTGCATCCTCTAGAAAACTAGATGGCAGGACAAAAGGGTAGACCACGAAAGCAACCACAGGAACCTTAAGAACCACATGTCGAGGTGGGAGGAAACAAGCATGAAGGAGAAAACGAGACCAGTGAACAACATTAAAATGAAGAGTTCACACTGGAGCCTATCGTGATAAAGGCTATTTCTGATGAGGTCTACAAGGTCATGGATGAGAAGTTGCAGGAAATGATTGCTAATGCGTTAAAGGATGCGCTGAAGGATAATACCGAAGGTTCCAAAGAAAACTCCAAGAATGATGATGAGGTCAAGATAATCGAAACAAATAGCGGTGATTCTCAGTCTGGGAAACCGAAGGGTTGTGATTACAAGTCCTTCAAAGGATGCAACCCACCGACCTTTGATGGAAAAAGGATGCAATGGCCACCTGTAACTGGGTATCGGCTACGGAGGCTGTCATCTCCATCAGTGAGTGCCGAATCGACCAAGCTGTAAAGTTTGCAGCTCACTCTTTTGTTGAGGAGGCACTTCATTGGTGGAATACATTCAAACAAACAAAGGGTGTTGCAGACATGGAAAAGATGAGATGGGAAGAATTGAAGGAGTTGGTCATGAAACAGTTCTGTCCAAAGAATGAGTTGGACAAGGTGAAAAGGGAATTTCTGGTTTTGAAAGCTGGGAGTCTGAATCATCAACAGTATACGTCGAAGTTCAATTAAATGGCAAGGATTGTTCATCACTTTATTGGTTGAGAGGAGCGAAGGGTGAAATTGTACATGGAGGGTTTGCCTCCAAAGGTTCGGATTCTTGTAAAGGTAAACACACCAAACACGTTTGATTCCACTGTGGAGCTAAGTGGGATAATATGGGATGATGTGATGGCTAACGAGCCGGTTAAGGAAGAGTCGAAGACGAAAGGGTTCCTTGGAACCATAAGAGGCCGAGCAGAGCAACGAAAGTTTTCTGGCAAGAAGGTCAAGCGAGAAGTAACTGGTTCATGCGATAAGTGTGGCAAGAGCCACTCGGGGCCTTGCCGTGTGGGCACTAATTTATGCTTTCGACATGGGAAGCTGGGACACTTTTCATCCAACTGTCTCGGTGCAGTCAGATGTTTTAACTGCAATGGGATTGGAAATCTGTCCAAGGATTGCAGAAAACCCAGGGCCGATGCTTCAGATTCTGGCAAGAAAGAGGAAAAGAAGAATGAGAAGCAGAAGGCTAAGGCTAAGGCCTTTACGATGACAAAGGATGATGCTATTGAGGCCTTTGGCCGATTGAAGTTAAAGAACAAGTTAATACAAAGAAAGGCATACAACTAAGGCAATGGTATTCCAAACCTTGCATCAAGATGTATTAATGCAAGTTGCACGATACTTGACTACAAATGAAGTTTGAGACTCAATCAAAGTCAATTATCTTAGAGTCAATCTAGTTCAAAAATGGATTACAAACTTTTAGAAGTGTACCTGAGACTATGAAAACGAAACCAAACGAAACAACATGTGACTTTGCTGGAAAGTTAAGCAGCATAAAAGCCATGTTTAAATGTCTTGATGGTACTTTGAAAGATAAAGTGCTTTTAAGGAAATTTCTTAACTCAGTTCCAAATAAGTTTTTACTAATCGTGGCATCTATTGAGCAATATCAAGAAAGAGACAAAATGTCATTTGAAGAAGTCGTTGGAAGAATAACATTTGAAGAACGCCTCAAAAGCGTAGATGAACCCGAGGAAAACTATCTATGGAAACTCCTAATGGATAGTTCAAGCAATCAAGGTCATGGTAGAGGACAAGGCAGACACTTTAACAAAGGAGAAAATGCATATGAAAGAGCCATAGGTCTGGGAAGTAAAGAAAAAAAACAAGTTTAGATGTTATAATTATGGTGATTTTGGTCATTTTAAGAATAATTGCACCAAATAGAAGAACAAGGAGAATGACAAGCAAGAAGAACCCAATCTCATCTATGATGAAGAACGGACTTTATTGTAAAAAGCAAGTCAAGTAAGTTGAAGACCCTAATTAAAATATATTTAGTTTAAGGGGGGGGGGGGGTGTTGATAAAATAAACTAAATATAATAGTTTGGCTCTTCTATATATATCTAAATAATTTATGGGTTAGTATGTTATTAAGTTAAATTTTGTCGATTTAATAGTTTTTAACATAATTAGGGTAATAAAAACCCTCCAAGTACGTGTATATGAAGTATGTCAATGTATGTATGAATGTACGAAAAAAATTCATCCATCAGAAGCAAGTTTATCAAGTTCTTGTGTTTTGTTCATTCAATTTAAAATCTGATTACCAACAATAAATGTATATGCAAAAATAATAATAATAAAAACAGAAAAGCTTGCTTTTTCATAAAAACCTAATTTCTGATTTGATTTTTTTGCTAGTTAAGTAAGTGTTTCAACCATAATATGTGAATAATCACTATATAGATACACAAACCGCATTTATATGTGTACCTTGAGTTAGATTTCCTTTTCACTAGGTACAAAAACTTCACATAGTTCCTTTTCTTTTTATAAAAATAAGTTAGTAGTTCATAATAAGAAATACTAAGTCATATTTATTTTAAAGTTTTATAATGTACCTTAACCTTCTTCTTAACTCCATATATATTTGCCTTAACCAATCTCGTCCGAAAATCAACATGTCAAATGTGGAAGCCATCAATGTTGATCGATATGGATCAATAACTCTTCCGCTCGCGCTAAATTTGGACTCAGATGTAATTGTGGAAATTAGAAGTATAAGTACATCTATCGTCATTGTTGATAAAACATGATACTTTAGCTTGTAAATGCTCCACCAACATAAGACATTGAAATTAGTTCCTATATTGCCTCTAAGTAAACCTTTTTCCAAATACAATTCTGGTTCAAACTATGTTAGTCTATCTACATCTGTATGTTTAAGAAACTCTCCAAATGCATTCCATCATGATCCAAATGAATATTTGTTAGCTCTTGAACTAGTGCTCCTTCTACAAGATTCACTTTTATGGCTAACACTTTCCCTAATAGAAGCATCAAAAATATCCGAATAATCTTCATACATAAGTTCAAGTGTATATTTCACCTCTTGAATATGCAATAAAGATTCCTCTAGGGGGCATATTTTTAGATAACAAAAATTAATGATTCATATTTTTAAGCTTGATATGTTTACGCTTCTTTTATATGATCTTCAGTTTTCACAAGGTGGTTTAGAGCCTAACTATGACACACATGAAAAGACAAGGAAGAAAAGAAAAAAAAAAGAGGTCATTTACATACATCTCTTACTAAGATTATTTATTACATATTACACAAGTAAAAAACTTAATTACATATTTGTCCTTCATGAAACATATTTACTCTTTCAAATAAAAAAATCAATTACATATTTTATATTTCAAGCAGAAATATGTAATTAATTTTAAAAATGAGGTGATACGTAATAAATACCCTTAGTAAAAGAATATATGTAAAAAATAAAGAAGATAAAAAATAAAATAAAAAAGTGAGGTGTGACCTCTTTTATATAAATAAATTAATTTTTTAAATTTTGTAGAGCACCTACAATTTGTTTTTCGTGTTTGTTTATCTTATTAAATATTTATATATATGGTATTTTTTATTAAAATTTGATTATTAATTTTTAATTATTTTATTAAACTTAGTAATTATATTATAGATTAATTTTTTAATTTTTTTTTTTACAAAAAGCTTTTGTAAATATATACTATGTAATTTATAAAAATAAAATTTAAAATTTAAATAGTTAAATGTGTGTATGTAATCGAGTTATTATTATTAGTTATATTATTAATATATAGGAAAGTGAGAGAGGAAATGAAGGGGGAGATTGAGATTTGATGGAAGGGTTTAGGAGCGGTGCAACGAAGGAGACTTCCATAGCCAACCTTCAATCGGAGGCCTCTTCTGTGTTGGTCACCAGGACCCCCACATTCACCTTCAGGTAGGTAGGTATGAATCACCTATTTCGATCTATTTGTGCCCAGTAATTCATGGACACCGAAAAACGCTAACTTTGTTTTCAGTAGGATCGGATTTACCATTCAAAATGGGGTGTCGGCGCAGCTTGTTGCTCGCTTACCTGCCTTTCTATTGTAATTGGATCCATATTGATGTTAATAGGATGCATGATTTTCAAGAGTAAAAAAAAAAATTGACTCAATCATCAATTTATTTTGTATTCTGTTTTTGCAGGAGATCAGTATCACTGCTGACTTGCTCCAAGCTTTGTGGTGTTTGCTTTGTTGCTGGGATTATGGTTGGATTCACCCTCAAACGCCGACTCCGTCGATGGGCTGCTTCACTTCTCAGCAAAATCAAGGATTGATTTACAAAACCCAACCCCAGGTTTGCCTTTTAATCGAATGAGCATGAAACAAACATCTTTTACTTTATCTTTCTAGTCCTGCTGTTTTGTGATTTGATTTTTTTCTTTTTCTACAACTTAGATCCAATTTGTAATGGAATTTCTACCCCCAATTTGACAAAGGGGAGCCCTTCGATTAATCAACCTGTCTTTCTAGTAACACCCTTCCCTTGCCCTTGCACCTTTTTTTTTTTTTTTTTGAGTAAATCATATGTAACCAGAACAGGGGGCGGTTCCATCTTGTGAGCAGATAATGAGAAACCTGGGTTCTAAGACACAAAACCACAACAAATAAGTAGCACTTGTAGACAAGGATTGATAGGCACCAACACATAAAAGCCGTACAAAGTTAACCGCAAGCCAGTGACTACAAAACAACCATGACATAGTTTGCATAACCACCAGAGCAGTAGCAACATCAACTACAACTACAACTACAACTAATTTTGATTTAAACTAATTTTCTATGGAAGAAACTTTCTGTATCCTATAGAAACATGAATCATGCTATAAGACCATAAGTAGAAGTTGTAAGAATGTAGCTTCAAGTTGTAATCAGATGTCCTGAGCAACCAACCCCCATGAGACTTGCAATCATCTCAAGATAAAAATCAATCAACTACTCGTAAGTTTTTAAAACAAAGCATTGTATTCGCATATTGGTTTTGATACCCTAAGACCAATGTAAATCATACTTGAGGCAGGTGAAAAGCCATGAACAAAAAAAAAAGCCTAAACCATATATAATGTGTACCGAAAAACTTATTTTATATTATAAAAATCAAACAGAAAAAAAAAAAAATAAAGAATGCCTTTAAGTTTTTTTTTTTTTTTTTTTTGTTTTGTTTAAACAGCGAAACAAAACATATGTATTAAAATTAAACCTACATATGAAGAAGCTAAGGCAGGAAAAGTTTGTTACAACATAAACCATAATAACACCTTTAAAGTCTCTGAATTTAGAATAAATGAAGCATTGTTCCCAGTTGATAGTTAACTTCCTTTGATCCAATTTGGCTTGAATTTGCGGTACATCTCGAGACTCATTACTAACTTACCATCTTGTCAACTCTTGACCAACATTTATCCCCTTGGAGCTTGTAACATAATAATCCCTTAGCTTACATGCCCCTTTTGAGACATTTGGATTGGTAACAAACAATAGTTATGTGTTAATCCAAACAAACAATAAAAAAGGAAAAACAATAAAAAGGGTCAAAGGTTGAGCTGGCAATTTGACATAATTTTTTTTAAAGCAAAAAAAAATAAAAAATTGGACAAATTATCTGGGTCAACTGAAGTATCACACGTGACCGGGCTATTTGACCGTCTACTATCTGAAACATAACTATAGTTCAAACTAACTAATAATATACAAAGCAGAAAGCCAATCAAACCTAAACTAGTTAGATTACCCATCTTTGGTCTTCCATTCTGATATTAATAAAGAAATACTTACCTACAAGGCTTCAACATGTCAATAACAATGAAATTAGATTGAAAAAGTATACCAATAACACCTCTCACACAATCCTATTGCATTACACATTACAAATAAAATCATAAATTTGGGGCTAAATTTTAATAGGCATGTATTTATATCTCGGATCATCGTGGATTTCACACTCTTTATTTTTAGTACAAGATGCGAGTTTAGTAAAAATTCAATGAAATAAAGGGAAAATCTCTTATCATCATGGATTTCACACTCTTTATTTTTATATGTACCGTCTAAGATCTAACAAAAGAAAAAATGAAGGCAAAATCTCATTTTTATTCCTCCGAGTAAATGCAAAACAACATTAATAAACAACTTCAATAATGTTTTATTTACTTCTAAGATAGTTAAACAAACATTGGACAAAAATCACAAACACACATGAGATGGTGTCGTGAGTTTTAAAAGGATTTGAAAGAGATTTCTATTATATTTTTAAAAGAAAGAAAACAACAGGACACAAGATTGATTGTATCGTAGTTTTTAAAGTAATGACGTGGGTTTATTTTTAGCTATTACCATTGCTCACTAAGCAACACATTATTAGTTTTTTAATAAAATGAAAATAATCTTTGCATAACAAGATGCTTCAACAAGAGATTGATTACAGGCTACTTAGGCCACAAGGAGTCATCCCACATTTCCCCATTGCCACATCAGCTTTCCCTACTTTTCCTCATTTTGCACGGTGTCGTCCCACTTTTCTCCATTTTCAAATCTTATTTTTAATTAATTATTTTAACAATAAATAATAATAATAATAATAATAATAATAATAATAATAAAATAAAAAAAGATTCATTAAATTTAAAATAAAAAAAAATACAACCAAAAAAAAAACAAGAAGAATACAACCTAAAAAATTAAATTAAAAAACCTAGAAAGGGCAATGTCATCCCCAACGAGCAGCAATTTCTCGTTTACGATCGAGAATCAGTTGTAGCATTGGTTCTTGATAAATTGTGTGGTATTTTATCATGAACTCTAAATCTACAGCCTTTTGCTGCTCGTCTAAAGCATGTTGTTGTCAGCGCATTAACTGGACGCGGGCGTCTTTCTCCTCTTGCAAAACACATAGTTTTTCTTCTCGAAGGCGGAATCTTTGTTGGGATTCCTCTTTGTTGAACGTGTTGAATTCCGCCATTTGTTGAATTAACTCATCATGCGACGAGGAGGACGCGGCCGATCTTTTGCCCTTTCTTGTTGGTCTATCCGGTTCATAGTAAATGCGTGGGCCATCACAACCAAGGTTGATGTTGATGTCTTCGTCATCATCAAGGTTGATGTTGATGTGGGCATTCGCACTACCCATTGACTCGTTTGGCTTCTGCCTTTTTGTTGTAGATTGTGACTCACAACCTACTGGTGGAATGTCGCACCATAAAGGGTAATCGCGAACCATCTCCCACGCTTGGATGTGAGCGAATCCCTTTGACTTGACCATGCTTTTGTAGTTTTTCATGGCCTTTTTCAAAACTTGTTCATCCCCTTCACCGCTTTTGCGATTCATTGAAGCCTGTTGGTAAAAACCATTCAATTTCTTCATGGAGGAGTTCATATCGTTCCATTTGGAATAGATTTGATCAACAGTCCTCGACTTGTCCTTCACGAGATGGTGAAAATGTTCGGTTACCTACATATAAACAACACAAATTTAAGTATCAACCGTGACTTTTTTTGTTAACTTAAACAATGTTAAAAAATATCTTTCTATAAAAACCATCCCGTTTTTGTACATTACCAACATCGGGATTTTCAGAAATAGTTAGCCAAGATATGACCAACGCAACCTCTTCTTCATCGGACCAACGCTTGGCCGGTGATTTCTTTCCTATTGGTTTCTTTCGCGTTCGCCTAACCGGTTCTTCTTCTTCTTCTTCCGACTCGACTTGAACACTTTTATTATGTTCGCTTGAATCCGAGTCATCTTGATTTTGGTCACGATAGTCTAAACATAAAAATAAACGTATAAAAATAAACGTAAAAAAATAAACGTATAAAAATAAACGTAAAAAAATAAACGTATAAAAATAAACGTAAAAAAATAAACGTATAAAAATAAATGTAAAAAAATAAACGTAAAAAAATAAAAGTATAAAAATAAACGTAAAAAAATAAACGTATAAAAATAAACGTATCAAAATAAACATATCAAAATAAAATATAAAAATAAACGTATAAAACATACCTTGAAATGGAGATTGTTGTTGAAAAGCTTGTTGATCGAATAGTTGGTAACTTTGTTGATCTTGTAGATACGATTGCTCTCACCGATTGAATTGTTGTTGAGTGTCCGGTGAATATTGCAAATATGGAGCCGGATTCATTGGATCGTAGTAGAATGTTGGTTGATTCGGAGATGACATTTGTGGATAATACCCGGGTGTGTTGAACGGGTTCATTTGAGGCGTTTGAACATTTTTTTGTCGTGGTTTTCTAAATTTTTTGGTTGACGGCGCACCACGTGATGAACCTCCTTCCATTTTACTTGAAAATTTTATAAATTTAGTGTATAGATTGTAGAAGATGAGAGAAAATTGTGAGATTTGTGGTTGTTTTAGAATTGTTTAAATAGGAAAAAAATTGGATTTTTTTTTTATTTTTTAAACCTCAACGGATCTTTCTCCTTCCCACGCTCGGCTTCCATCGGTGAGTAGATCCCGAAATACCCCACCCCGAAACCGGGGGGCGGTGTTCCCTTCCATTCCCGAACCGGTGTTGTGCTCCCCGTGCTTCTCCCGTGAACCACTCCGAGTGGCCTTACATGACCATAATACCCCCTTTACAAGATTCTATTTTTCCCAATCCAATACCAAATTATAGATTAAACGGATCTCATTATCAACAAAAACAACGCACTTAAAAAATTAAAGAGAATTTACACAATATTACTCACATGTGATTCCCAAAAGTTGTGATTCTAATAAACAATCTCGAATGTAGAGAACCTACGGACTTTACTTTAGTAACCATGGAGTAAAAGCCACCACTTGATATGTGTGGAAACACATAAGAAAGTCATTGAGACAACAAAGCTCTCGTAGGTGGCTTGGTCTGCACAGTCCAAACCCCCGAAACATGGTGAAGACAACAAAGCTAGATAAGAAAATAGCTTCAAACAAACAGTTTAAGAAACGGCAAACATTTAAGTTGTCATGCTAGGCTTTGAACTTTTTACTTGAACTGTATGTATGCATGCACGCACGCACGCACGACAAATAAAACATGTTGAAATTGTTATTGCATATATGTCGTATGATATTGAATAATATGTAATTAAATTTAAAAATTATTAGACGATTGGACATTTTAATTAATAATAAATAAAATTTTGAAAATCTTATTATTATTATTATTATTTTATTTTTATAATACATAAATTAATCTTAAAATTTAAAAATACTTTCAGCATTATTAATTAATAAGACAAAGAAGAGATAAAATAAGAGTGAGAATAAACTATAGAGCCACACATGTCTCTTTACTTGTTTATTAGTAAAAAAGATGTGTGAAATTACAAATTTAACGTTATGGATATAAATATCAATATGCATTTATTATCATATATCTATCATAATAAAAGAGTACTTTTAATAGGCTCTTGTTATAGTTCTAAACCTCTATTATTTATTTTTTTTGGCTAAATTTACTTTTTAGTTAAAAGGGTATAATAGCAAATGTACTTTTATCATTTAAGTTATATATTTACTTTATTCATTTTTTTATCATTTTTTATAACTTTCTTTTCTTTACATAATTTTAATTTTCTTTTTAACCAAATTTTAGATTCAATCAACAATTAAAAAATTTCTACGCAATGATTCACATTATTCGATATTTTTAAAAAAAAAATTGGTTGTCTTTCATGTATATTCATCTTTTCCTTAAAAAAAACTCTTAATTTAACAAAATAACCATTGATATTGGTTATTTAATTTGAGTGATTTCTACTTTATCTCATTTTATGTTTATTTTAGGCACTTAACTAAACAGTTGTATGAAATTATTATGAGTGATTTTGTTTATTCAGATTCAAAATGTTTACAGCATGTGAACCACATCTGTAGACCTCCGTAGAAAAAGAGTTAACAAAACCTCTATCTATTTTTGTTTTCTTAACATTTGCGATCTCCAATGGTTTTACCTTTTGTTAAAAATTTAAATGAAGAAAATTTCTGCAGTTTAAACGAACCCATTTTGTCCTAAATCAAAATAATTTTAAAAGATCCACGTTCTTAAAATCAAAATTAGATTAATAAAGCCATAAAATAAAAGTTAGATTAACAGATCCAAATATAAATGCTTAAAGGTAAAAAAATAATAATAAGAACAAATTCGCAAGCTATATGAAAACACAATTGTAACTAATTATAATGTTCTTATTGTTGAAAATTTGAACCCTAGAAAACACACAAATAGACATGGAACCTAATTCTAAGTTTTAGCCGTAAAGAATATAGATAAAATCAACCCCCGATTAAGGGTGTAAACGAACCAAGGCAGCTCGTGAAATACTCGGGATCGGATCGGTAAAAAGCTCGAACGAGCCGAGTCTTAACTAGCCCGATCTCGAGCCCAAAAATTTGGCTCGTTTAGTTATCGAGCCCGAGCTCGAGCTTTACATATCGAGCTCGAGTCAGCTCGCGAGCCTTAACGAGCTTTCTGAATATATAATTTTTATTTATTATATTAAGTGTTTATTTATAAAATTAATTATTTTTATATATAAAATTATGATAAATATATTTAAATAAAATATTTTATGTTAAATTAGAAAATATAATTATAAATATAATTAAATTAGTAATTAAAGTAAATAAATTAAATAAATAAAATCTAAACGGGCCAAGCCGAGCGGAGCTCCATCCTAAAAATTTTCTAACGAGCCGAGCTTGAGTCTAGTAAATAAAGATCTTAACAAGCCGAGCTCGAGCTCAAGCTCGAGCCCGAGTTTATCTAAACGAGCCGAGCTCGAGCCTTAACGAGCTCGGGATCGGCTCGGCTTGTTTACACCCCTACCCCTAATCATAATGATTCATCAGAATCTGAAGAATCATAAGCACAAACAGAAGAAGTCATGAGTTTTTTTTTAAAAAAAAAAACAAACACCACTTTGGCTTTTTGAATTAATTAGATATGATAAATTAGAGTCCTAATTGTAATCTAGCTAGTTTCTTTTCCCAAGTTTTGTAGCCTATAAACGCCCAAGCATATGGGAGGCAAAATTGTAGCATAAATTTATTTCGAGTTAATGAAAGTTATAGGCGAAGAGGAGGGATTAGGATTGTCGAAGCAAGAACTTTATGCGAGAGTCGAAGCACCAAATGGAGAATTGAGAATTTTTCTGATAGGAGATAAGGGTGTTTTTCCTTGGCGATATAAAATTCGCCCGCCAGGTTTATTAATATACAAATTCTTCCTCAGTTAGTTAAAAGAATGAAATTGGCTGATATTATGACGATACTATGTAGTATTGATACGACTTTTTATTATGTGCAAAGGAATCCTGTCTAGTTTACTAATTCGTTTACTAGATCATTGTACATTTCAATATGTATTATCTTATGTATTACAATAAATAGAGGTTTTTCAATGCAAGATATAAAAACATCTCGCATTGAAAAACCTCCATTTTATTGTAATACATAACAACACGTACCCAATACAATCTCACTATGTGGGGTCTGGAGGGAGAGATGAAGACATACATTACCCCTACCCCAATATGGTAGAGAGGCTGCTTCTTCAGAGACCCCCGGCTCAAAATATATATGTGTGTGTGTGTGTGTGTATGTGTGTGTGTATACACGACTTATTATTGTTATAATTTTTTTATTATTTATTTATTTATTTATTTATTTTTAAATTTTTTTAGGAACAAGAACTCACAAGTAGGCAACAAACATTATAGTCAAACACACAGACTTATCACTTATGTAAAAACAAATCAGGCATAGGACAGACATAAGCATACGCAAGCAAGCAAGCAAGCAAAAACTACTAATCTATCTCGTAACCAAACTATGCTTCTCTCACTCTTATCCTACATCTCCATGAACACCTATCATTGATCATGTCATCTGAGAGGTGCAATTCTAGCAAATCCTGGCGAATCAGTTCATCTCATGTCAACCTAGGTCGGCCCCTGCTCCTCTTCCCCTCCATAATGAGATTCTCTATATTAAAATGTCTTATCTTATTGTAATACATAAGATAATACATATTGAAATGTACAATTATCTCGTAAATAAGATTTACTTTTTGTTAAATACAGAAAAAAAAAGTCCTTTTCTTCCCCCAAAAAGACTCAATTATTTTTCCTTGGGGCTCCGTTCCATATTTCATATAGATAAAAGTATTTTACTATTATTAAATGTTAAATGAAACCAAAAAGACATAGAAAATGACATTTAATTCCCCATTGTGTATTGGTATTTATCGAGTATAGAATAAATCTGCTTCTCTTTGTTCCTATGAACAAAATTGTTCTGTTATTACCAACAAAATAGAACAAATATGAACCCTTGCTTTGAAAGTGCTCTACGTCTGGAAGATTTGTGAATCCCTATTGCGTATGTTAAAACTTTCGAAGGTTTACTAGGGATCGAGCTTATGATCCAAATCATTGTGTTTTGATTTCCAATTAGTTACATTTTTAACCCCGTCACATAGCAAATTGAGAAAAATGTCGAGTGACCGTGTGGCTGTTCGAATGAGTATGCAAGGGTTATTTATCGTTTAGTTAATTCAAGTTGAAAAGATCGGTTCTTTAAATGATCTTAGTAAGTTTTATTTTTTTTAGAACAGCAGTTGGTGCAAGGACCGAGAACGAAACCCCGCCTCTAACGCAGCGGGGGCTCACCACAACCCTCCAATTTGGGTCCAATTGATCGGAGTCGAAACTCGTCAGAAACTCTACAAAGACAGTAAGTTTTATTTGATTAGAATAAACTCGCATGTTGGTTATCTTTCAAATAAATTACAATTTTGCCATGTGAATTAATTTAGAATTTACATTTTGCCCCATATGCTTTATAAATTTTATTTTTAAAACCTCATTTCACTATATTAAAATATCCTAATATTCACGAGCTTAAACGAATTCATTGGTTCTTCATATCTGTGTTTCGTTTGTCTTATCTTGCATCGCTAGTGTTTATTAACATTTATAAATTTTCGAGTCGTTATGAGCTCAATCTAGTGCATGTGATTGCTTGCATATTATTTGCGTAACACGGTATAATACAAGTTTAAAATTTTAGTGAAATGATTGAAATCTCATATCATTTTTTATTTGTGCTTTGTGTTATTTTCTAACACCGATTGGAGTCCAACTCATGAACCAGTTAAATAAGGTCGTCACCGTCTAATGGTTTATTATGAACTCTTAGTATCTTAACTCATAATAAAAATTATTTTCTTTAAGTCATGACCAATGTCCATAACATAATGCACACAAGCACATAAGATCATAACCAGCATTAAAAAACAAAGTCAAAAATTAGTCAAGTCAAAGTAACAGACAAGTCTAGTCAAAGTCAACCAAAAATTACGACAAATGTCATAGTGAAACTCTTCAAACTTTATTTTAAAGGATACAAGTGTTTGGTCATATCACACCAATCCACGTGAACCAAACGATCCCACATGCATGTCATGAGCCGAAATTGAGGCAATCATGTTGCGGTGGATATATGGTAAGCTTTTTAATTAACTTTCGGTTCACATTCTACTTTTGGGATGTTAAACATGTCTTAGCAAACATGTTATCCTTGAGTTATAAACAAATATTAGTATGCAATATTTTAGTTTAAGATAGAATTATATTTGAATGCTATGTGTTTCCTACTTGTTTGCATATCTATGTGTTATTATTGAGATAATCATATACAATACATTAATACAAACAGTCTTTGATTAATATGACTTATGTCATTGTTTATATTGAAGGTAAAATTGCCAAAAACATATAGCATTGCTAGTAGTCTTTCTTTAGTGACTTTATGTCATTATGTTGGAAAAAAGTGAAATTGTCAAAATCATATTATCAAACATTGTAGAATACATATATATTTAGATCAATTCTTATCAGACTATTGTTGTATCTTATTTCTTTATATATATATAGGGGATGGTTCCGTTGGTAACCCACTCCAAGTGTGGTAACCATTTAACTAATTTTGATTGATTCTTTAAATAATGTGTTTTAAAATGAGTGGTCCATATTAAATCTGAAAAAAACAAGTGGATGAGATTTGTTTAAGGGTATTTTTAACATTTGATGGGTGTACTTGATTCCTTTTTTAAAAAAAGTTTACCCCCCAATTTTTTAAACCTTTATAACTTTGATATACATTATTATTTTTTTATAAAAATTTCACCATTAAATTTGTTACTTTTTATCTATAATTCAAGTATAATTTTGTCAAAATTTTTTAAAATTTTCGTAATTTGCACTGATGCAACGACGTTTTACACTGATGCAGCGGCGTTTTGCACTGACGTAACGAGCTGAATTTTTTTACACTGATGTAACGAGCTAAATTTTTACAAATTTTTCGTAATTACACTGATGTAAGGAGCTGGATTTTTTCAAAGTGTTCTTAAATTTTTAAAATATTAACGAACTAATTTTTGTAATAAAAAATAATTTGTAACGAGATGGAAAGATTTTACGTTGGTGTAATTACAAACGCTCGAAAAAATGAGAGAAAGTTACGAACGCTCAAAATAATTTGTAAAACATTTTAAAGATGGAAAGATTTTGAAAAAATGAGAGAAAATTATTGTATTTATTGTTCTTTACGTTGGTGTAATTACGAATGCTCGAAAAATATTCAAAAAAATTGGCATGACTATTATGGAATTAACGAGAAAAATATAACGAGTTTAATGATGTAATTTTTATAAAAAAATAACATAGTATAAAAAAATTATAAGTGTATAAAAATCAAAGGGAAAACTTTTATTTAAAAAAAGGAAAATGGATAGATTTTTAAGAGTGTAACACTTGTCACTCTCTTATTAAATCTGACTTTTTTATATTAAGTGAAATAACTTGGATACCCTTTTTAATTTAAAAAGGTTGAGTGACACTTTGCAAAATCTTATTAACTCTGGAAATTTAAAACCATTGGATTTGAGTTATTTGGTTAACACAATTATAGTGGGTTCTTATTTGAACCATATCCTATATATATATATATATATATATATAGGAAAGAGGATCAAATGTTAACCCTTCCTTATTGCGTTAACCGAATAACTATATCTTATTACTTTAGGGCTCACACTAAAGTAAATCTAAAGGTTGTGGTTTTTTCTCTTTTTTAATTAATGTAGGGCCCACTTACATTAATAAAAAAATAAGAAAAAACCACAACCTTTAGATTTACTTTAATGTGAGCCTCAATGTAATAAGATGTAGTTATTCGGTTAACGCAATAAGGAAGGGTTAACAAATGAACCATCCCCTATATATATATATATATGATTGTGTTCTAATTATAACCCCCTTATGACAATAATCCATTAACTCTAATTACCCAATCAAAATTAAACGCATGGTTTTATATTATTAAATCTGATGCGGACATATTAGTAATTTGGTTTATATACTAACTTACCCCCTCTTTTTTTATACATTCATAACTTTTTTATACTATAATATTTTTTTATAAAAATTGCACCATTTTACTCGTCTTATTTTTCTCTTTAATTCTGTTATAATATTGACTAGGTTTTTTTTTTTGTTTTTTTCGGATGTTCATATTTACACCAATGTAACAAGTATAAAAATAACAAATTATTTGTAACGAGTTGTGACGAATCTGGGTTTACATTGTTGTAGAATAAATAGGGGTTACGTTTAAGAGTGTAAACGAGCCAAGCTTATCCCGAGGTCGTTAATTATGTTATATTCTTGACTAAGTTTTTTTATTTTTTTCTGGATGCTCCAAAATTCGTTATATTTACAATATTGTAAATACATTTTAATACTTTAAAAAAAATTATATCTACAAGATTGTAAATACATTTTAACACTTTAAAAAAAATTATATCTACAAGATTGTAAATACATTTTAATACTTTAAAAAAATACTATAACATTTTGTTGATAAAAACAAAATTCGTCCTTGTAAATACATCTTAATACTTTAAAAAAATATATCTACAAGATTGTAAATAAATTTTGATAATAAAAAAAAATACTATAACATTTTGTTGATAAAAACCAAAATACGTTACATCTACAAGATTGTAAATACATTTTAATACTTTAAAAATTATATCTACAAGATTGTGAACACATTTTAATACTTTAAAAATCAAAATTCGTTACAAAATCAAGAATATAACGTAATTAACGAGCTCGGGATCGGCTTGGCTCGTTTACACTCTTAAACGTAACCCCTATTTATTCTACAACAATGCAAACCCAAATTCGTTAAAACTCGTTACAAATAATTTGTTATTTTTATACTTGTTACATTGATGTAAATACGAAAATCCGAAAAAAATAAAAAAAAAACCTAATCAAGACTATAACGGAATTAAAGAGAAAAACAAGATGCGTAAAATGATGCAATTTTTATAAAAAAATATTATATTATAAAAAAGTTATGGATGTATAAAAAAAGAGGGGGTAACTTTAATAATATATCAAATTACATTAATACCCTTATTCCCTTTTCTTTCAAATCAAATATATTATTTTATTATAATTTAATATGAACCATTAGATTGGAATTTTAGAATTTGATCCTCAAATATGGTGTGGTTATTGGGTTATTGCTCTATCCTATAGTTATGAATTGATTACTTCCCTATATATATATATATATATCAAATTGTATGAGATCTCACTAACTATGCAAATAGTTGATCAAATCTTGTTTTACATATGTAACATGTTAGAATCATGGATGAAGATTCATTTAGGAAATTTGGACCTAGTTAAACATTAAACAAGTTTATGTATTTGTCACACCCCAATTTCCCACTCGTGGTGTCAGTCCACGTGGGTGTGACATGGCCAGAATCACAGCTTAATGTCATATAGAACAACTCTATATGCATTTTCAAAATACAAGTTTGTCATAAATGATAACAAAATAAGTTGTAGCGGAAATACAATATCATAGCAGCGGAAATATTATAAGTTTGATAAATGCAGCGGAAATACAATTGTTAAACACCACGATGTTTAATACATAACATAATTAAAATTGTTTGAACGAAAGACATAAATAAATGCATGCGGGTCCTATGCTCAGTCCCCTAAGTGCATTCCTGATCCTTGATCCTATCAGTTACCTGAGAATACATGTTTAAGAAAAAGTGTCAACACAAAGGTTGGTGAGTTCACAGGTTTTGATAAGCATAGGTAGTAAATCAGAAATCATGTGTCATACTGTTTATTAAATGTTAGTCCCGAGCCCTAGGCTCCAAATGTCAGTGCGTCACTACCGAACTAGACTTGTTAGTCCTTGCCTCCGCTATGTCTCGTAATAACATAGCAAGATAGGTCGAGATTTCACGTGTCCATTCCAACGACTCTGCCTGGTTTGCGGATAACCAGTCCATTCCAACGACCATATCAAAACTTCCGAGAGTCACCGGCATCAAGTCGATTTCAAGCTCGTGATCCGCCAGTACCATGACGCATCCTCGAAAGACGTGTTGTGTTTCAATCAGTTTGCCGTCGGCTAACTCTACGGCATACTTATAGTCTAGAGGTGTTGGTGTGATATCTAGTAATTTACTAAACTCACTAGGTATAAAGCTCCTATCAGTTCCGATATCAAATAATACACTTACATAGATATTATTTAAAAGGAACATATCGGTTATGATGTTGGAATCATCTTTAGCTTTTCCGGATCCGAAAACGAATGCCCCACCCCTTGCAGTGTTGCCTCCTGCTTTCTTGTTTCGTGGACAGTCTCGGCGTATGTGGCCAGGCTTTCCGCAGGCGAAGCATCCCCTTTGTGGTGTCACTTTGTTTGTGTTCGGCTTCGGGTTGGCACGACACTCCCTCGTAATATGTCTGTTTCTCCCACATCTTGTACACTTGATCCTATTGCATGGGCCAAAGTGATGGTATGAGCAATTGTTGCACTTGGGGTAGTTACCTTGGTATACTTTCTTGCCTTGAGCATCAGATTGAGTGGTAGTAAAGACTTTTGCTGGTAAATGCTGGGTTGATTGTTGTGGTGAGAAGGTCCTGTTGTTGCTTGACTCCCACTTCCGCTTTGTCCCTTGGGGCTTCAGGTGTTCACCCCTCTTGGGTAGCTTACCCTGTGCTAACGCTTGGTCAGTCAGACAATGAGCCAAACAAATAGTGGGTTGAATGAGTGTGGGGTCTTCCGCGGTAACTAGGCTTCGGATCTTTTCAGGTAATCCACTGATGTATTGTTCAATCTTTTTGTATTCTGGAGTCACCATTTCTGGATACAGTTTACACATCTTGTGGAATCGAACAGTGTATTGTTCGATCTCGAATCCCTCCATTTTGTGAATCCAGAACCCCTCCAGTTGTCTGATTTTGTTCCGAGGACAGTATTCTTCCTTCAACATCTTGACGAAGTTTTCCCATGGGATTGAGTTAGCAGTCTCCAGACTTAGTATCTGAATGTGCGAATTCCACCAAGTGAGTGCCTGTCCTTCCAAAGTTCCGGTAGCAAATTTTACTTTATTCTCTTCAGAACACCCGCTCATGCAGAAGATTGACTCAACCTCCTTAATCCATTGGAGCAGTCCTACCGCTTCTTCCGGTCCCTTGAATATATGAGGATGGTAGCTAAGGAAGGTTCTGAATGAACATCCTTTTGATTTGTGGTTGTGAGTCCCGTTGCTTGTTTCACTGTTTAGGCGTGCAGTCTCGTACTCTGCAATGGCTTTTCTAACCCGTTATTCTACCATAGCTTCGATAGCCACAGAACTGATTGATGGGTCGTCTGTACGCACATACGTTCCTTGACCAGCCATTCGCAGTATCTATATACAATAGATATTGTATTACCGACCGTTAGAGATAGTTGTGTGTTAGCATGTTGCAGAGGGAAAATTTATCATTTTCTCCAAAAGTACAATAATAAGTTTCATGAGATTACTATTATCAAAGTGATTCTATGAGCATAGCTCGCTCATATAGGTTCTAGCAATACTATATACAATAGGGAAATAAACTACTCGGTCTAAGTAGCGGAGTTCGGATCTCCACTAGCAGCGGTGTGTTACCCCGTTTCCCTAATGGGTGTAGCTTACTATCTGAGTTTGCCAGAATTCGTATGTACCTATAAATTCACGATTACGTTGGCCACCATAATCGTCAATTTATTGTACACAGTCATTCTAGTTCCTTCAATCTGAAGCTAGTGATTACAGTAGTGCTCGTGGTTCATCTTCGGAGTGCTGTCACTAAGGTTCCAGTCCGCAAGTGTACGTCAGGTGACTAGGTTTACGCTCAAGAATAGGGATTGGGAAAAGCGTTCGATTCAAGTTATATCGTGCTAGTGTAGTCTTCTTCAGAACATTGAAGAGTTCCCTTCAGTCTTGTGTTCGTCCATTCACTAATCCCATCTCACAGTTCTCAAGCGTAGTCGGATGTGAACCCCCGCTAAGGGTTCCACAGGTATGCTCATAAGTATCAGATAAAATCACAAAGCGTATTGCTAAACTATGCACATAATATGTCGTGTGAAACTAGTGTAGTGTCTAAGTGTAGAGCTATGGCTATAGTCTAAGTTTACTACATGCAAACCTAGTTCTCTATAACCAAGGATCTGATACCAGTCTGTCACAACCCCAATTTCCCACTCGTGGTGTCAGTCCACGTGGGTGTGACGTGGCCAGAATCACAGCTTAAGGTCATATAGAACAACTCTATATGCGTTTTCAAAATACAAGTTTGTCATAAATGATAACAAAAAAAGTTGTAGCGGAAATACAATATCATAGCAGCGAAAATATTATAAGTTTGATAAATGCAGCGGAAATACAATTGTTAAACACCACCATGTTTAATACATAACATAATTAAAATTGTTTGAACGAAAGACATAAATAAATGCATGCGGGTCCTATGCTTAGTCCCCTAAGTGCATTCCTGATCCTTGATCCTGTCATTTACCTGAGAATACATGTTTAAGAAAAAGTGTCAACACAAAGGTTGGTGAGTTCACAGGTTTTTTGTCACACCTCCAATTTTCATACTAACGGAAACATACCGTTTGGGAACGTGACAAACCAGGATCTCAGATCATTAGACATAACGAAGACCTCTATATGAATTACAAAACATACTTTGGTCAAAGTTTTCAAAGTTTTGCGGAAGCGTTTTAAAACAATAACAGTTGTAAAATGTAAATTACAATGCCAAGTTTTCAATTGTTCAAATCCAAATAACTATAATGTAAAGACATGCATGCGACTCAATCTCCTAGTCCATGCTTGCTTTCTTGTGCACCTTAGCGTCCTGAGAAAACATGTAAATCAAGTCAACACAAAGGTTGGTGCATTACACAGGTTTTGGCATTCACAATTGTTTGAAACAACAGTTTGAATATAAGTTTGCAGATAACATAATCACACATTGCATAGTCATGATAGCTAGTCATATATACTATTTACATAAGTGGTCGACACCGAAGCTGACTAGTGCATGCTATCGCATGTTTTGCCTTGCCACTATTGTCTAGCACAAACAATAGTAAATGATTGTTTGGTCAGTCAAACACCTGCGTAGATCCCATCTACCAAGTAAGGTTTGTCAAACCTAATAGATCTATTTCCAACTACCACGCTTTGCGCTACGGCAAACTAAACGGTTCGAAGTGTAAGGACTTTTAAATGCTATGTTGTCACATAATGTAAACAGTTAACTCATGCAAGTGATATGTATCTAAAAGTGTTTGTTGCACATGTTTTCTCCCCCAAAACAGTTTAAAATAAGAAAGGGGCCGTGTACGCACCTTTGATTGTGAATAGAATGATCAATATGCGTGAAATCGTGTGGATAAACTGCTACGAAAGATCTGTGATTTAAACAGTTCATTGTGTTACTCGGTATGTTGTTTAAAGTATGAAATCACATACGTGTCAATACACGTATGTTAGAATGTTAGAAACGTGTGTTTGTACGTAAGTGTGTTTTTGAAATCGTTTAATTAAATCAAATAAACATTTTCATAGAAATCCCCACAACGTTTTTAACTCAAGAACCCTAAACCCAATCTCAAGCAATTCGATGTTTTTATATAAAATTGATACATGGATTAGCTTAGTCGGAGTTATATGAAACTAATGATAACAATTAATTTTATTTATAATCACGTTTAAGCAGAAACCCCCAAAACCGAATTTGTGATGAACCCTAGAATTAGAGTTCAATCAATTCGATGTTGTTTCATAAAATTGACATTGGGTTATCCTTAATCGCATCCTTCTGAAACGAAGTATGATAATTAATTTGATTTTAGAGTTCGTTTGATTATAAATCCCCAAACTCGTTTTTGAGATGAGCCCTAGTAATCGAACTCAATCAATTCGATACTAGAACCACGAATTATCATAGGGTTATTCTTAATCGGCCTAGTTAGGGTGTTTAGGAATGAAAACTTACTTGATTTGATGCTATTTCGATGGAGATCGATTCTAGACTTGATATTCGGCTTGGTTCTAGATCGAATCGCCTAACCCCAGCTTGTTGCTTCGAATTGATGGGTGCAAATGGTTCTAATGGAGCCGATTATAGGTCCTGTTAATGTAATCGTGGTAGTATTAATCGAATTGTGTAAATTGTATGTATATCATTGACGGTTACACCTTTTGGGTTCGTTTTTGGTTCGACAAATTAATGATCCCATAACGTATGGAAACTGATAATAATCATCAATAGAATGATTAAGGTTAATTAATTTCGGTTTTTACTTAGTTTTAATGTGAAATTCGATTTTTATTTGATGTTTTAGCCGAATTTTGACTTTTAAAGTCAAAATCTTTGCATTACAACTAAATCATTGTAATTGTAATGTTTAAAACTTGTTTTGCACCATAATAATCCTTGAAATTCGTTTTTGTTCGATTACATAACATTTCGGTTAATTCTAAAGTTAACGGAGTTAATCCGAATTGCCGAATTGTCACTAATTGGGCCACTTAGAACATTGTTGGGCTAGATTAATCATTTTGGGCCTCATAAATACAATTGGGCCTACCGTGGGCCTCATATTTACAATTGGGCCTACCTTGGGCCTCATATTTGTGATTTCGTTATTTTCAGTTAACGAGGTTAATTCGAAAATACCGGATTGTCACATCATCCCCTTGTTGAAAGAATTTTCGTCCCGAAAATTAGTAAATGTTAGGAGTAGTTAGGAAACTACTTACGAGTTTAAATTGTACGTGTTAGTGTGGTTTGATCATTCCGTGTGCTTGTGTGTACTCACACACAAAATCTAATACTTGCAACATCACAACTAAGTGTGATCGTTCAATGTGACTGTTTGTGTGTACACTAGTTAGTTCACCAAACTGTGACTGTTTGTGTTTGATCATACTGTGCTGTGTAACCTCACACATAGTGAGTGTCTGTAACTGTTTGTACTATGAAACCCCGCACATAGCAAAATGTGTGTAACTAATCATGCATGTACTACCATAACATGTAACATATGAAATGTAGCACATAAAATGTATAAAATATAATGTAGCACAAATGTTTGTAACAAAACCAATTGAATAAAGTGTTTGTGCTTAGAGTTTGAAATTTGCAGTGTTGATGTGTGAAGCATCACGTCATCCCCTTGTTGAAGGAAATTTCGTCCCGAAATTTAACATGCGCTCTCAGTGTTTGTAGTTGTTGTTTTGAACAGATGAGGATACTTCTTCATCATTTGGTCTTCCCGTTCCCATGTGAATTCAGGACAACGTCTTGAATTCCACCGAACTTTGACTATCGGAATCTTGCTTTGCTTAAGTTGTTTGACCTCTCGATCCATTATTTCTGCTGGTTCTTCAATGAATCGTAACTGTTCATCCACTTGTATTTCCTCCAGTGGCACAATCAATGTCTCATCAGAAAGACATTTCTTTAAATTCGATACGGGAAAGACATCATGAACTCCACTGAGTTCATCCGGTAATTTGAGTTGATACGCAACCGGACCAATCCTTTTCAGGATCTCAAAAGGTCCTACGTAACGTGGACTAAGCTTTCCGCGCTTGCCGAATCGTATCACACCTTTCCAAGGTGATACCTTTAGAAGAACTCGGTCTCCTACTTGAAATTCCAATGGCTTACGACGTTTGTCAGCATAACTCTCTGTCGATCCCGGGCCGCTGCCATACGGTTCCGGATTTGAACTATCTTCTCTGTCGTTTCGTGTACTAATTCAGGACCTGTAATCTGACTGTCACCAATTTCAGCCCAACAAACTGGTGAACGACATTTGCGACCATACAAAGCTTCAAACGGTGCTGCTTGAATACTTGTATGATAACTATTGTTGTAAGAGAATTCCACTAACGGTAAGTGGTTTTCCCAGCTATCACCAAAATCAATTACGCAAGCTCGTAACATATCCTCGAGCGTTTGAATCGTACGTTCACTTTGACCGTCGGTCTGTGGATGATAGGCGGTACTCATATCCAAACGAGTTCCCAATGACTTATGGAGTGATTTCCAAAAGTTGGAAGTAAATCGAGCATCCCGATCCGATATGATAGAGATTGGCACGCCATGCCGTGCTACCACTTCCTTAATGTAAATGCGAGTCAGTTTCTCCATTTTGTCGGTTTCCTTGATTGCTAAGAAGTGTGCAGATTTCGTTAATCGATCGACAATTACCCATATCGTATCACAACCACTCGGTGTACGAGGTAATTTAGTAATGAAGTCTATCGAAATCTGTTCCCATTTCCACATTGGTATTTCTGGTTGTTGCAGCAAACCAGATGGTTTCTGATATTCAACTTTGACTTTAGAACAAGTCAAACATTTGCTAACATATCTAGCAATATCAGCTTTCATGTGAGGCCACCAATACAGTGCCTTCAAGTCATGGTACATCTTGTCTGATCCCGGATGGACTGAATATCTGGACTTGTTCGCTTCATCCATCACGAGTTCCCTTAAACCTCCGTACAAAGGTATCCACAGTCGATTAATGAAATAACGAATTCCATCAGGTTTAACATCCAATTGTTCTTCCATTCCTCGTAAGGACTCCTGTATCAAGTTTTCCTTTTTCAAGGCCTCGAGCTGAGCACTGCGTACCTTGTCAGGTAAGTCAGTATGTATCGTCATCATAAGTGCGCGAACCCGTCTTGTTCCTGTTGTGTCTTTTCTGCTCAGAGCGTCAGCTACTACATTAGCTTTTCCCGGGTGATACTTAATCGCACATTCGTAGTCGTTCAGCAACTCAACCCATCGTCGTTGTCTCATATTCAGCTCCTTCTGATCAAAGATATGTTGCAAACTTTTATGATCAGTGTAGATGATACACTTGGTTCCATATAGATAATGCCTCCAGATCTTTAAAGCAAAAACTACTGCTCCTAACTCCAAGTCATGAGTAGTGTAATTCTTCTCGTGTGGTCTAAGTTGTCTTGAAGCGTAAGCAATCACTTTATCACGCTGCATCAACACACATCCCAAACCCTGTGCAGATGCATCACAATACACCACAAAGTCTTCCGTCCCTTCTGGTAAGGACATAATCGGTGCGCTACAGAGTTTCTGTTTCAATAACTGGAATGCAGCTTCCTGTTTATCCGTCCAGTTATACTTTGTTCCTTTGTGCGTAAGAGCTGTAAGTGGTTGAGCGATCTTTGAGAATCCCTCAATGAATCTTCGGTAATAACCCGCCAAACCAAGGAATTGTCGTACCTCGGTAGGGGTCTTTGGTGCTTCCCAATTCTTAATTGCTTCAATCTTCGCTGGATCGACATGTATACCCTTTTCATTGACTATATGACCTAAGAATTGTACTTCTCGCATCCAGAAATCACATTTCAAGAACTTAGCGTACAGTTGTTCTTGTTTCAGTAATTCCAACAGCAATCGAAGATGTTCAGCATGCTCCTCCTCAGTCTGAGAGTAGATGAGAATGTCATCAATGAAAACAATGACAAACTTATCAAGATAAGGTTTACAAACACGATTCATGAGATCCATGAATACAGCTGGTGCGTTTGTCAACCCAAATGGCATGACCAAGAACTCATAATGGCCATAGCGCGTCCTGAATGCTGTCTTCGGAATATCTTCTTCTTGAACTCTTAGTTGATGATAACCCGATCTGAGATCAATCTTCGAGTAATAACTCGAACCTTGCAACTGATCGAACAGATCGTCAATTCTGGGTAACGGATACCGGTTTTTGATAGTAACCTTGTTAAGTTCCCGGTAATCGATACACATACGGAAAGTCCCGTCCTTCTTCTTAACAAACAAAACTGGAGCTCCCCACGGTGAAAAACTAGGTCGTATGAAGCCCTTATCCAACAACTCTTGCAGTTGTGTAGATAACTCTTGCATCTCTGACGGTGCAAGTCGATAAGGCGCCCTAGCTATCGGTGCTGCATCTGGGGTAAGGTCTATTCGGAATTCCACCTGTCTGATAGGCGGTAATCCCGGTAAGTCTTCTGGAAATACATCCGGAAATTCACAAACTACTGGAATATCTTCAATCTTTTTCTCAGCTACCGGTTTTTCAGTTATAAGTGCTATAACTGCTGTATGACCTTTCCGCAGACATTTGTGTGCCTTCATACAAGATATGAGACGCAGTGGCGTACTGCTCTTCTCACCTTGTACATACAATGTCTCTCCATGCGGAAGAGGTATACGAACGATCTTTTCATGGCATACTATTTCAGCCTGATGTTTGGACAACCAGTCCATGCCAATGACTACATCAAAGCTGCCTAAAGTGACAGGCATAAGGTCAATTTCCAATGTCTGACCCATCAAATCAAGTATACATCCCTTAAGGATTTGTTCAACTACAATTAACTTACCATCAGCTAGTTCTACAGTGTATGGATCTTCTAAGGCAGTGGGACTAACATTTAGCAACTTAGCAAGTGAAGTAGATACAAAACTCCGGTCGGCACCAGTGTCAAATAACATAGAGGCATAGTGATTATTTAAGAGGAACGTACCCGTAACAATGTTGGGATCCTCCCGTGCTTGACGTCCTCCAATCACAAACGCCCTGCCCCTAGCACCATTGTTGTTGTTGTTGTTGTTGTTATTGGTGCCATTGCCGTTACCGTTGCCGTTGCCGTTGCCATTGGCATTGTTATCCTCGCCTTTCTTGAGTTGTGGGCAATCCTTTTTAAAGTGCCCCATCTTACCACACTCGAAACAACCCTTCGGTGCGTTGTTCTGATTGTTATTCTGATTGTTGGAATTGTTCTGTAGCTCTCCACGGCAGTCCTTAGCTACATGTCCAACTTTACCACACCGTTGGCACTTAACTTTATCACACTGATTTCCCGCATGATGAAATCCACACCTGTTGCACTTTGGATGTTTACCGATATAACCCCCTGATGATGATGATTGTTGACCACTATTCGAGTTGTGATAAGACTTGTTTGAGTCTTGCTTCCGGTTCTGCTGAAACGGTTGTTGGTTGAAGTTCTTGGAGTTGCTTTCCCACTTTCTCTTGTGGTCACCTACCTTAGTAGCTGATGTTCGTTTAGGCAGAGTTCCTTGCAACACTGCCTGATCAGTTAATTGGTGCGCCAGTCGCACAGCTTGTTGGATTGTTGTGGGATTTGCAGATGTAACCAACCCCTGGATCTGAGGCACCAATCCCCCGATGTACCTCTCTATCCATTTGCTTGCTGGAGTAGCCATGTGAGGTAAAAGTCTGGCCAGTTCGTGTGATCGAGTCGTGTACTCCTCGATGTTTGACCCCTCCATCTTGAGATGCCAATACTCCTCCTCTAATTTCTGCATCTCACTGCGAGGACAGTACTCCTCCTGCAGTAAAGTCTTAAAACCATTCCAGGTTAAGGCATTGGCCTCACCTAGTCCCAAAGTCTGAACATTGGAGTTCCACCAGGTTAATGCTGGACCCTCCAACGTACCCGTAGCATGCTTTACTTTACTCTCATCAGGACAGTTGCACATCTCAAACACTGATTCAGCCTTCTCAATCCATCGAAGGAGTCCAATGGCCCCCTCCGATCCTTTGAAGTTATGTGGCTTACAGTCCAAAAACATCTTGAACGTGCATGCCTGTGGATTCACCAATCCCCCTGTTGGACCCTGGGGTCCTGTTGTGTGTGTCTGGGTGTAATTCGCGATTGCCTCCGCGATCCTGTTGTTAATCAGCTCATTGAGCTCAGCAACTGTCATGTGAACGTTCCCCTCAGCCATTATCTTCCTAGTTAAAAGAAGTGTTAGAGCGTTATCAAAGTCCAAGGTGACATGCGTAAACAATTCACAAACAACAAACATGTAATATAGAAATCAATACAACTGTTGGCAATAAGTAATAGTTTTCAATAGATAATAGTCTGATTTGAGTACAATACTTTCAAAATCAATACATAAGTTTTCAAACTTCTAATGTAGGGACACAACCCGCCCCTAATAAGTTTAAACAAAATAAAGAAAATCAATCATCCTCAATAGTAGATTCAGGATCAGAATCAACAGCTGGTGCTGGTTCCTCTCCTTCCTCCTCTTCATCCTCTTCTTCATTTTTCGAGACCACCAAGTCTTCCAAGGCTTCAAGTCTGCCTTCCAGAATCTCAGCTCGGTCCTCAGAAGCTTGAAGACGATCAGTCAAATGGATGATCTCATCTCGCATCTCATTAACCAGGTGAGCAAGGTTATCTTGTCTTTCGTTCGCATCCCAGAGTTCCCGAACATTGTACTCAATCCTATCATTTGCCCAGTATAAGTCCTCACGTAGTTTGGCAATCTCCTCAGAATCAGTCCGTTGCCTCTTCGGCTCAGGAACATCCAATGCAGGTGGTGGATGAGTAGAAGGTCCCTTAGCAGGAATCTCCTGAGTACCCTCAACTGGCTCCTCCTCCGGATCCTCATCCGGGTCCTCATCCGGATCCTCCTCAGGGTCTGAGTCATCTCTCTCAGATGGTGGAGGAGATGGGATAGGTGGTGCTGGTAATGATGGTGGTGCTGGAACTACCGGCTCCTCATCCTCCGAATCATCAATGTATATGTATGGTGCTGATGATGGAGATGCCATGCCTGTTACATAATACCATATGTAAGTGCAGTGCCATGGAATGTGTAAGCAAGTCTATTACATAATGCCATATGTAATTTCTAAGTAATATGTGTAAGCATGCGTGTCTAATGTCTAACAGTTATAGTCTAAGTCTACAAATGCAAACCTAGTTCGCTATAACCTGTCTCTGATACCAATCTGTCACACCCCCAATTTTCATACTAACGGAAACATACCGTTTGGGAACGTGACAAACCAGGATCTCAGATCATTAGACATAACGAAGACCTCTATATGAATTACAAAACATACTTTGGTCAAAGTTTTCAAAGTTTTGCGGAAGCGTTTTAAAACAATAACAGTTGTAAAATGTAAATTACAATGCCAAGTTTTCAATTGTTCAAATCCAAATAACTATAATGTAAAGACATGCATGCGACTCAATCTCCTAGTCCATGCTTGCTTTCTTGTGCACCTTAGCGTCCTGAGAAAACATGTAAATCAAGTCAACACAAAGGTTGGTGCATTACACAGGTTTTGGCATTCACAATTGTTTGAAACAACAGTTTGAATATAAGTTTGCAGATAACATAATCACACATTGCATAGTCATGATAGCTAGTCATATATACTATTTACATAAGTGGTCGACACCGAAGCTGACTAGTGCATGCTATCGCATGTTTTGCCTTGCCACTATTGTCTAGCACAAACAATAGTAAATGATTGTTTGGTCAGTCAAACACCTGCGTAGATCCCATCTACCAAGTAAGGTTTGTCAAACCTAATAGATCTATTTCCAACTACCACGCTTTGCGCTACGGCAAACTAAACGGTTCGAAGTGTAAGGACTTTTAAATGCTATGTTGTCACATAATGTAAACAGTTAACTCATGCAAGTGATATGTATCTAAAAGTGTTTGTTGCACATGTTTTCTCCCCCAAAACAGTTTAAAATAAGAAAGGGGCCGTGTACGCACCTTTGATTGTGAATAGAATGATCAATATGCGTGAAATCGTGTGGATAAACTGCTACGAAAGATCTGTGATTTAAACAGTTCATTGTGTTACTCGGTATGTTGTTTAAAGTATGAAATCACATACGTGTCAATACACGTATGTTAGAATGTTAGAAACGTGTGTTTGTACGTAAGTGTGTTTTTGAAATCGTTTAATTAAATCAAATAAACATTTTCATAGAAATCCCCACAACGTTTTTAACTCAAGAACCCTAAACCCAATCTCAAGCAATTCGATGTTTTTATATAAAATTGATACATGGATTAGCTTAGTCGGAGTTATATGAAACTAATGATAACAATTAATTTTATTTATAATCACGTTTAAGCAGAAACCCCCAAAACCGAATTTGTGATGAACCCTAGAATTAGAGTTCAATCAATTCGATGTTGTTTCATAAAATTGACATTGGGTTATCCTTAATCGCATCCTTCTGAAACGAAGTATGATAATTAATTTGATTTTAGAGTTCGTTTGATTATAAATCCCCAAACTCGTTTTTGAGATGAGCCCTAGTAATCGAACTCAATCAATTCGATACTAGAACCACGAATTATCATAGGGTTATTCTTAATCGGCCTAGTTAGGGTGTTTAGGAATGAAAACTTACTTGATTTGATGCTATTTCGATGGAGATCGATTCTAGACTTGATGTTCGGCTTGGTTCTAGATCGAATCGCCTAACCCCAGCTTGTTGCTTCGAATTGATGGGTGCAAATGGTTCTAATGGAGCCGATTATAGGTCCTGTTAATGTAATCGTGGTAGTATTAATCGAATTGTGTAAATTGTATGTATATCATTGACGGTTACACCTTTTGGGTTCGTTTTTGGTTCGACAAATTAATGATCCCATAACGTATGGAAACTGATAATAATCATCAATAGAATGATTAAGGTTAATTAATTTCGGTTTTTACTTAGTTTTAATGTGAAATTCGATTTTTATTTGATGTTTTAGCCGAATTTTGACTTTTAAAGTCAAAATCTTTGCATTACAACTAAATCATTGTAATTGTAATGTTTAAAACTTGTTTTGCACCATAATAATCCTTGAAATTCGTTTTTGTTCGATTACATAACATTTCGGTTAATTCTAAAGTTAACGGAGTTAATCCGAATTGCCGAATTGTCACTAATTGGGCCACTTAGAACATTGTTGGGCTAGATTAATCATTTTGGGCCTCATAAATACAATTGGGCCTACCGTGGGCCTCATATTTACAATTGGGCCTACCTTGGGCCTCATATTTGTGATTTCGTTATTTTCAGTTAACGAGGTTAATTCGAAAATACCGGATTGTCACATCATCCCCTTGTTGAAAGAATTTTCGTCCCGAAAATTAGTAAATGTTAGGAGTAGTTAGGAAACTACTTACGAGTTTAAATTGTACGTGTTAGTGTGGTTTGATCATTCCATGTGCTTGTGTGTACTCACACACAAAATCTAATACTTGCAACATCACAACTAAGTGTGATCGTTCAATGTGACTGTTTGTGTGTACACTAGTTAGTTCACCAAACTGTGACTGTTTGTGTTTGATCATACTGTGTTGTGTAACCTCACACATAGTGAGTGTCTGTAACTGTTTGTACTATGAAACCCCGCACATAGCAAAATGTGTGTAACTAATCATGCATGTACTACCATAACATGTAACATATGAAATGTAGCACATAAAATGTATAAAATATAATGTAGCACAAATGTTTGTAACAAAACCAATTGAATAAAGTGTTTGTGCTTACAGTTTAAAATTTGCAGTGTTGATGTGTGAAGCATCACGTCATCCCCTTGTTGAAGGAAATTTCGTCCGGAAATTTAACATGCGCTCTCAGTGTTTGTAGTTGTTGTTTTGAACAGATGAGGATACTTCTTCATCATTTGGTCTTCCCGTTCCCATGTGAATTCAGGACCACGTCTTGAATTCCACCGAACTTTGACTATCGGAATCTTGCTTTGCTTAAGTTGTTTTGTCACACCCCCAAATTTCAACTAACGGAATCACACCGTTTGGGAGCATGACAAACCAGGATCTCAGATCATTAGACATAGCGAAGACCTCTATATGAATTTCAAAACATACGTTGGTCTTTAAAACATAACATTCAGAGTTTACAAAAAGTTGCGGAAGCGTTTAAAAACTATAAACGATTGAAGTAAACATTACAAACCAAAGTACTTAAATATTCAAATGTTCAAATTCACATTCAAAGTGTTTAAAATGCATGAGACTCTATCTTCCTAGTCCATGCCAGCTGTAACGCGCGCCTTAGCGTCCTGAGAAAACATGCAAATCAAGTCAACACAAAGGTTGGTGCACAACACAGGTTTTAAGTAATCATAGTGTTCAAAACATCAGTTTGAATAACAAGTTTGTAGATAACATAATCACAAATGCACAGTCATGATAGCTAGTCATATAAACTATTTACATACGTGTTCGACACCGAAGCTGACTAATTGCCATGCTATAGCATGTTTTCGCCTTGCCACTATTGTCTATCACAACAATAGTAAAATGTGTTTGGTCAGTCAAACACCTGCGTAGATCCCATCTACCAGGTGAGGTTTGTCAAACCTAATAGATCTATTTCCAACTACCACGCTTTGCATTACAGCAAACTAAACGGTTCGAGGTGTGTAAGGACTTTCAAGTTGATATGTTGTCACATAATGTAAACAGCTAACTCATGCAAGTGATATGTATCTAAAATAGTTTGTTGCACATGTTTTCTCCCCCAAAACAGTTTAAAATAAGAAAGGGGCCGTGTACGCACCTTTGATAATAGCAGAATGATCAATTACTTGTGAACTTGCATAGAAATCCTCTACGAAGAATCTGTGGTTTAAACAATAACCTAGAGTTATTCGAAATGTCGTTTTGTGCTTGACATCACATACGTATGTTAAAGTGTTAGGAATACGCATACGTGAGTACGCGTGCCTTTGAAATCGTTTAAATAAAATCCTATACGATTTTATTTAAATAAACGTAATTATACGCGATTTCGTTTTCGGACTAAAATATAAATTTTATCGTTCTAATACGTTCGTATTCTCGTTACGGTTCCAACGCAACTTGAACGGATTAAAACGGAGTTCGTATGTGGAAGATATTTCAAAAATACCAAAAATGTAATTTTTATCAAAAACCTGCCACCCCCCCGGCTCGAACCCGCGACCTCATACTCGCAACACACTATCCCTACCATCTGATCTGCCATGTTTTTTTTATTAACAGCCTATAGAACTTAATCCTTTTAAGCCCAAACGGCCCACTAACCCCTTTGATATTCATAGCCGGAGCATATTGATTCAATTGGGCCCCAATTCGAATCTCATTGATCCCCTAACCATGGGGCTTTTGTCCCATGAATCTAAACGACCCTGCTGATGGTTTCAATTCGAAAAATAAGCTTCTATAATCCGATTAATTGAATATTACAAGTTTCGAACCCAAATTCTTAAACTCTAACTCAAGATCGTTCAATTTGCTAATGGGAGTCCCCGAAACCATGGGGTTTTCATTAAACAATAAGTTTCGAAGCTTCCTACACCAATTAATTTGAAAATAAAATCGATTTAGATTGAAATCCTCAAAACGTTTACACTCAAGATCCCTAGAATTCGTTCCCATTCAATTCGTTATTACATCATGAAATTGACTTAGGGATTTCTATAATAAGAGTGTTTCGACCCTCTCTGCACCATTTGATTTCATTCTCAAACTCAATTGAGCCGAAACCCCCAATTCATGTCTTGAGATAAACCCTAGAACTCGAAATCTAACGATTCATGGTTTTAATGTGAAATTAACCTAGCATTAACCTAAATCGGGACTTTCTGGAACTACCCATGTCATTTAATTTGAATATCAAATCCATTTAATACAAAATCCCCAAAACGTGTTCTAGGATAAACCCTAGAACTCGGATTCACACCATTTGATGTTAGAAGCCGCAATTAGCATATGGGTTTGCTTAATCGGTATGTTTAGGTTGTGTGGGGATAGATTTTTACCTTGTTTGATGTTCGCTTGATAGAGATCGACTAATGACTTGATTTCGGCAATCCCACGATCGAATTAGTCCCCCCGATGCTTCTGGCTTGGAATTCTTGTGTGTAACAGATCCTAATGATACCGATTTAAGTTTCTGGAACTTCAATTGTAAAGAATTGGATCGGCTTTTATGAATTTGATACATGTTGATAACGGTTACAACTCTTAGCCCTTAATTGATTTAAATTCGATCATTTATGAACCTAATAACCGATGATCATTGATATTCATCATTAACATGACAGTTATGAGTGCTAATTTCGATTAATTATACTGATTTAATAAGAATTTCGAGTTTACCCACTTATTCAACCTAATTTTGACTCTCAAAGTCAAAATTGAGTCTTTTATGGAATTGTAATCCTAATCCTTGAAGTTTTATCATTCAAATACTGTTTCTGAACAATTTTCATCCTTCTATTTTGATTTTAAATGATTTCCTATCATTTTGGTTAATTTCTGATTAACAAAGTTAACTGCGAATTGCCGGATTTTCACAATTTAAGCCAATTAAAACATTTTTCGGCTAAATTAATCCAATTGGGCTTCTCAAATACCATTGGGTCTCATTGGGCCTTCCTTGGCCTTATTGGGCCTTCCCTGGGCCTACTTTGTTTTCATTGGGCCTCACTTGACCTTATTGGGCCTTACTGGGCCTCTCTTGACTTATTGGGCCTACATTGGTTCTGTTGGGCCTATCTTGGCTCTATGGGCTTGCTTTGGCCTTACTGGCCTTCTTGGGCCTTATTGGGCCTCCTTTGTTTTGTTGGGCCTATGATCTAACCACTTTCAGTTAACAAGGCTAATGTGAAAAGTCGGATTGTCACATCATCCCCTTGTTGAAAGAATTTTCGTCCCGAAAATTAGCAAATGTTAGGAGTAGTTAGGAAACTACTTACGAGTTTAAATCGTACGTGTTAGTGTGATTTGATCATTCTGTGTGCTTGTGTGTACTCACACACAAAGTCTAATGTTTGCAACATCACACTCAAATGTGATCGTTCAATGTGACTGTTTGCGTGTACACTAGTTAGTTCACCTAACTGTGACTGTTTTTGTGTTTGATCATACTGTGTTGTGTAGCCTCACACATAGTGAGTGTCTATAACTGTTTGTACTATGCAACCCCGCACATAGCAAAGTGTATATAACTAATCGTGTATGTACTACCATAACATGTAATATATGAAATGTAGCACATAAAACATATAGAATGTAATGTAGCTGTTTGTACTATGCAACCCCGCACATAGCAAAGTGTATATAACTAATCGTGTATGTACTACCATAACATGTAACATATGAAATGTAGCACATAAAACATATAGAATGTAATGTAGCACAAATATTTGTAACAAAATCAATTGAATAAATAAAATGTTTGTGCTTACAGTTTGAATTTGTAGTGTTGATGTGTGAAAGCATCACGTCATCCCCTTGTTGAAGGAAATTTCGTCCCGAAATTTAACGTGCGCTCTCAGTGTTAGCAGTAGCTGTCTTGAATAGATGAGGATATTTCTTCATCATTTGATCTTCCCGTTCCCATGTGAATTCAGGACCACGTCTTGAATTCCATCGGACTTTGACTATTGGAATCTTGCTTTGCTTCAGTTGTTTGACCTCTCGGTCCATGATTTCTGCTGGTTCTTCAATGAATCGCAGCTGTTCATCTACTTGTATTTCTTCCAACGGTACAATCAATGTCTCGTCAGAAAGACATTTCTTTAAGTTCGATACGTGAAAAACATCATGAACTCCACTGAGTTCATCCGGTAGTTTGAGTTGGTATGCAACCGGACCAATCCTTTTCAGAATTTCAAAAGGTCCTACGTAACGTGGACTAAGCTTCCCGCGCTTGCCGAATCGTATTACACCTTTCCAAGGTGATACCTTTAGAAGAACTCGGTCACCTACTTGAAATTCCAACGGCTTGCGACGTTTGTCTGCATAACTCTTCTGTCGATCCCGAGCCGCTGCCATACGGTTCCGGATTTGAACTATCTTCTCTGTTGTCTCGTGCACCAGTTCAGGACCTGTTATCTGACTGTCACCAATTTCAGCCCAGCAAACTGGTGAACGACATTTGCGACCATACAAAGCTTCAAACGGTGCTGCTTGAATACTTGTATGATAACTATTGTTGTAGGAGAATTCCACCAACGGTAAATGATTCTCCCAGCTATCGCCAAAGTCAATTACACAAGCTCGTAACATGTCCTCGAGCGTTTGAATCGTTCGTTCACTTTGACCGTCGGTCTGTGGATGATAGGCGGTACTCATATCCAAGCGAGTCCCCAATGACTTATGAAGAGATTTCCAAAAGTTGGAAGTAAACCGGGCATCCCGATCTGATATAATAGAGATTGGCACGCCATGTCGTGCTACTACTTCCTTGATGTAAATGCGAGTCAATTTCTCCATCTTGTCAGTTTCTTTGATTGCTAAGAAGTGTGCAGATTTCGTTAATCGATCAACAATTACCCATATCGTATCACAACCACTCGGTGTACGGGGTAACTTAGTAATAAAGTCCATCGAAATCTGTTCCCATTTCCACATCGGTATCTCTGGTTGTTGCAGTAAACCAGAGGGCTTCTGATATTCAACCTTGACTTTCGAACAAGTCAAACATTTGCTAATGTACTTAGCAATATCCGCTTTCATGTGAGGCCACCAATACAGTGCCTTCAAGTCATGGTACATCTTGTCTGATCCCGGATGGACTGAATATCTAGACTTGTGTGCTTCGTCCATCACAAGTTCCCTTAAACCTCCATACAAAGGTATCCACATTCGGTTAATGAAATAACGAATTCCGTCAGACTTAACATCTAGTTGTTCTTCCATTCCTCGTAATGATTCCTGTATCAAGTTTTCCTTTTTCAAGGCCTCGATCTGAGCACTGTGTACCTTGTCAGGTAAGTCAGTATGTATTGTCATCATAAGTGCACGAACCCGTCTTGTTGAAGTATCCTTTCTGCTTAAAGCATCAGCTACTACATTAGCCTTTCCCGGGTGATACTTAATCGCACACTCATAATCGTTCAACAACTCAACCCATCGTCGTTGCCTCATATTAAGCTCTTTCTGATCAAAGATATGCTGCAAACTCTTATGATCAGTGTAAATGGTACACTTAGTTCCATACAAGTAATGCCTCCAAATCTTCAAAGCAAAAACCACTGCTCCTAACTCCAAGTCATGAGTAGGTAATTCTTTTCGTGTGTTCGTAGTTGTCTGGAAGCATAAGCGATCACTTTATCCCGTTGCATCAACACACATCCCAAACCCTGTGCAGATGCATCACAATACACCACAAAGTCTTCTGTTCCTTCTGGTAAAGACAGAATCGGTGCGCTGCAAAGCTTCTGTTTCAATAATTGGAACGCAGTTTCCTGTTTATCCGTCCAATTATACTTTGTTCCCTTGTGCGTAAGAGCTGTAAGTGGTTGAGCGATCTTTGAGAAACCCTCAATGAATCGTCGATAATAACCTGCCAAACCAAGGAATTGTCGTACCTCGGTAGGAGTCTTTGGTGCTTCCCAATTCTTAATCGCTTCAATCTTCGCTGGATCAACATGTATACCCTTTTCATTGACTATATGACCCAAGAATTGTACTTCTCGAATCCAGAAATCACATTTCGAGAACTTAGCGTACAGTTGTTCCTGTTTCAATAATTCTAATAATAGTCGAAGATGTTCAGCGTGTTCCTCCTCAGATTGTGAATAGATGAGAATGTCATCAATGAAAACAATGACAAACTTATCAAGATAAGGTTTACAAACACGATTCATGAGATCCATGAATACAGCTGGAGCGTTTGTTAACCCAAATGGCATGACCAAGAACTCATAATGGCCATATCGTGTCCTGAATGCTGTCTTCGGAATATCCTCCTCCTGAACTCTTAGTTGATGATAACCAGACCTGAGATCAATCTTCGAGTAGTAACTCGAACCTTGCAACAGATCGAACAGATTGTCAATTCTGGGTAACGGATACCGGTTCTTGATAGTAACCCTATTCAATTCCCGATAATCGATACACATACGGAAAGTCCCGTCCTTCTTCTTTACAAACAATACTGGAGCTCCCCACGGTGAAAAACTAGGTCGTATGAAACCCTTATCCAACAACTCTTGCAATTGTGTAGATAACTCTTGCATTTCCGATGGTGCAAGTCGATAAGGCGTCCTAGCTATCGGTGCTGCATCTGGTGTAAGGTCGATTCGAAATTCCACCTGTCTGATAGGCGGTAATCCCGGCAAGTCTTCTGGAAACACCTCCGGAAATTCACAAACTATTGGTATATCTTCAAGCTTCTTCTCAGCTACCGGCTTTTCAGTTATAAGTGCTATAACTGTCGTATGACCTTTACGCAGACATTTGTGTGCTTTCATACAAGATATGAGACGCAGTGGCGTACTGCTCTTCTCGCCTTGTACATACAGTGTCTCTCCATGTGAAAGTGGTCTACGAACGATCTTTTGATGGCATATTATTTCGGTCTGGTGCTTGGACACCCAGTCCATGCCTATGACTACATCAAAACTGCCTAATGCGATAGACATAAGGTCAATGTTCAATGTTTGACTCATCAAGTCAAGGACACATCCTTTGAGAATATGTTGTACTGTGATTATCTTGCCATCAACTATTTCTACGGTGTATTCAACCTCTAATGGTGTTAAGGTTATGGCAATTATTCCACTTAATTCATTAGATCTAAAGCTCATTTATGTTCCAGTATCCAACAACACAGATCCTAACATTTGTTTGTCACATATGTCCTTGCAGTGAGGTCGAGCTTTTCTCTATGCTTCTTATGATCATGAAGGCTTGTCCCTTCAGACCATTGTTTTCGTTCCTTTTGTTGTTAATACCAGTGCGGTTCAATTGAAATGCCCTGGCTTCTTGCATCCAAAGCATCCTTTGAGTGTTTCTAGTTGTTGTTGTGGTCATTGAGAACTCTGCTCAGTAGACACATGAAATCAGATTTCGTTCTTCGTTTGATAGGGAATCTTTACAGATGTTCACAAGTAGATGTTTTGACATACATTTGAAGTTATCCAAGTGAAGTGCAAAATCTCACTATGAGTGTTTCTCAAACACAGAGTAACCAGAACTACGGCTGGAAATTTGATGAATGTTATGTTGGAATCTCGATATGTTAACGGAATTCGTTTCAACTACTAGAATGAAAGATAGGCGGATATTTTATGTATACGATTCGAAAAATAGGCTCACAATAGAATTTGCCAGAATTCATGCGTACCTGTAAATTCACGATTACGTTGCGCACCATGATCGTCAATTTACCTTACATAAGGATTCTAGTTCCTCCTACCTTGAGCTATTTGGTTTTTGTGAGATTCAGAGTTTATTCAGGACATCAAGGTTCAGACAATAGTCACATGATGTATGATTGGATAGTTTATCCAAAGAAATACTTAGGGATAGTTACTCGAGTTAAATGCTACTATAGGGTCTAGTGTAGATCCTACAAGAATAGCTATTCGGTTTGAGTGTGTTTTCCTTATGTAGCCTGATGTTGAGACACTTACTGTGTGAGTGTTAGTGTAGTTGTTTGGAGTTGACCACCTTGCAGTCAATGTATCTCCCATAAGTGCCCAAGTTGATAGTTAATTCATCATTAAGGTCACCAAGGTTTTCATATGATGTAACTTTCCTTCACGTATGCTCCTGTAACGGAAACCTTTCCCGTACGATCACTCTAGTTCTTCCTAACTCGAGTGACAGTGTTCGTTTGGTGGCACTTTCAAGTGTGACAAAAAGTTAAGTTTGAATTCTCATCTTACAGTTGATGAGTTCAGAATGTGGTCTTTGTAAACCGTACATGTGGAAGTACCAAGAGTTACAAGAATGTTATCGAGGAGTTATACAGAAAACTGATGTTTTCTTATCAAGACTGAAACCACAACCTTATTAACCGTTGTCAGTGTTGTAAAGAGTGATGGATCATTTGCCAAAATTAGAAGTTTAATGGAACTGGTAGATATAGTCCCGAACTAAGGAATGGTTTTGTTTGAGTCATTGGGTTTATTTCATCCGCTGACTCGTTGAGTGAGCCACAAGGCCTATTTCATCCCCTGACTTGTTCAAGTGAGCCATAGGGTCTATTTCATCCCTTGACTTGTTTTAGTGAGTCACAGGGCCTATTCCATCCCTTGACTTGTTCAAGTGAGTCACAGAGCCTATTTCATCTCTTGGCTTGTTTTAGTGAGTCACAGAGCCTATTTCATCTCCTGACTGGTTTTAGTGAGTCACAGAGCCTATTTCATCTCTTGACTTGTTTTAATGAGTCACAGAGCCTATTTCATCTCTTGACTGGTTTTAGTGAGTCACAGAGCCTATTTCATCTCTTGACTTGTTTTAGTGATCTATCCAGCTGCCCTTCACATGTTGTGAATCCCCTGATTCGTACGTGCAACAAAAGCTACAGATGCTTGTTCTGGTGGGTATCTTAGAGTAGGTAATGTCCAACTACTAGTAGTAGTGTCAGGAGTAGGTGGCAGAGGTACTCGCTCCTCACGCACCCAGCTGCGAATTAGATCAGGGATCCACTGCCAATACTGGCCATTCTCCCTCGGTCGTTTGTGTATCTCCTCCTCGTAGTGAATTGTGTCATCCATCGGCTCAGGTCGCCTCTTCTTGGATGCTAGTGATGATACAACTTAATGTTCTATGTGACTAGTAGATGTGGATGGTGATGTCATATTCGTTACATAATGTCATATGTAATTGCTGTGCAAACTATTGTGTAAGGTTTGTCAAACACCTGCGTAGATCCCATCTACCAAGTAAGGTTTGTCAAACCTAATAGATCTATTTCCAACTACCACGCTTTGCGCTACGGCAAACTAAACGGTTCGAAGTGTAAGGACTTTTAAATGCTATGTTGTCACATAATGTAAACAGTTAACTCATGCAAGTGATATGTATCTAAAAGTGTTTGTTGCACATGTTTTCTCCCCCAAAACAGTTTAAAATAAGAAAGGGGCCGTGTACGCACCTTTGATTGTGAATAGAATGATCAATATGCGTGAAATCGTGTGGATAAACTGCTACGAAAGATCTGTGATTTAAACAGTTCATTGTGTTACTCGGTATGTTGTTTAAAGTATGAAATCACATACGTGTCAATACACGTATGTTAGAATGTTAGAAACGTGTGTTTGTACGTAAGTGTGTTTTTGAAATCGTTTAATTAAATCAAATAAACATTTTCATAGAAATCCCCACAGCGTTTTTAACTCAAGAACCCTAAACCCAATCTCAAGCAATTCGATGTTTTTAATATAAAATTGATACATGGATTAGCTTAGTCGGAGTTATATGAAACTAATGATAACAATTAATTTTATTTATAATCACGTTTAAGCAGAAACCCCCAAAACCGAATTTGTGATGAACCCTAGAATTAGAGTTCAATCAATTCGATGTTGTTTCATAAAATTGACATTGGGTTATCCTTAATCGCATCCTTCTGAAACGAAGTATGATAATTAATTTGATTTTAGAGTTCGTTTGATTATAAATCCCCAAACTCGTTTTTGAGATGAGCCCTAGTAATCGAACTCAATCAATTCGATACTAGAACCACGAATTATCATAGGGTTATTCTTAATCGGCCTAGTTAGGGTGTTTAGGAATGAAAACTTACTTGATTTGATGCTATTTCGATGGAGATCGATTCTAGACTTGATGTTCGGCTTGGTTCTAGATCGAATCGCCTAACCCCAGCTTGTTGCTTCGAATTGATGGGTGCAAATGGTTCTAATGGAGCCGATTATAGGTGCTGTTAATGTAATCGTGGTAGTATTAATCGAATTGTGTAAATTGTATGTATATCATTGACGGTTACACCTTTTGGGTTCGTTTTTGGTTCGACAAATTAATGATCCCATAACGTATGGAAACTGATAATAATCATCAATAGAATGATTAAGGTTAATTAATTTCGGTTTTTACTTAGTTTTAATGTGAAATTCGATTTTTATTTGATGTTTTAGCCGAATTTTGACTTTTAAAGTCAAAATCTTTGCATTACAACTAAATCATTGTAATTGTAATGTTTAAAACTTGTTTTGCACCATAATAATCCTTGAAATTCGTTTTTGTTCGATTACATAACATTTCGGTTAATTCTAAAGTTAACGGAGTTAATCCGAATTGCCGAATTGTCACTAATTGGGCCACTTAGAACATTGTTGGGCTAGATTAATCATTTTGGGCCTCATAAATACAATTGGGCCTACCTTGGGCCTCATATTTACAATTGGGCCTACCTTGGGCCTCATATTTGTGATTTCGTTATTTTCAGTTAACGAGGTTAATTCGAAAATACCGGATTGTCACATTTTTGATAAGCATAGGTAGTAATTCAGAAATCATGTGTCATACTGTTTATTAAATGTTAGTCCCGAGCCCTAGGCTCCAAATGTCAGTGCGTCACTATCGAACTAGACTTGTTAGTCCTTGCCTCCGCTATGTCTCGTAATAACATAGCAAGATAGGTCGAGATTTCACGTGTCCTGACCTCCAGTCAGCATTTTCGCCATGCGGGGCTCGTCACACCCAAATAGATCTATTCAAACTCACCTCGTTGTTTATACATTAACGGTAAGACTTTGCGAGGGCTTATTACGATACAACACTTATGTTTGTCTAATAAACCAGCATACACAATTTGTTTGTACAAGTATAAATGTTTGACTCGATTCAACAACTATTCTCCCCCTATTTGAAAAGTTTAAAAAAGAGTTAAAGAGGGGCCGTAAACTCACCTTAGTGTGCAAGTACAGAATGCGTAAGTTCCTCGAGTAATAAGCGCGTCGGTCACCGGCAACCTATATCGTATACCGTTCGTGAGTTTGTGTAAGTGACTGTGCTAGTGCTCGTGTTGGTGCCAACAACCCTTGGTTGTTCATGTTTGTCCGTGTCGGTCCATAATGTCCGTGTTTGCTCGTGTCGGTCCACATTGACCGTGTTTGACTGTATTGGTCCAATGTTGACCGTGTTTGACCAGAGTTGACCGTGTCAAGTCACGACCCGTTGGTGAACCGTGTGACGGTTGTAAATCGTGTAGCAATCGTGTAAGTGCTCGTCGTGTGGAAAACGCGCAAGTCGCGTATATGAACAACTTACTATTTATAGTAAGTTTCCATTTATAGAAAGTTCACAAAGCATAACGGTTTTTATAGTTCTAGCATGCTCGTTAGTCCTACGTGATCATGTTAACACATAGCATTTTCATCATACGGTTCAAATAAGCATACAAGTCACGTTTGTCATACAAAAGTTTCCTAAAATGGAAAGTTTCCATTTATAGCATTCGTGATATTGGAAACCATCTAACTTAGGATTCATTCATCATGTTACAACATAATAAAAACCATTTAGCATGCTCAAATCGTACAAAGTATTCATAAGTCGGTTTTTGTAAAAATAAAGTTACTATAAATAGTAACTTTGTAGTTTTGCATAAAAATAACCATTCTAAATCTTTCTAAACCGTTTTTATGACACAAATCATCATAATAATCCATTTATCATCATTAAACATACTAACATAGCCAAATTCATCACATATCAATATTTTGACCCGAAAAGTTACTAAATATAGTAACTATCTCAAAAATGACCATAATCAATATCCAAATCATATTCTAAGTATCAACATCATCCTATTATCATTCAAACATCATGTTCATACACATGCATGTTCACCAATTCATCCATAACACCATTTTACAAATAAAAAGTTTCTATTATTAGAAAGATCCATAAAAATCATGTTTTTAACCATTTTAACACAATCTAACCATAAGTTATCCTTCTAATATCATCAATAAACATATTTACATACTCAAAATCATTCCAACATTCATAGATCATACATGCATGCATTCAAAATGTTATAAATCTTCATTCTAAGCATATAAACATATGTACAATAACTTGGATCGTCACAAATCACCATTATATCATCATAGATCATCAAGAAACTCATCTAAATCATCAAACCCATAACTAAAATTTGTGCATGTGCATCAAAGGTGCTTGCATGTGGGTTTCAACCATTGCATGTGAGTGTAGAAGTGAGAAATGGCCATTTTGGCTATGAGGGATGCAAGAACTACCTTCTTAGACTTCCAAGGACACTGATATAAAGAGTAAACAGCTCCTAAGCCTTCTTGTGGATCAACAGAAAGAAGAAGAGGATGGTGATGCTCAAGCCTTCTTGTGGTACACAAGCTCCAATCCTCCAAACTAGAGCTTCAAGAAGTCCTTCAATGGCTTCCTTGAGGTCTAATCAGTGATTTACAGAGATAACAGTCGAGATAAGGCGTGCAAGAGGGTTTAAAATGATTAAGATAGGTAGATTAGGCATAATGGTCTTGGTTTTATAAAGATTTGGCGTCTGGATGTCGTCGCGTACCGCGAAGATGGGCTAAAAAGATGCTTCGCGATACGCGAAGGAATTCGGGATTCAAATCCCCCGCCCACTTGTCGCGTACCGCTATAGGGCCTCTTGTTCCCAATAAGCCTAGTTTAATGGGTTTGATCCGTTCGTCGACGTTTTCACGTCTACGAACTATCGTTTGGATTCGTTTGAACATCCAAGTTCAATGTGCGAGTGTTTTGTGAGGTTTCGAGTGTTGTGTTACACAATGTGCTAGATGTTCACCAACGTTCGTGTGTTTTAACACGTGTGTGCTGTTTCTCGATAATTCCTCGAATTATCTAGTCGTGTGTCAGTGTTTGTACTGTCGTGCCACGTGTCACACTAAATTAAACTACTTCTAGTGCCACGTGTACAAAGTCATTTAAATAAACATTTAAATAAAATATAATGTTGACCTGGAAATTACGGGGTGTCACAGTATTCAATTCATAATGTAATGTTTGGCTTTGTCTTGGAATTGTATGTTATGTTTGAAAGAATATTGTGTTTTGATTAAATTAATTTTAAATATTGAAACTTACAAAGTAGCATCATGAGTTATGTACAATCACAATCAGACCCCGACGTATTCTACCGTTGGTTGAGGTGTGACATTTCAAGTCACATCATTGCTAATCCATGTATGTTTAACTCCCCAGTGCTATCATCTCACAAGGGTAATATACTTTTTTTTACCATGACAATTCGTTGCCAATTTATGATTCTAGTAAAGTGTCTCATCAACTGCCCCAACAAAATCTATAACATTAATAAAACCCTTTTTCACGCGCGTAATATTGTCAAGAATTTAATTTATCTACGGGAATTTTCTCAAAATATAATCAAATTTCGTTGAAATTAATTCTTTTGGTTATTTTTTGAATGATCTCAAGACTCACAAGCAAAATACTTCTGAAAACCATTCATTTTGCCTCATCCAAGTCCCATTGCATATCTCATTTCCACCTATGACTATCTTCGTCATCGAACTTTGTCATGATTTCAGATTCGATTTATTTAGATTTAACTTTGAGTTTGTTTTTGATTGTTTGACCTTATCTTTAATCAATCGGTTAAAACATATGATGCATACTTATATATGCATTGGAATTAGAGGTGATCAAAGTTTGGTTTTTATAGTTTACTAGGTTAAATCCCGTGTGTTACACGGGTTTAATATACAAAATGTTATATACTTTTTAATAAAAAAATTATGTCTATAAAAAAGATAAGAATTACACTTGATTTTTTTTTATAATTATACATATTGTATTTCAACATTCAAATCATCCTATCAATCGAAATATTTTAAAATATTTAAAAATAATCCATGGAAAACAATTACTATTATTATTATTGTTGTTGAATATTTTAATGAACATAATATGAAGTTAATGATAGTAAGAGACCTAAATATAAGTGTAAATAAGAAAAAAGTTTAACTAAAAACTTTATAACTAATTGCAGATTAACTTCATTTGCTTAATAATATATCAATTATTTTTCATATTTATAATTCACAATCATGGTTAAATAATAGATATCAATAATTAAATAATAAATTCACATTGATAAACAAAAACTAAATGGCTACAATGATAATAAATGTTACCAATTATTTATATTTTTGTAAATTAAGAGTTATAAACAGATAATAACAATTTAAAATAAGTTGTTGAAAAAAAAATACAGGAATATTAAAGTTAGTTTTCATATTTTATTATATAATTAGATGAATAAGTAAAAATATTTAAATAATAACATTTAAGAATATTACTATACATAAAAAGAATTAACTTTTATGAATTATAAGTATACCATAATTTGTAAAATATATAAATAAGTACTTAATTTTTGTAACTTAGCTAAAAAGTGAAAAGATTTAAAAGTTTTATATTATTTATTGAAAACAGTAAGTTAAAATATAAAAATATATGAATATACATGAAATAATTTAGGTTTTTAATATTCTTATTATTAATAAAATCATTATTTGTATAGTTTACGATATTGTTTTATAATATATCTATTTTATTTTATTTTGTTATAAAAATATATGAATATACATGAAATAATTCGGGTTTTTAATATTCTCATTTTTAATAAAATCATTATTTGTATAGTTTACAATTTGTTTCATAATGTATCTATTTTATTTTGTTTAGTTATTTTCTTTTTTCAATATAATCTAAACATATTATTAAATTTATATATTGAAAGTGTAATATATTCATGACTTAATTATTTATTTGTATACATAATTTATTAAATATAAGAAAATAAGTAAAAGTACTAATTTGTCAAATTTATTAATTATCAATATTAATAAAGGATGGTTAATAAATGAGTTAATGCTCCAAGTTTTAGGAGGGAAACAAAAATGAAACATGCTCCATTGCATGACATGTGGCATACAAAAACCTTGATTTATTATATAAGAAGATAGGTGGAATCTTAAACCAAACCATTACTAACAGTTTGTGAATAATGAAAATCAAAAGCGAACCGTTAAAAATAAACACGAAACCAATCACAACTATTATCGACAGTTTTAATTATGGTTTGGTTTTTTGATTTGGTTTTTTGAGCCGTTTAAAATAGAAACTTACTCAAACCGATTTGTTTTACGATTTGTAATTTTTTTAAGCGGCGCATAAATTGTGAACAAAACACCCACACACACACACATATATATAGGGGAGTGTTCCTAAGAAACCCCTCATTTTCTAGAAAACTAGGAAAACCACTTTTTAACCATTGATCTAATCAATCTACGGTTAAGATCATAAAATGACAATTTTGTAATTAAATGTAATTAAAGAATTTAATTAAAAGGTCATAAGGGTATATTAGTCAAAACAATTTTTTATCTCTCATATTTAATAAAGATTCCTAAAATCACTCTTGTCTCTCATCTCTCCTCTCTTCTCTCTCTTATTTCTTGTCTATCTCTTAGTTTATATAAAATATTTACTTAAAAAAATATTCACTCAAAAAATTGAATTCAAAAAATTTGAAATAATTGATACAAAAAAAAATTCGAATTTTTTTCACTAAAATCATCTTATTAGATATGTGTAATCAACCCAACTATTTCACTAAAATAATTAATTCGATCAAGTTACGTATGATTTCATATATGTAATCGTACAAGTAAATTTAACTGTATATATGAACATTCAAGAAAAACAAAAGATATATGTAAGCATTTAAGAAAAAATCATCTGATTACATATATGTAATTAACCCAACTATTTATATATGTAAACATGATTACATATATGTTATCATACAAACCGATTATTTTGATCAATTTTTTAACTCAAAAAACTGATTTTTTTCTAAATATGTATGTTAACATGATTACATATATGTAGTCATACAAATGGATTATTTGATGAAGTTACAGAAATGTAAACATGCTTGCAAATTTATAATCATACAATTAAATTCGATTACATATACGTAAACATTCAAGAAAGAAGATACATGTAAGCATTATTTTTTTCAACAAAAATGAAGAATAATGAATAAGATTGTAATTATCTAAACATGATTATATATATGTAATCATACGAGTAATCTTGATTTTATGCTCATAAAAAATTAAAAGGATCGAGTAAACAACAAAAAATAAAATAATTTACATAATCACATAAAATTTACAACGCTTTAATGTAAAACATACCACACAATTTTTCAAATTAACACGTTTTTAGTTTCTGTCATTAAATCCACAATAACTAAAATAAAATGAAAGAACACGATGGAATCAATAAACAACGTTCATTCCAAAGAGCAACTTATTCCTTGATCCTACCTTTAACATTGTTAAAGTCTACTACAGATACTCTAGATATATGATAGACCTGCAACAATACTTTAACCCAAACCCTAGGTCCAACCTTCCCTGAAATTTCTTTTTTGATGTTGATGTCGGCATCAGAACTTCGATGACCATCGTGGAATCTGAAGCCGATGCTTTAATTTTGGTTTGTGGCCTAGATTCGTTCTTTTAAAGGTTCGGACTAAGAACAACTACAAGAACAAATGTGTAACAATAGAGGAATTGCACGAGGTTTGATGACGGAAGTTGGTGGATGATCGATGAAGCGGCTGCGAGTGTTGCCAGAGATGTCGTTGTTGATTTTCCGATTAGCTGATGATGAAAACGAAGATTGGCTTAGGGTAACGTGTTCTTTCTGCATATACGTGAAATGAGAATTTGGATCTCAATTCTCAAATAAACTAATATTATTTGAAAATCAAATATCTTCCATAAATAAATAAAAAAAAAGATGTTAATTTACCAAAAAAAAAACCTTTTAATTAGAAAAAAATAAATACTAAAGAAATTATTGATTGGTTGAGAGAAATTTTCTTAGTTTTAAACACATGAAAGTAAATAAATACTAAAGAAAATATATGTGTGTGTGTGTGAATAAACGATTTATAGTCACATGTTTAAAACACATGAAAGTAATTTTTTAATATTTTTATTTTATACTTCTTAAATCATATGATCATGAATGGTTTTTTTATTTATTTTTTCTCTACAACTTTTGGTTCTTATTTGAATGTATAGTTCATCATATATACATAAATATGTTATATAAACACATATTTGATCCAGTTTTTGATAAAACCCTAAATTAAATTGTTTACTAAACTTTTGAAATCAACCAATTAAATATTTAGACAAAACAATTGCGGAACTAAACTGATAAGACCATGTGTTATAAGACATGATGAGAGACTTGACCACCCTCCATCACGCCCCCAACCATCACCCCGACATTACGCATAGGGCATGACCACCATGCGATGATACAACCGTGACCTCCCTCACGGCGTGAAGGAGGGAAAAAAGGGGGTGATAGTGGCTTGATGAGGGGTTGATGATAACACATGTGGTGATGGCGTGAATTGATGAGGGGATGATGGTATTTGTTGATTATATAACGCCTATGTGAAGTAAAGGGGGCTTGATGATAACAAATAGCCTAAAAAAGTAAAAAGTTAGAACTGCTTTTTATAACTTGAATAGGAACACCGTGAGTTGTAAAAGGGGCGCGTTATTTGGACACCCCTATAGATCAGTTAACACCACCTAGTCCCATGCGGGTCATATGGCCATATACAGGTCGTATGGGTGTCAGATTTTGTCAGATTTAGTCAGCCAAATGTCTGACGAATGGAAGTATATATGGGTCGTATGCCTCTATACGACCCGTAAATTTAGCTGGCAAGCGATTAGAATTAAAGTTAAATGATTAACTTCAATGAATTGAAGCGGATAAAGGTTGAGCATCTGACACCACCGTCCATCAGCCACTCAAAACTCGTTGAGAAAAACAAAACTGACAAGCCATTAAATGCACCAATTAGATGACATGCACAACTGTGGCGTGCTTTGCATTCAAACCCTTATTTTCAATTCTATATTTTTTAAAAAGAAAACAAAAACTAAAAACTTTAGTTGGGGCACAGTTCCCATGCATCACTCACACACTCACACACCCTACACCTTTTAGTCTTCTGAAATCCGTCATCCATCCACCACAAAACGTACGCACACATAGAGGATGGGGATGAACAAGATCATGGGAATGAGATCCACCATTGGTTCCATGAGAGATGAACACCGGGCTCTGGAATTGGCGATTGATGAGAAGCAGAATGAGCTCAAACATAAAGAATCTGAAATTAGAGATATGAAAAACAGCCTCCAAACACCACAAAAAATCTAGCATGCATCTTCTTCCTCTTTCTGCTTCGTCTCTATCACCATTGATGCTTCTACACCCACTGTACAAACTTCAAAAATAAAGGTCCATACGGGCCGTATGGCTCCATACGTGTCGTATGGGTGTGTGTCAGAAACGTGATTTAATGTGCCAGTTTTTGTCAGGATTAAAATATCTATACGACCCGTATAGGCCAATACGATGATGGGAAAAACACGACCCTGTCACAACGGTAACCAACAAATGCGGAATTATCTTCGTTTGACCAAACTTTCCCAACTCAAATGAACCTATGAGGATGCAAACAAATAGAGAATTGTAAAACAATAAAGAACATCAAAATTTTAGCATGGAAAACCTCTTAAAATGAGAGTAAAAACCACGGGACTACTAGAGCCGCTTCAAATCCGCTATCACCAAAATTAGAGCAATACAAAATCTTCTCTAGGTACACTAGAGGCATACAATAACCATCATACACTTGGAAACACTAACATCAAGCATATGGAAACAAATCAAAGACAAAAGGGAGGAAATAACCACAAAAACGTCAGCTGTGAACAGGGGCTCGAAAACCCGACCTCCGGACGTTATTAAACAAAACCCACCGTCCCCAGGATGTGACGAAGAAGCTGTAAAAAAATGAAGACGATCCGACGGTTGAAACTCCGGGAAATCAACAGAAAGCGTGACTGGGTCTAAAAGTGACGAAAATCTTCTTCTCCTCTTTTGTTGGCTGCTGTTCTTTTCTATCTTCCCCCAAAAACCAGCAGCTCATTTTTAACCCTAAATCCCTTTTATATTTACTTAAAAATACATGGGCCAAAAAAAAAACATTTATATGCCTTTTTCTCATGGGTCAAAATTGACCCAACAAATCTCCCCCTTTGACCTATGAGAAAGAGCTCGCCATCCCGGTGATTGAGCAACATACCTTCAACTTCTCCCTTGCTAAAGCTTTAGTCAACATATCGGAATAATTATCATCGGTATGAACTTTATCAAGCTCAAATAACTTGTCTTCAAGAGCATCTCTAATCCAATGATACCTCACATCAATATGTTTTGTTCTTTTGTGAAAAGTAGAGTTCTTAGCAAGGTGGATAGCACTTTGATTGTCACAAAGAACCACGTAGCGTTGTTGCATAAAGCCAAGCTCTTGCAAAAATCTTTTCAACCACAATAGTTCTTTGCATGCCTCTGTTGCTGCCAAATACTCAGCTTCTGTAGTAGACAAAGCAACACACTTTTGCAATCTAGATTGCCATGTGTCACACCCCGAGCCGGCGGGGTTGGATCGGAGTCCCCGTCGGGCGGAAGGTTCCCGGGGCGCGATATCGTGAGTGATAATCGAAGGTGATCAGATTGTTTACATTGCACATGATATAAATGAGAAATGCTAAATATAATAGAATTACAAAGTTAAATTACATCAGTATTGTTTATAATTTAACAATGTAAATCTATCAACATCATAAATTTCTATCTTGTATTTACACAAGATACCAAAATAAATGGTATAATGATGTCTTCAAAAGTATGCAGGTCCAAAATACTATGTCTTCTATCTGAAGTCCTAGTCCAAAAGAAATGACTTCTTAATTGACCTGTTCGTCACCTGAGAAGTCATGCAAAAATAAAGTCAACACATGGTTGGTGAGTTCATATATTTTAGTAATTTGAAAATGATTTGTAAACCTCTTTCGGTAAAGACCTTAACCTCATTAACATCACATGTAATATCCACATCGGTATGCTTATATATAGGGCATACCCCTGAGTCGAGCCTACAACCCGCCCAGACGCCGTCCCACCACATACTAACATGCATATGACACTGTTGTTAATGATAATTAAGCACCTTTACCTAACACACACTCCTGTTCACAATGATTCAAATGTCTACACAAAACCTTTGTTTTACCCTCGGGTAACAACCTTAACCTCATTAACATCACATGTATCATCCAGATCGGTATGCTTATATATAGGGCATACCCCTGAGTCGAGCCTACAACCCGCCCAGACGCCGTCCCACCACATACTAATCCACATGGGACATTGGTGTTAATGAAAATTAAGCATTTTACCCCTACCTTTAACCCAATGATCCGTCAGTTCTTTGTTCCTGTAAATACAACAATTTGGAATCTATGTTGATTCCTTATGTTCACCACAATAGTGATCAACCACAGTAATTGTAGAAACAGTTAAATAAATGCTTAATTAATTAAATAAATAAACATTTAATAAAATCTAAGTCCTATTGATTGGGGCCTTTGGTCATACTCGAGTAGACTAGTCTGTCAATCTAGGTACTTAGTAGTTAGGGAATTCTGTAAATATCCTCAAACATAAGACCTACAAGTCAATCAGTCTAGCCAGGACTTCTTGAAATATAGGATTTCTGGATTCAATGTGTTGGCATATGTTATCTCTGATATTTCCCATACTATCCCTTAAAAATGATTTAATGATCGTCTGATTTTGTCACAAGATGTACTTGATGTGTTGATCATAGAATACAAGATTCATTGATCGGTTGTACACTTGATTCAGTGTTCAACAAACACTTGGTTTGTAGAACATTGAATGTTGTCTTTGCAAAGATTGTTTTGTTGATGTCTTGATGTCCCACACTTGTTTTGTCAAAATGTTTGATTTGATCCCTTGAATTCACCCACTTGTTTTGTCAAAATGTTTGATTTGATCCCTTGAATTCACCCACTTGATTTGTCAAAATGTTTGTTTTGATCCCTTGAATTCACCCACTTGTTTTGTCAAAATGTTTGTTTTGATTCCTTTGAAATGTTTTGACTTATTGAAAAGTTTAGTTTAAATCGATTATTCACTTAATATATAAGTAAAATCATTGGTAAACCTGCATAAAATCTTCCTAGACGTGGTCTAGGATAACATTTATATATATGTAAAACATATAACTTTAAAAGCATTTAAGTAAACAATTTAAATAACAGTTTACGCATGCTTCTCAGCCCCGCGTTTTAAAACAAAAATGTTAGAAAAGGGGCAATGAACTCACCTGTGTTGTAGCTCTTATGTTTCAACCAAGAAAATAATGCGCGCTCGTTCGTTGTAAATTAAGTATCTTCAGCACCTGTGTTGATTTATTACGATTCGAATACTATAAGTATTTATAGTTAACGTGTATAGGGTTTAGGTCTCGGTGTGCGACTATGTGTCCTATCTACTTGCTAATGTGTTACTAAGATTTTCTTTAATTATTCTATGTTTCATACCCTCTATGAATCCCTTATCCGTTAGTTAATAACAACTTACTTTTAAATTTTACGAAAATCGGGCAGAGTTTCCTTTGTTTTTAGTCTAGATCCAGACAATTTATATTGTCTATTTTACAACCAAATCCCAATCAATTATAATAAAACTAACTTTCATAACTATATAAACTGTAAACAAAACCAATGACATTTATAAAAATATAACAATTAGCTATTAATTAAAGTCATTCTATTTGAATATTCTTAGTTGTTTAACCATGCCATGAATTTGCTATGGGTTGCAGGTTGACAATAAGGTCAAACAACCCATACTTAGCTTGTCTTATTGAATTCCCATTGATCTTACCCATCCTTGATCGTTAACTAAAACTCGTAAGTTATAGTCTCATTAGATGACTAAAACTTGTATTAATATGATTGGAAATGATTTAGAACCATTGAATATTGAAAACTATTAGATTTGACGTTCATACAATTAGCTAACACCTCAAAGTAGTCACTTTGGACCATTTGTGATGTTCCCAACTTTTGCTTAGAATTTCATAATTTAAACTTAGGTGTTTTAACTCAATTGATTTGATGAAACACTTGTTTAAACCTTAGATTAGTTTAAGATAAGTTTTAGGTTGAAACCCTTTAATATCAATGGTCCAACACTTTAGCCTATGGTTTCAATTGACAAAACTTAAGTGTCACAATCCCAAGTTGGTTATTAAAACAGAAGTTTATATATTAAAATAGTTTAGAAGTCTTGGTGTTAGAAAACCTTAATATTGGTGATCAACAAAACCGGTTTACATCTCCAAAAATACTAATCATCATTTAGCCGACTAAACTAATTCAAACCAGCCCCACAACATAGTTTCTGGATCTTTTAAGTTGATTCAAAATTTATCTTACGTGGGCCACATCAGTAATTAATAGTACCACCATTAACAATATTGATAACCATTCTGAGCTATTATCGATGTCCAAAAATTCCGTCAATATCGCTGAATTTCAGCAGCACCATCTTCATCATTCTTACATCTATACTAGGCTTACCCAGATCCATACTCGAATCCAGCCATACCCAGCTTCAATTCAACATGATTCTTAAGTTCCTATGTCAATTGGGTGCAAAATTCTATGGTTTAAAGGTTCAAAAACGACTGCAAAGTGCAGGTCGTTCGAAACAGTACCAACAACAAAAATAAGTTCGTTTGTGCTCATTCTTACCTCAAATTCGATGGTCCAACCACCCAATCTTCAATCTAATGTATTCCTTAGCTTCCTAAACCGTTTTAGTGTAATTTCCTAAGATCTTACAGCTCCAAAAGTCGAGTGAAAGGTGCTGATGCTCGAGAAAACTAACCTCAACAGTAACAACCGGATAACAGCTCGATCTTGCTCGTTTTTGGTCCGATTTTGATGATTCAAAGCTCCATTTCTTCGTCTCTTCACGATCTACACGTTCCCACGGTCGTTTTGACACCAAGTTTGCTCGATTTGGTTGAGAATTGAGTGAGATAGGTGGGTTTTTAGATAGGGAAAGTGATGAGAGAGAGTGATCCGAAAATTTTGAACGAGAAGGGTTGTTGGCTGCCAAAAATAGTGGAAAAGAAGGAAAATAAGGGCTTTTCTAGCCCGGGTGTTTTCGGGTTCGTTCGGTTTTGCTGGGTTTCACGCAAACGTGTCCGTTTTCGGTTTTTTTTTTCTTGTAACAAAACGTTACGATATTTTAAACTAGAGTTTTCTAATTTATTTTAGGTTGTGATTCTAAATAAATTAACTAATATGTTCTATTTATTTAATTTAAAATATTAATTAACTGTTTAAATCGAAATGTAAGGTTGTCGCGCGTATTCGTTCGAATCGTCACCCGTACGAACACGACGATAACCATACTTTTCAATATTGTTTTCTAATTATCGGATATCATTTAGAACGTTAAACCATCAGATTTATTCGTACAGATCGTCATCTATACGAATAACCCGTCAGTTTAGCATTCACATCACGAAATCCGTGTGTTTTGTTCTGTAAAGCCTCACATACGTTTATACATAATATAATCCTAACAATTAATCACATGATGGTTCTGTCTTGTCAAATAATTATCTGACTCAAGAACCATTGTTCTGAACTTATTTCTGTTTACTGTTTCTGAAATTGCTCTATGAACACCCAGAATGATAATGATAAATGATGTGAATAATAAAACGTACTGAAATGTATATGATTCGTACCTGTTTACTGTTCATGCTACTGTTTAAGATCACTGTTCCGGTGACGGTTCCGGCACTGATGTTACAGTCTCCCCTTGTTAGAGAAATTTCGTCCCGAAATTTAAGAGTTGTTATCGGGTGCAACTTCCTCTTCAAACAGTTGGGGATACTTTGACTTTATGTGATCTTCATGTTCCCAAGTAAACTCGGGTCCGCGTTTTGAATTCCATCGAACCTTTACAATCGGAATACGGCTTCGCCTTAGTTGTTTAACTTTGCGATCCATAATCTCCAAAGGTTCTTCAATGAAATGTAACTGTTCATCTACTTGAATTTCTTCAATCGGAATGACGAGAGACTCGTCAGCAAGGCATTTCTTTAGATTTGAGACGTGAAACACGTCATGCACACCACTGAGTTCATCAGGTAACCTCAGTCTATACGCCACAGGACCAATATGCTCGATGATCTCGAACGGTCCCACGTATCTTGGTGCTAGTTTGCCCTTCGTTCCAAAACGTACAACGCCTTTCCATGGGGATACCTTTAGCATAACTCGGTCTCCCACTTGGGATTCCAACGGCTTGCGCCGTTTGTCAGCGTAGCTCTTTTGTCTGCTCCTTGTTGCTTGCAGTCTTCTTTGAATCTGAGCTATCTTGTCAGTGGTTTCCTGAATTAGTTCTGGCCCAGTTATTCGATTGTCTCCAACTTCAGTCCAACAGATCGGTGATCGACATTTCCGGCCATAAAGAGCCTCGAATGGTGCACATCCGATGCTGTTGTGGTAACTGTTATTGTAGGAGAACTCGATCAGTGGCAAATGGGAGTCCCAATTCCCACCGAAGTCCAATACACAGGTTCTTAACATATCTTCAAGGGTTTGAATAGTACGTTCGCTTTGTCCATCCGTTTGTGGGTGGTAAGCTGTACTCAGATTTAACTGTGTCCCTAGAGATTTCTGTAGTGATTGCCAGAACCTTGATGTAAATCTGTTGTCTCTATCAGAAATAATAGACAATGGAACACCGTGGCGTACCACTATCTCATTGATGTATAATTTCGCCAGTTTATCCATCGTGAAGGTCTCACGCATTGGCAAGAAGTGAGCAGATTTGGTCAAACGGTCGATGATCACCCAAATTGTATCATGGCCACTGGAAGTGCGGGGTAGCTTGGTGATGAAGTCCATGGCTATTTGTTCCCACTTCCAGAGTGGAATCTCAGGCTGTTCCAGTAAACCAGACGGTTTCTGGTGTTCCGCCTTTACCTTAGCACACGTAAGACATCGGCCGACGTACTCGGCTATGTCCTTCTTCATTCCCGGCCACCAATAAAATCCGCGCAAGTCTTGGTTCATCTTATCGGCGCCTGGATGAACAGAGTACTTAGTCTTGTGTGCTTCGTCGAAGATAAACTTTCTCAATTCAGCTACCGCCGGAATCCATATACGGTTCTGGTAGTAGATCACTCCATCAGGCTTAGTCTCGAATTGTTTCTCCGCTCCACAGTCTAATTCCTTCTTCAAGTTTCCTCGATCGACTGATTCCTGTTGCGCCTGAATGATCTTGTCTCGTAAGCTCGTCTGCACAGTCATTCCCATTGCTCTGACGCGCAAGGGTTTGACTCGTTCCTTCCGGCTCAAGGCATCAGCTACAACTTTTGCCTTGCCCGGATGGTACTTGATCACGCAATCGTAATCATTCAGAAGTTCAACCCAACGGCGTTGTCGCATGTTGAGTTCCTTCTGGTCAAAGATGTGCTGCAGACTCTTGTGATCAGTGAATATGGTACACTTAGTGCCATATAAGTAATGTCTCCAAATCTTCAATGTGAAGATCACAGCTCCCAACTCAAGATCATGAGTAGTGTAATTCTTCTCATGAATCTTTATATGTCTCGATGCATAAGCGATGACTTTGTCTCGTTGCATCAGTACGCAACCGAGTCCCTGATGGAAAGCATCACAATAGACAACAAAATCATCACAGCCTTCTGGAAGAGATAGGATTGGAGCATCACATAGTTTTTGTTTCAATGTCTGAAAAGCATCTTCTTGTTTCTGCTCCCCGACAAACGGTTCACATATCTGAGTTAGTTTAGTAAGAGGCAGAGCTATCTTAGATAAGTTCGAGATGAACCTTCTATAATAACCTGCCAATCCCAGAAAAGATCGTATCTCCGTCGGTGTCTTCGGAGTATCCCAGTTCTTTATAGCCTCAATCTTGGCGGGATCTACATGTATTCCCTCGCTGTTGACTACATGACCTAGGAATTGAACTTCTCTTAGCCAAAATTCACACTTAGAGAATTTGGCATAAAGTTTCTGCTCCTTCAACAGCTCCAAGATTTTCCTGAGGTGTTGCTCGTGCTCCGTTTTGCTCTTGGAATAAATCAGTATGTCATCAATGAAAACAATGACAAACTGATCTAAATACGGCTTGCACACTCGGTTCATGAGATCCATGAAAACCGCTGGTGCATTTTTCAATCCGAAAGGCATCACCATAAACTCGTAATGCCCGTATCTGGTTCGGAACGCCGTCTTCGGTATGTCTTCGTCTTGAACTCTGAGTTGATGATACCCAGACCGTAGGTCGATCTTCGAAAAATACTAAGCTCCTTGCAATTGGTCAAACAAATCATCAACCCTCTGTAATGGGTACCGATTCTTGATGGTTAACTTGTTCAACTCCCTGTAGTCTATACACATCCGAAAAGGTCCATCCTTCTTTTTCACGAACCAAAACCGGAGCTTTCCTTGGTGGGTAGCTCGGTCGGATGAGACCTTTGTCTCATAGTTCCTGTAGCTCTACTAGGTGTACAAGGGAAATTCCCAGTAGATTTTCAGGAATCACATCCGTAGCTACCTAGGTAGTCAAAACTAATTTACTCAAGAACAACTTACTCTCAACTTGATTAAAGGATTTCCTACGAGTATTCAGTGCTCTAATTAGATAAGGTTTTCTTCCTGATTATTGTAGTTAAACTGTATTTAGGAATCATCCCATCTTTATTTATTTACTTGGCACTTAATTGGTTGGTCCAAGGTTTTTCCTAGTTTACTATTTCTGTTATTCAATTGAAACCGAGTTTGTTCAAGGTCACCTTGAATTTATTGTTCCCATAACCACAACAGGATATATACTTCTATTTGATACACCAACGAATAGTTTAACGCAACAAGATGTAATATGCTTACCTATGGAGTCATTCCACTTCAACGTGCATCAGAAGTTGGTAAAGTAGACTTCTTCTCAGGAGGTGCAGGATTTGATGAAGATACCCTCACGGGGCATTCCCGTGCAACGTGTTCGGATGTTCCGCACACATAGCAATCCTTGCTGTGGCGAGGAAGAGGATATGTGGTGATACCAGGGTTCTGATTGTGGGTTGGGGGATTGTTACAATCACGACCCCAATGTCCCTTCCTCCCGCAGTTCAGGCAGTGTTTGCACCGTTCCTTATCACGACGCCGCTTACACCTCCTGCTCATTCCTCCTTGCACCAGTCCTTCATTTCCCGTGATTGTCTTCAGGTGGTGTCTGGTATTCTCATAACTGTCCATGACTTGTATGATAGGGTCAGAAGTAACGGCAACTAACTCGTCACTAATCAAGGTAGCAAGTGTAGTAGTTGTCGGGTTCACCTCATGAGAAGGAGGTGGAAGCAATAATTGTCTTTTTGGCGGCATTCTGATCATAAACGAAAGAAGATCAGTTAATGCAATGATCAAATGCAGAAGGCACAATGCAAACATAAATCCTATATTCTTTACATGAAGGGTCCCTAGGTTATAGTCTAAGCCAAACCGTTTAATTTAAATGACCTATATTTCTCTATAACCATGGCTCTGATACCAATCTGTCACACCCCGAGCCGGCGGGGTTGGATCGGAGTCCCCGTCGGGCGGAAGGTTCCCGGGGCGCGATATCGTGAGTGATAATCGAAGGTGATCAGATTGTTTACATTGCACATGATATAAATGAGAAATGCTAAATATAATAGAATTACAAAGTTAAATTACATCAGTATTGTTTATAATTTAACAATGTAAATCTATCAACATCATAAATTTCTATCTTGTATTTACACAAGATACCAAAATAAATGGTATAATGATGTCTTCAAAAGTATGCAGGTCCAAAATACTATGTCTTCTATCTGAAGTCCTAGTCCAAAAGAAATGACTTCTTAATTGACCTGTTCGTCACCTGAGAAGTCATGCAAAAATAAAGTCAACACATGGTTGGTGAGTTCATATATTTTAGTAATTTGAAAATGATTTGTAAACCTCTTTCGGTAAAGACCTTAACCTCATTAACATCACATGTAATATCCACATCGGTATGCTTATATATAGGGCATACCCCTGAGTCGAGCCTACAACCCGCCCAGACGCCGTCCCACCACATACTAACATGCATATGACACTGTTGTTAATGATAATTAAGCACCTTTACCTAACACACACTCCTGTTCACAATGATTCAAATGTCTACACAAAACCTTTGTTTTACCCTCGGGTAACAACCTTAACCTCATTAACATCACATGTATCATCCAGATCGGTATGCTTATATATAGGGCATACCCCTGAGTCGAGCCTACAACCCGCCCAGACGCCGTCCCACCACATACTAATCCACATGGGACATTGGTGTTAATGAAAATTAAGCATTTTACCCCTACCTTTAACCCAATGATCCGTCAGTTCTTTGTTCCTGTAAATACAACAATTTGGAATCTATGTTGATTCCTTATGTTCACCACAATAGTGATCAACCACAGTAATTGTAGAAACAGTTAAATAAATGCTTAATTAATTAAATAAATAAACATTTAATAAAATCTAAGTCCTATTGATTGGGGCCTTTGGTCATACTCGAGTAGACTAGTCTGTCAATCTAGGTACTTAGTAGTTAGGGAATTCTGTAAATATCCTCAAACATAAGACCTACAAGTCAATCAGTCTAGCCAGGACTTCTTGAAATATAGGATTTCTGGATTCAATGTGTTGGCATATGTTATCTCTGATATTTCCCATACTATCCCTTAAAAATGATTTAATGATCGTCTGATTTTGTCACAAGATGTACTTGATGTGTTGATCATAGAATACAAGATTCATTGATCGGTTGTACACTTGATTCAGTGTTCAACAAACACTTGGTTTGTAGAACATTGAATGTTGTCTTTGCAAAGATTGTTTTGTTGATGTCTTGATGTCCCACACTTGTTTTGTCAAAATGTTTGATTTGATCCCTTGAATTCACCCACTTGTTTTGTCAAAATGTTTGATTTGATCCCTTGAATTCACCCACTTGATTTGTCAAAATGTTTGTTTTGATCCCTTGAATTCACCCACTTGTTTTGTCAAAATGTTTGTTTTGATTCCTTTGAAATGTTTTGACTTATTGAAAAGTTTAGTTTAAATCGATTATTCACTTAATATATAAGTAAAATCATTGGTAAACCTGCATAAAATCTTCCTAGACGTGGTCTAGGATAACATTTATATATATGTAAAACATATAACTTTAAAAGCATTTAAGTAAACAATTTAAATAACAGTTTACGCATGCTTCTCAGCCCCGCGTTTTAAAACAAAAATGTTAGAAAAGGGGCAATGAACTCACCTGTGTTGTAGCTCTTATGTTTCAACCAAGAAAATAATGCGCGCTCGTTCGTTGTAAATTAAGTATCTTCAGCACCTGTGTTGATTTATTACGATTCGAATACTATAAGTATTTATAGTTAACGTGTATAGGGTTTAGGTCTCGGTGTGCGACTATGTGTCCTATCTACTTGCTAATGTGTTACTAAGATTTTCTTTAATTATTCTATGTTTCATACCCTCTATGAATCCCTTATCCGTTAGTTAATAACAACTTACTTTTAAATTTTACGAAAATCGGGCAGAGTTTCCTTTGTTTTTAGTCTAGATCCAGACAATTTATATTGTCTATTTTACAACCAAATCCCAATCAATTATAATAAAACTAACTTTCATAACTATATAAACTGTAAACAAAACCAATGACATTTATAAAAATATAACAATTAGCTATTAATTAAAGTCATTCTATTTGAATATTCTTAGTTGTTTAACCATGCCATGAATTTGCTATGGGTTGCAGGTTGACAATAAGGTCAAACAACCCATACTTAGCTTGTCTTATTGAATTCCCATTGATCTTACCCATCCTTGATCGTTAACTAAAACTCGTAAGTTATAGTCTCATTAGATGACTAAAACTTGTATTAATATGATTGGAAATGATTTAGAACCATTGAATATTGAAAACTATTAGATTTGACGTTCATACAATTAGCTAACACCTCAAAGTAGTCACTTTGGACCATTTGTGATGTTCCCAACTTTTGCTTAGAATTTCATAATTTAAACTTAGGTGTTTTAACTCAATTGATTTGATGAAACACTTGTTTAAACCTTAGATTAGTTTAAGATAAGTTTTAGGTTGAAACCCTTTAATATCAATGGTCCAACACTTTAGCCTATGGTTTCAATTGACAAAACTTAAGTGTCACAATCCCAAGTTGGTTATTAAAACAGAAGTTTATATATTAAAATAGTTTAGAAGTCTTGGTGTTAGAAAACCTTAATATTGGTGATCAACAAAACCGGTTTACATCTCCAAAAATACTAATCATCATTTAGCCGACTAAACTAATTCAAACCAGCCCCACAACATAGTTTCTGGATCTTTTAAGTTGATTCAAAATTTATCTTACGTGGGCCACATCAGTAATTAATAGTACCACCATTAACAATATTGATAACCATTCTGAGCTATTATCGATGTCCAAAAATTCCGTCAATATCGCTGAATTTCAGCAGCACCATCTTCATCATTCTTACATCTATACTAGGCTTACCCAGATCCATACTCGAATCCAGCCATACCCAGCTTCAATTCAACATGATTCTTAAGTTCCTATGTCAATTGGGTGCAAAATTCTATGGTTTAAAGGTTCAAAAACGACTGCAAAGTGCAGGTCGTTCGAAACAGTACCAACAACAAAAATAAGTTCGTTTGTGCTCATTCTTACCTCAAATTCGATGGTCCAACCACCCAATCTTCAATCTAATGTATTCCTTAGCTTCCTAAACCGTTTTAGTGTAATTTCCTAAGATCTTACAGCTCCAAAAGTCGAGTGAAAGGTGCTGATGCTCGAGAAAACTAACCTCAACAGTAACAACCGGATAACAGCTCGATCTTGCTCGTTTTTGGTCCGATTTTGATGATTCAAAGCTCCATTTCTTCGTCTCTTCACGATCTACACGTTCCCACGGTCGTTTTGACACCAAGTTTGCTCGATTTGGTTGAGAATTGAGTGAGATAGGTGGGTTTTTAGATAGGGAAAGTGATGAGAGAGAGTGATCCGAAAATTTTGAACGAGAAGGGTTGTTGGCTGCCAAAAATAGTGGAAAAGAAGGAAAATAAGGGCTTTTCTAGCCCGGGTGTTTTCGGGTTCGTTCGGTTTTGCTGGGTTTCACGCAAACGTGTCCGTTTTCGGTTTTTTTTTCTTGTAACAAAACGTTACGATATTTTAAACTAGAGTTTTCTAATTTATTTTAGGTTGTGATTCCAAATAAATTAACTAATATCTTCTATTTATTTAATTTAAAATATTAATTAACTGTTTAAATCGAAATGTAAGGTTGTCGCGCGTATTCGTTCGAATCGTCACCCGTACGAACACGACGATAACCATACTTTTCAATATTGTTTTCTAATTATCGGATATCATTTAGAACGTTAAACCATCAGATTTATTCGTACAGATCGTCATCTATACGAATAACCCGTCAGTTTAGCATTCACATCACGAAATCCGTGTGTTTTGTTCTGTAAAGCCTCACATACGTTTATACATAATATAATCCTAACAATTAATCACATGATGGTTCTGTCTTGTCAAATAATTATCTGACTCAAGAACCATTGTTCTGAACTTATTTCTGTTTACTGTTTCTGAAATTGCTCTATGAACACCCAGAATGATAATGATAAATGATGTGAATAATAAAACGTACTGAAATGTATATGATTCGTACCTGTTTACTGTTCATGCTACTGTTTAAGATCACTGTTCCGGTGACGGTTCCGGCACTGATGTTACACCATGACACGGCTCCCCCTGCATAAGTCATAAAATAACCAGAAGTGGATTTCATGTTGTCTTTATTTCCTGCCATATCAGAATCCGTATAACCAACAAGCATCGGCTCCCCATCCCCAAATGATAAACCCAATTTTGAGGTACCACGCAGATATCTAAGAATCCACTTAACTGCTTCCCAATGCTTCTTACCCGGATTTGACAGAAACCGACTAACAACACCAATTGCATAGGCAATGTCAGGCCTGGTACACACCATTGCATACATCAAACTTCCAACTGCTGAGGCATATGGAACCCTATCCATTTCTTCAATCTCTTTCTCAGAAGAAGGACAATCTTTATCAGTTAGCTTAAAGTTGGGAATAAGAGGTGAACTCACAACTTTAGCATTTGCCATGTTGAATCTGCAAAGCACCCTTTCAATGTATTGCTCTTGTGACATGTGTAACTTCTTTGAAGCTCTATCTCTAGTAATCCGAATGCCCAGAATTTGTTTTGCCGGCCCCAAGTCTTTCATAGAAAAAAACTTGCTCAATTCTTTCTTCAGTTGTAAAATTCTATCTGCATTATTGCCAACAATCAACATGTCATCAACATAAAATAATAAAATGATGAAATCATCATCACCAAACCTCTGAAAGAAAACACAGTGATCTCAAGTAGTCTTCCGGTAGCCTTGCTCCCCCATAACCGACTCAAACTTCTTGTATTACAGACATAGTCTTCTTTGCCCTTAACCTGAAACCCTTCCGGTTGCTCCATGTAGATTTCCTTATCCAAGTCACCGTGAAGGAATGCGGTCTTGACATCCATTTGCTCAACCTCAAGATCAAGGCTAGCAGCCAAACCAAGAATAACCCGAATAGAACTCATCTTCACGACTGGAGAGAAAATCTCATCAAAATCAATACCTTTTCTTTGACTGAACCCTTTGACCACCAATTTAGCCTTGTACCGAGGTCGTGAGGTATGTTCTTCAGTCTTCAATTTGTAGACCCACTTGTTTTTCAAAGCTCTCTTGCCCTTAGGCAACTTTACCAACTCAAAAGTATTGTTCTCATACAAGGAATTCATCTTATCTTGCATGGATTCAACTCACTCTCTTTTGTATTCATCTTCCATGGCCTCTGCATAACATTCAGGCTCTCCCCCATCAGTGAGTAAGACATACTCATCGGCAGAAAAACGGGTGGAAGGATGACGGTCTCGGGTAGACCACCTAAGTGGGATAAATGCAGGCATATCTGGTATTGGTAACTCTGGATTAACAATATCACCATTTTCATGTTGTTGATCTACTTGAGTCTCATCTCCACTTTGTGGCTCAGAATGTTGTGGAGGAACCGGATCCAATTCAATAAGATCATCACTATATTGAGGAACCGCTTGTACCTTCTTAATATCTTTCAAAGTCTGATCTTCCATAAACACATCTCGACTTCTTACAAGTTTCTTCAAAACTGGATCATATAACCTGTACCCAAACTCGTCTTGGCCATAACCAAGGAATATAAATGGCCTAGTCTTCACATCAAGCTTTGATCTTTCATCTTTGGGAATGTGTACAAAAGCTTTGCATCAAAAGACTCTCAAATGATTGTAAGAAACATCATTGCCTCTCCAAACTCTGTCTGGAACATCAAAAGACAAAGGAACACAAGGGGTAAGATTAATAACATGTACTGCTGTATTTAAAGCCTCACCCCAAAAAGAATTAGGCAATCATGCATGTGAAAGCAAACATCTAACTCTTTCAGCCAATGTTCTGTTTATCTGTTCGGCTAAACCATTCAACTGTGGTGTCTTCGGAGGACTCTTTTGGTGTCGAATACCCTTCTCTCTACAATAAGCATCAAAGGGACCAATGTATTCACCTCCATTATCCGTTCTAATGCACTTAAACTTCTTCCCAGTTTGTCTTTCCACTAGAGCATGAAACTGCTTAAACACATCAAATACTTGATCTTTAGATTTTAAAGAATAAACCCAAACCTTCCTTGAGTGATCATCGATGAATGTGACAAAGTATGAACAGCCGCCAAGTGATCTAGTCTTCATAGGACCACATACATCAGAATGCACCAAATCAAGTATTCTTTCCTTCCTAGAAGGAGAATGACTCTTAAAGGTAACTCTATTTTGCTTACCTTCAAGGCAATGAGAACACTTCTTCAAATGAACATCACGCACACCTGACAAGGCATTTCTTTTCAACAATAAAGACATCCCCTTTTCACTCATGTGACCAAGTCTCTTATGCCATAACTCAGTCATATCTGTATTCACCAATGAGTGAACTGAATCTTTAGAGATCTTTGGATGCGTCGTGTAGAGCTTTGAAGCTCTTTTACCTCTTGCCACGATCAGAGAACCACGAGTGAGTTTCCAATTACCATCACCAAAGCTATTATGGTAACCATCTTCATCGAGTGTACCTGCAGATATCAAATTAAGTCGAATATCTGGAACATGTTTTACATTGTGTAAAACCAACTCCATCCCAGTGTCAAACTTCAAACAAATATCTCCAACACCAACGATCTTAGATAGCCCACTATTGCCCATCTTAACACTCCCAAAGTCACCGGGTGTGTAAGATGTATAGAAATCTCTTTGTGATGTCACATGACAGGTAGCACCACTGTCAACAACCCAACTCGAATCATCATGTGCAACGTTCACCATATCATAATCACAACAAATAAAGAACTCATCGGTAGTAGTATTTGTTTCTGCACTGTCATTACCACCATCATCTTTCTTATGGTTGTTCTTTTGATTGTTGTAATTAGCCTTCTTGTTCTCTCTTTTTAGTTGTCTGCAATACCGGACTGTATGCCCTTTTCTGCCACAATGATAGCACTCAAAATCATCATTTTTTCCTCTTGACTTGCTACGATGCTTCCCTTTGTTACTCGGACCTTTACTTTGACTTCTCCCCTGCTTTCTGTGACTAAGACATCCGAGTGTGAAGAGGAACCTTCTGACTTTCTTCTCATCTCTTCATTTAAAATACTGCCTTTAGCCAATTCCATAGTAATAATACCATTTGCTGCAGAGTTGGACAATGATGTCCTAAAAGTCTCCCAAGAATCCGGTAAAGTACCGAGGAGCCATAAACCTTGTATCTCGTCTTCAAACTTAATACCCATTCCTGCAAGTTGATTAATAACACCTTGAAAAACATTCAAGTGATCAGTATCAGGAGTTCCATCACGATACTTCAAGTTTATCAATTGTTTAATCAAAAACAACTTATTGTTCTCGGTCTTATGAGCATACAATTCCTCAAGTTTGTTCCACAAAGTACGAGCATGAGTCTCCCCGCTAATATGGTTCAAAACATTATCATCAACCCATTGACGAACATACCTGCAAACCTTTCTATGTAGAATGCTCCATTCTTCATCTGTTTTGTTGTCAGGTTTATCCGTACTAAAGACAGGCAAATAATAATCCTTCACATAAAGAAGGTCTTCCATCTTTCCTTTCCAAACATGATAATTAGAACCATTCAAATTAACCATTCTACTTGTATTAGCATCCATCGTTCAAGTGAGTGTATATAACCAAAATCAAGAACCAATGGCTCTGGTACCACTTTGATGGGAAAAACATGACCCGGTCACAACGGTAAACAACAAATGCAGAATTATCTTTGTTTGACCAAACTTTCCCAACTCAAATGAACCAATGAGGATGCAAACAAATAGAGAATTGTAAAACAATAAAGAACATCAAAATTTTAGCGTGGAAAACCTCTCAAAATGAGAGTAAAAACCACGGGACTACTAGAGCCGCTTCAAATCCGCTATTACCAAAATTAGAGCAATACAAAGTCTTCTCTAGGTATACTAGAGCCATACAATAACCATCATACACTTGGAAACACTAACATCAAGCATATGGAAACAAATCAAAGACAAAAGGGAGGAAATAACCACAAAAACGTCAGCTGTGAACAGGGGCTCGAAAACCCGACCTCCGGTCGTTATTAAACAAAACCCACCGTTGGATAAGCTCCCCAGGATGTGACGAAGAAGCTGTCAAAAAATGAAGACGATCCGACGGTTGAAACTCCGGGAAATCAACAGAAAGCGTGACTGGGTCTAAAAGTGACGAAAATCTTCTTCTCCTCTTTTGTTGGCTGGTGTTCTTTTCTATCTTCCCCCAAAAACCAGCAACTCATTTTTAACCCTAAATCCCTTTTATATTTACTTAAAAATACATGGGTCAAAAAAAAAAACATTTGTGGGCCTTTTTCTCATGGGTCAAAATTGACCCAACATACGAGTCGTATGGATGGTGTTCAAAGAACCAGCCTGGTGTCTCCCTAATAGCTGACGTTATAAAAAGGGCATTTTATTTTAGATTTTAAATTAAAAATAAATGTTAATCAGAGAATAGAGAGATGGCCCACCACTATGACCGATTTGAAAATGGAATTCAAGAAGCCGTTACCATTTTTAAGCAAAACATCTAACGAACGCAATCGGATATATTCACTCTTTCATCATCTGGATTCAACAATTTCTTGTTTCTGCAGTTGATGAGATGACCATCGGTACGCCAGTGACTCCGGCAACAAAGATCCGAACAACGCCAACGCCAACGCCTTCCTCAACCCCAAGAACTCGCGAGGAGAAGATTCTGGTGACTGTTAGGATCAGGCCCTTGACGCCCAGAGAGCTTGCTAACTATGATCTTTTCGCTTGGGATTGCACCGATCACAACACCCTTGTTTCAACCAATCTCAATCACGATCGCCATAACTCAACCTACACTTTTGGTAATCACCCCACCATCTATTCTGCTGTCTGTGTAATTTCGGTACATACATACTCAATACTCAATCAATCTGTCGGTTAATTTGTTTCAGATAGAGTCTTCCATCCTTCTTGCCCTAATAGGAGCGTCTATGAACAAGGGGCTAGAGACGTTGCCCTCTCAACTATCAAAGGGATCAACGGTACATCACTTGCATGTACCTACTTTTCTTTTAATTGTAACATCAATTCATGACTTCTTTCTGTTGCATCTGTAGCTACCATTTTTGCATACGGCCAGACTAGCAGTGGCAAGACTTACACCATGAAAGGAATAGCTGAGAATTGCATCGATGACATTTATGCCCACATTAACAATGTCAGCCATCCAATCCAATCCAATTTAGATATACAAATCACATGTCTCATTCTTTTAACTTTCTTTTTCTCTATTGCAGGCCACCACAAGTAGGTTTGTTTTAAAGTTTTCTGCCATTGAAATCTATAATGAAACTGTTGTAGACCTCTTGAACCGTGATTCTGGTGCCCTTCGTCTTCTGGATGATCCTGAGGTCAGATTGAATTCATTATTACAGATAATATCTTTGTGAATCCTTCTTTTCTTTAACTGCATTTTGTTTGTTTGTCTGTTTGATTGAATCCAGAAAGGTACCATTGTGGAGAAGCTGACTGAGGAGGTCATAAAAAATAGTCAGCATCTTAGGCGCTTAATTGCTACCTGTGAAGGTAATTGACAGCATTTGTAGCCACATCATTTTGCCTTTCTTATTTTTATTAGGATGTCTTCATAGCTCAGAAGGACTCGAAATGTTTCTTGTCACTTACACTTGCTTCTATATGCAGATGAAAGACAAGTGGGTGAAACTTCTCTGAACGATAGGAGCTCAAGATCACATCAGATAATCAGACTGGTAATCTTAACATTTAGCAGATTTTGTCTTTTGTTCTGTGTAGACGCATCCTGACTTTTGCTGTTGTGATTCCTAAAATGTTTTGGTCAAATAATTTAGGGCTGTTAAATGAGTCAGGTCGGGTCAACCCACCCTGAACCCGAAAGTTCAACATGAATTCTAAACCGACCCGACCCCAAAAATTGTGTCATATATATGAACCCGACCCCGACCCGGATACTCTTGAACTGACAAGTACAAGATCCGTTTGACCTGAAATTTTTTATTTTTGTTATTTTTTTGGATATAAATACTTTTAAAATTATAATTTTTATTATTTTTATAAAATAAAAATACATACAAAAAATATTACGTTTGATCATAAATTTCATTTTAATTTTTTTTAGTTTAAAATTTTAATATTAAACACCCAACCAAGTAATGTAAAACACATTAAATAAATAAGCAAATACGTATAAATGGGTTAAACGGGTCAACCCGTGAACCTGCCTAGGTTGACCCAACAAGTCTCAACCTGGCTTGTTTAGCTAAATGGGTTCACAAGTTCAACCCGAACCTGACCCCAACCCATTCATACTAAACCCAAACCTGTTAATTTCGTGTTAGATTCTTGTCATGTTTTCGTATCGTGTTAGAAATTCACACACTTAAACAAATCCAAGCAACCTCTAGTGATGATAAATCAAGGTTTATTAATAATGAGGATCAAGAAGCAGAAAGTTCAGTTGTTAATTGTTCTCTAAAAAGAAATCTCAATCCTTTTGTTCTACATCGTTATGTCTCACATTCTTTGTTTAGCTTTGTATCATCATATCGTATTGATATATAATAGAGTATGACTTGCTGGCCACTTGTATTTTCATGGTTCCATCCGGTTGATATTTGTACTGAACAATTATGCAATAATTTGTCTCCAGTTTTCCTCCTATATTGCTTTTCTTAGCAAAGCTTAATCTCCTCATGCATCTGCGTGTTTTTATAAAAGAATCTTTTTGGCATGTGCTATAATGGCCCATGTGAGATAAATCTAAAGAACAGCTAATTTCATGTCTTTCAATTTAATAGTATCTTCAGGCATGCACTCATGATATTTTGATCTATGCTTACCCATATCCTTTTTTGAATATATTTCTTTTTTGTTCAAGTCTACATGCTTGCATATATGGAATAAGCACACGTAAATGGAGATATACTTGTGCAATTGAATATCATTATTACACTGTACCTCTTTATCTCATTGTTTAAGGACTTTCCTTTTCAGACTATTGAGAGCAATCTTCATGATGAATTAAGATGTGCCAAGTCTCTCTTGGCAAGTTTGGTATGTGATTTTATTCTCTTTGTGATTGACCATTCTCGATAAGTTGTTTTCAACCTTGTTAAATTTCTACAGAGTCTTGTGGATCTAGCTGGCAGTGAGCGTGCAGCTCAAACGAATGCCGCCGGTGCTAGATTGAAAGAAGGAAGCCACATAAACAGAAGCCTACTCACTTTGACCAACGTAATTAGGAAGTTGAGGTAATGGTTAAATGATATTAACAAATTGAGCCTTCTGGAAAAAAGAACATCAAATGATGATGTCAAAGCGTCTTCTTTTGTAAAATTGGTACTTGAGGAAATCTGAGTAACTTACATACAAAACAGAGCATGATAAAGTGTTTTCTTGTTATGTAGTGGTGGGAAGAAGACTGGTCATATACCTTACAGAGATTCGAAATTGACGCGAATATTGCAGTCCTCATTAGGAGGGAATGCACGGACTGCAATAATATGCACAATGAGCCCTGCTTTGAGCCACGTGGATCAATCACGCAACACCTTGGCGTTCGCAACTAGTGCCAAGGAAGTGACAAACACTGCTCAAGTTAATATGGTATGGCGAACTCAAGATCTTTATGTGCAGTTTATGTTTGTAACATCTGAATCATACAAGTATTATTTAGCTTATAGTTATGAATCCCTGAAAATATGATATAATGCATTACTGAAATCATGTTGTTTGGCTCAATATGAACTTTCACTTGTAATAGACATATTGTTTTGCTATCAGGTTGTTGCTGAGAAGCAATTAGTGAAGCATTTGCAGAAGGAAGTCAGTAGACTTAAAGCAGAATTGCTGAGTCCAGAGCCTTCTTCCTCTGAATGTTTGAAATCTTTGCTGTTGGAGAAGGAGCAGAAAATTCAGCAGGTATGATCCTATTTTGCACACTTGTTTATTTGCTTTGAATTTTTTTACAGATTAGATTTGTCTGGTTTCAGAAACTGACTTTTGTTGGTGCATTTGCATCTCACTCTTCTGAAAAAGGGAAGCTAACTAGATTATATTTAATTATCATGGTGACCCACCAAGCAAAGTTTGTAACCGCTCCACCAACAGCTCTTTTCCACTGCTAATAATAAAATTAAAATGGTATTACAATACGTGTCCTAAGATATGCATGACACCCTCTTCCATCTTTTAACGTAAAGCTAATAGTTGCACTTTATATGCTCCACTTATTTATTTTTGTCAATTGTTCAGATTCCTCTAAACCTCTAACTTCCATTAGCCCCTGTCTAGTCTTATCTATCACTGGATTATCTCTTCCAATTATTTAAAATAGATGATTGGAAGGGATTTTTTTTAGAGTTGGGGTGGGTGGGGGACATGGGCAACTTTGTTATTATATGGTTTTAGAATCAAATCATCAAGTGCTGTATATTAATTTATTAAATCCTGAATCCAAATACAGATGGAGAGAGAAATGGATGAGCTAAAGCGTGAGAGAGATCTTGCACAGTCACAACTGGATGTAGTGAGAAAACTACAGGTTGGTTATCAGAAAACTACAGTCACAACTTGTGTGGGTGTGTGTTACCACTAGAGAGCAGTACTTATGCTCAAGTGTTTTGTACCAGGATTACAATGGGCCCTCTCATCAAGTAGCCAAACGACTATCTTTTGCTAGTGAGAATGTATCAGGATCTAAAAAGAAGACACACAGAAGAGGAAGACTGTCAATAGAACCATGCATGCTGAGGCATGAAATTAGAAAGATTGAGATGATTCAGAGGCGGCTTGGTGAAGAAGCAAACCGTACAATTGAGTTGCTTTCCTCTCACACATTAGAGAATAATGAAAGTATAGTAAGACTGGTGTCGGATATTAAGAGCATGAATGCAAGTCTGAAGGAAGATATTAGTGTTAACGAAGAAGATGGCGGCAATCTGAAGGAAGAGATTGGCAGGTTGAACTGTGAAGAAATCGCATCTCTGGAAGAAAAGCTTGAACAAGTACAGAAATCGTTAGACAAGTTAGTTAGCGGTGAAGAGGGTGGTGTGGATTCAAGAAGTCCGTTAAAGAATAGGAAGAGAAATAATAATATGCCAAATTTTATACGCTCTCCATGTTTGCCCAATGTTCATGATATTGAGAACAGGGACCCAGGGACTCATAATTCAGATGTTTCTGTTGATACATTCAATCAGAACCAGGCCACTCCTTACAAGACTGCTGATGATGAAAATTCACCAAAGAAAACCACTCCCAAATCTGCATCTAAACAACCACAAAGTTCTGTTAGTGTCAAAAAGATCCAAATGATGTTCAAGACAGCAGCCGAGGATAATATCCAAAGTATCAAGGCATATGTTACAGATCTCAAAGAACGTGTGGCGAAGCTACAATACCAGAAACAGCTGCTAGTCTGCCAGGTTAGATCTATCAATCTTCTTGGTTGGTTAATCCACATATGTATTTGGTGGCAAATAGAAAACATAATTTAATGGGTTTTTGCATCAAATGAGAAACTTTTGTTCAACTGATATTATATAAATAAAAAATATATTATAAAACTGTTTATAATAAAAAGACTTAGGACATTGCAAGCTGCAAGAACCTGATGAAATTTGACCTGCCTTGAAACAAATACAGCTCAAAAACTGAATCCCATTTTTATTAATGTATCAAATTTACACAGAACTTGGGGAAAAAAAAACTTGTCTCTAAGAATGAGGTTAAGTCATGGGAAGATAAAGACACCCGCCTGCCAGCCTCCCCCATATATCATAATGGTTGGTGTCCTCTTACTTTTTTTCTCTTAATTGTTCAAAAGGTGTTGGAGCTAGAGGAAGTAAACAATGGCAAGAATGATGATGTAGAGGAACAATCTCCTATGCCACGATACCTGGTGTTTGAGGATCACAGAAAACAAATAATAATGTTGTGGCATTTGTGTCATGTGTCTATTATACACAGGACACAATTCTACGTGTTATTTAGAGGAGAGGCTGCTGATGACATCTATGTTCAAGTTGAACTAAGAAGGTTAACCTGGTTAGAACAAAAGCTGTCTGATCTAGGAAATGCAAGTCCAGCTCTATTGGGTGATGAACCAGCTGGGTACGTCACATCAAGGTGAGTTTTGGTTGATTGTGGATTGTTGTATGTTTAAGTTATATGCTAAACATATATAATATAAATTGATTTCATATACAGTATCAAGGCTCTAAAGCAGGAGAGAGAATATCTGGCAAAAAGGGTTAGCACAAAACTAAGCGCAGAAGAAAGGGAGACTCTGTATAGAAGATGGGACATCCCAGTGGAAGGAGGCAAGCAGAGGAGGCGGCTTCAACTTGTGAACCGCTTGTGGACAGACCCACTTAACCCCGCACATGTGAAAGAGAGTGCTGAAATAGTCGCAAAACTTGTAGGATTTTGTGAAGCAGGGTCCGCAGAGATGTTTGCACTTAATTTTGTAAACCCGTCTGACAAAAAGTCCTGGATTGGGGGTTGGAACATGATATCCAATCTCTTGCATCTCTAGTTTTGCTTTGCTGTTTGTAAATCAATGACACATTTCTCTTCTATTTCAAATTCATAAATTTCATAGGTTATTAAAAAATATATTTCTTAAATAAACATCAGGGTTCCTATAGCTAACATACATGTATACAAAACCAACCACAGTTGAACGTATAAAAGCAGATACAAAATTTGACTATTAACTGTTTGAACTAAGCTGTGTCATCAGATCAGCCTAGGCCTGAGTCGCCTGACCTAATAAGAAAGAACGCATCAGTGGCATAGAGTCTCTCCATGGTTAACCCAGCGCAGAAAACTATCTGAATATTCCTCATTAAGCTTGCTCCCACTCTCCCTCCCCCCTCCCCTAATATACGAAACACAACAGAAAAAGTTCAACTCACATCTCATAAAAACCATTTATTTCAGTACATGAAAGGTACCTTGATACTGGCTTCACTGGTGGAGAGAGTTGTCTCTGCTAAAATTTCATTGGTTTCATTCCTAGGAGTATTTGAAAATTGATCTAAAAAGAAATAAAAAATGAGGTGATTAACATAGATTGCAACAACAATGACTCCTGTTAACCAACACCTGTATAATGTCACATGGTAATTTATAACCATTAAAATAAATCAGCCACTAGTACCACACTCAATTTCATAAAGAGAAAAAGAGACATGAACAGTTACCACTTGCCAAGTACAACTTTGATCATGGCTAACACTAAATTTAGCCACAAATGCCACTCTAAGTACAAGTATAACCTTGCCAAGTAATGTTGTTTATGTATAACTGGTAAAGTGACAAATAAAGCAATCTACTATACTAACAAAGCTTACCTTCCCAGAGACTCTTTCCCGCATGAAAAAGAAAGCCAGTCTAGGTCAACAAAATTGGAGTAATCAAAGGAATCACTTTCCTTATCATCTTTTCGCAACTCCTCAAAAACTCCCCTTGAAGGTATTGATGGAGGAGTATACCTGATTCACAAAATATACAACAGATAAGAAACACTCACACACACATGTATAGAACGCAAATTCTTCATCTATGATTTGACACATGAAGATGACAAGTATATGTGATGCAAAATAGTCTATATGCATGTTTGGCCATATGGAAATACTGGGTGTCACACATGATACATATTCTTCAACTAAAGAAAGAATGCTTATAAATTAGCAGAATCAAGTTTTGGCTGTGATTTCAAGGTCACATGTCATCTAACAGACAACACATAAGAAATCTTTCTCCAAATAACACCCTTGGGTTGAATCCTAAACATTTTGTAATAAAAGATGACCTTGTTTTCAATTTAGAAAAGAAACATTTAAAAAAAGCAAGTCACTGACTAAGAACCCTCATAATTGTTTTTGGGTTAACAAAAAACTGTCCCTTGGTCACTAACTTATTTCACTTTAATTACACACCTTGAGAACGCTTCACAGCTTGCTGATATTTCTGGTGTAGACTCAGAAATCATTTTGCTTCCTCCAGGTAATGACCCGTCTAACATTGAAGAGCATGCAAAATTCTTTCCCATATGTAAGCTACATGATAAAGATGATGACGACAATGACGTGGTAGCAGGTGACTTGCTCCCATGAATGTTGATGTTGCCATCTGATAACGATTTCTTATGTAATGACATGCACCACCCAACCAAATAGGCATAAAACTTTAAATCACAACACTAAGACTATTGGGTGTGCCAAGGCACCCACTCACTCCACGTGTGTGCCACGTAGGCGCCACATAAGCACTCATCACAACCACTCACCCCACCATTTTGGTGGAAATGCCCCATTACCCACTCACTCCACGTCATCATCCCTTTTTTAAACTTTTATATATATATGTGAGTGTGTGTGTGTAAGAGAGAGAGAAAGAGAGAGAGAAAGCGTGAGTGTGTGTGTGTGTAAGAGAGAGAGAAAGAAAGAGAGAGAAAGAGAGAGAGAGCCCTTCTCTTCGTGACCCCATCCACGCCACTTGACCCACGCCCCTCTCACGCCCCTAGGGGGGCGGTGTGCCACGCCCCTCCACGACCCATTCACGCCCATTCATGTGGCACACCCCACGGTCTAATAAAGATGTAAATGATTTATTAACGGAATATATTATTGTTGTAATATATTATTAGAAAATATCTTGTAATTATTTAGTTGATAAACATTCCTTAAATAGTTAGGATTATTTGTATGTATATCTTTGAAGTTTAATGAGAATTACTCAATTGGTTGGAAAATAATATGGTATCAGAGCCTGCATTCAGGTAGGGGTGTAAACGAACCAAGGCAGCTCGTGAAATACTCGGGATCGGATCGTTAAAAAGCTCGAACGAGCCGAGCCTTAACGAGCTCGAGCCAAAAAATGTGGCTCGTTTAGTTATCGAGCCAGAGCTCGAGCTTTTCATATCGAGCTCGAGCCGGCTCGCGAGCCTTAACGAGTTTTTTCTTTATATAACTTTTATTTATTATATTAAGTATTTATTTATAAAATTAGTTATTTTTATATATAAAACTATGATAAATATATTTAAATAAAATATTTTATGTTAAATTTGGAAAATATAATTATAAATCTAATTAAATTAGTAATTAAAGTAAATAAATTAAATAATTAAAATCTAAGCGAGCCGAGCCGAGCTCGAGCCTAAAATTTTTTTAACGAGCCGAGCTTGAGCTCAAGCCCTATTTAGTCTAAACGAGTCGAGCTCGAGCCTTAACGAGCTTGGGATCGGCTCGGCTCGTTTACAGCCCTACATCCAGGCTCGAACCCTAATCCAGCTATAGTCGTTTTTCTGCTTCTTTGTCTTCTTCAACATGACTATCAAGGAAGATTCATCTTCATCCTCAAACAAACCGGAACCACTTCATCCGGCTTATACAGTCACAAACATCCAGAATAAGGTGCGTATTTTGGACAGGATAAAAGTCTTTTACTCCTCCTGGGTTAAGCTCTTTTGCCTTCATGCTCGTGGATATGATGTTCTTCAGCACATTGACGGCACCGCAACCCCACCCATGAATCATCCATCATACGTGGCTTGGTCCAAAATAGATGCAATCATCTTACAGTGGATCTATGGAACATTGTCTCACGAACTCCTGGTTCGAGTTCTTGAGTCTTAATCAACTGCGTTTGAAGCCTGGAGCCGTATCAAGAACATCTTGAAACAACAAAGGTGCCCGTGTTATGCCTACTGGTTACTCTTGATTCAAATTGTCACCGTTTAAAAGAACTAGTCGACCAACTCGTGATGTGGATAGCCAGGTCACTGAAAGTCTAGTATTACAACTTGTACGTGGCCTTCTCGTGAATATGATAACGTTGCAGGACACATCAATCAACTTATCCCACCATGGGAAATTGCTTGCAGTATGTTTCAACTTGAACAACGCCAAACCACATGAGACCAACTCAATTTAGTCTCTCTAGTTGCTGCCATCATTACTCATGATCCACCACCTCCTCAACGTGACAACCCAACCCGCAATCGCCATCAGCAGCCTTGTCGTCCTAATTCCAACCGTGGTTCACAGGTAGGGGTGTAAACGAACCAAGACAGCTCGTGAAATACTCGGGATCAGATCGGTAAAAAGCTCGAACGAGCCGAGCCTTAACGAGCCCGAGCACGAGCTCGAGTCCAAAAATATGGCTCGTTTAGTTATCGAGCCCGAGCTCGAGCTTTACATATCGAGCTCGAGCCGGCTCGCGAGCCTTAACGAGCTTCTGAAAATATAATTTTTATTTATTATATTAAGTGTTTATTTATAAAATTAATTATTTTTTATATAAAATTATAATAAATATATTTAAATTAAATATTTTATGTTAAATTTAGAAAATATAATTAAAAATATAATTAAATTAGTAATTAAATTAAATAAATAAAATCTAAACGAGCCGAGCCGAGCTCGAGCCCGAGTTTATCTAAACGAGCCGAGCTCGAGCCTAGTAAATAAAACTCTTAACGAGCCGCGCTCGAGCTCGAGCTCGAGCCCGAGTTTCTCTAAACAAGCCGAGCTCGAGCCTTAACGAGCTCGGGATCGGCTCGGCTCGTTTACACCCCTATTCACAGGTCCCTCCTAACAGGAACTCCAGCCGCAATTTAGGTTGCCACAACTCCTCTCATCAACAGTTTCCTCAAACACATCAGCCTCCGTCTCGTCCCCCTGCTTGATCCAACTATTGGCCTCCGTGGTGGGTCGCTCCACCCCCATGCCCTTTCCCAACCCAACTAGGTTGGGCTGCACCACCTTGGGCAACCGCCACCCACCACCACCTTCTCAACAAACTGCACCCCCGCCAACTCCCTCACAGCCAGCTCAAGCCCACTTCACTGATATCAACCCCCCTGAACCAACTGAACTCGGAGATGCTTTTCAGGCTATGCACCTAGACCAAAATAGTCAGCCCAACAACCACCGGTACATGGGTACTGGTGCAACCTCACACCTCACTTCTAATCTAGGTAGTATTCAACATCCCTGTGTTAAATCTATCAACTCTGTTTATGTTGGAAATGGTAATCGAGTGCTAGTACATGGGTCGGGACACACAACCCTTCCCTCTCCTTCTAAACCCTTACATCTTAATCACATTTTATACACTGCCAACATGATCAAAAACCTTATCTCGGTTCGCAAATTCACAAATCACAACTGACAATTATCTATCTGTGAACTTTGATTCTGTGAAGGATTTCAAGAATGGGAAGATTCTCAGTCACCACAATAGCATCGGTCCACTTTATGCTTTCAACACTCCAACCACATTTTCTGCTTCAACATTCCTTGCAGCTTCACATTCGGATATTTGGCATGACCGTTTAGGCCACCCAGGCGCTCATGTTTTTGATTTTCTAGTTTCTTGTAATTTTATTTCATGCAATCGTCTTAAAGATACTTTTGTATGCAATTTATGCCTAATTGCTAAAAATAAACAATTACCTTATGTACTAATGAAAACTTTTCAATGTGATGAAGGTGGTAAATTTCACAATCATCACTTCCAAACTTTTGCATCCACAAATGAACTTCAATTTCGTTTCTCTTGTCCTCACACCTCTCAACAAAATGGCAAAGCCGAATGCATGATCCGTCGGCTCAATGAAATCATGTTGACACTTCTTACTCATGCGTCTCTCCCACCTTCATTCTGGGTCGAAGCTCTACGTACTACCACTTACCTTCATAATATTCTACCTACTAAACTTCACAACTTTCACACCCCTGCTTCACTTCTATACCACAAACATCCCACCTACACCCATCTTCGCACTTTTGGCTGTGCTTGCTCTCCAAACCAAACCGTAACCCGATCTCACAAACTAGCCCCTCGATCCACACTGTGTGTTTTTCTTGGATACCCCGCTAACTTCCGGGGGTACCAATGTCTTGATCTCTCCACGAGAAAGACATTCTTATCTCGCCATGTTGTCTTTGACGAAACTACCTTCCCATACTCTAACACCAAACCTCCTAACCCACTGGCCTAATAGTTTCTTGACCCAGACCCCCCCCTCTTTGTTGTTACAACAGCCTGATACATTTACCCAGCCTACCTCTTGCAATCCATCCCCTTCCCCTTCCACCAGCCCCACCAACACTCCCCAACAGGCCCCTTCCAGACCCATAACCATTACTTATCAACAACGTAACCATGCAACCAATCAGCCCACTGCTTCCGCATCTACTACTCACCCTATGCTCACACGCCTTAAAACCAGGTCACTACCACCACCTCTATACAATCTCCATACAACCACCTCCTCCCCTATCTCTCCCATCCCGAGATCGCATAAACTTGAACTCTCAGACCCAAACTGGCACTCAGCCATGACCGATGAATACATGGTGTTGATCACTAATAACAAATGGGATCTTGTTCCCAGAACTCTTGATGCACCCATCATTAGGTGCATGTGGCTATAAATACCATGTTGATGGCAGCAAGGTTTAAAAAACCAGAAACGAGCCTCGAGGCGTTTTCTGTTAGCGTCACGAGGCGTAAGCCTCGAGGCGGACCAAGGCGTAAGCCTCAAAACAACCTTGAAAATTAAATAAAATTACATATATATTTCATAAAAGCCACAATTTAACATAAAACAAATGATAAAAGTATCACAAGCTATAATATATTCGAAAAGGTAGAGCAAATCAAATTCGAAAATGCATTGTATAATGAAATTAAGTACCATCAGCAGTTTTCGTTGTATATTTTTAGTGTAAAATGGATGCAAAGGAATCCTAAATAATTTGGAGGTGTAAATTACACGCTAGTTAAGATTTCTAAGCTCCCGACCAAGTGGGGGTCAAGGGGGCCGCGCCCCCTTGCGGAGTCCTAGGGGCAGCGCCCCTGGCGGGGTCCAAGGGGCAGAGCCCCTGGTGGTGGTCCGAAACCTAAACGAAATGTCATAAGTTAATATGTTCGGGATTAACTTCCGTAGGCTAGATTTATTGTATACGCGTGCTTTAGTTCAGTTAGGTTTCTTATTTTACCTAAACGGGTGAAATAAGGGTCAAAAAACTCAAAACAGATAAAAAAACAGCCCAAAATCAAAAAATACCATCTTTAGTGAGGCTTAAGCCTCACCGCCTCGATGCCTCGAACCGCCTCGATTCGCCTGAGGCTTACGTTCCAATTTGTCACAACCCAACCGACGGCGGAATAACGTCGGGGCGCGACGCGACTGTTCATAACACGTGACGCTAATTAAGTTTCATAATTTAAACATACCAAATTCAATACTTGCTCAAATCAAGTAGTTTTCAACATAACAAAACATTAATTAAAAATTGTTTTCAATTATTACACTAGGTCCATAGTTTCCTACATGTAGCATCAACTTGTAATTCTCAAACTGCATTTCCTGCAACATGTATAAAAATAGAGGGTCAACAAATATGTTGGTAAATAGACATAGGTTTAAACTATATGTAATAAAATTGAGACTTTTGCGATTCATATGTCAAGGTAGATAACAAGCATGTATGTATAAACGTATGTATGATCAAACGTTTGTTGACTTGACGCTCGACTCGAAAGTCGCAATTAGCTTGAATTGGTTTCCAATCATCCAAAGGCCCTCATTAGGGTCAAAACGATGGATGGGCGTCACCCAATAGATCTATTATTTTTACCATTGGCTCATGATAGAGTTAGTGATCATATAGAATTAGACTTCGAATAGCACACACATAGAATCATAGTTTAACACATATGACATAGTATCATGCACATAGACATAGAGTTTGAATCCGCAAGTTTTGTGAAATAGAATTTGAAATTGAATAGCGTATACATGTTGCACCCAATACTTTGAAATGAAAAGGGCTACGAATACTCACATAGTATGATTGATGATCGACCTCTTGATTGTCGTCTATACGAAGACTTACAACTCGGTTCCTATAACATAATGAGTTTTCTTTTGAGTTTGTGAGCCTACTATAGTTTATGTGATGGTGCGTGTGTTCTATTTGTCTAGATTTTATTTAAACAATAATGTATTAACTTATACTTAAAATATTACATTATAATACCTTGAAATTACTAAGTGTCGGATTTTATAAAAAAAATCCATCATTATAACGACGTATTTTGGGAAATTACCATTTTGCTTAACAACTTCAAAACTCATATATTATATCACATCATTAAAGTGTGTATATGAAATATATATACATTTATATATGTGAAAATGTTTAATATTTATGTAAAATTGTCTAAGTTTATAAAACTGCTTTTGGACAGCTTCTGTCCGGCTTGTTTGGATAAACTTTAAAAATAGAAGCCGTTTGAATAAAATTATGAAACTTCACAATCTGCTATTTTAAGATGTTTTGAACAACTTTTATTTAGAAAACTTTTTGTGATTTTGCTTGTAAATGGGTCAAAACAGTCAAACAAGTATAAGTCCTTGAAGTTTCTGTTTTGACAGATTTAGTCCAGTGAGTTCGGGTTCATTTTTGACATAGTAAACCTTTGATTTAAATTATGAAACTCTCCAGTATACTATTTTAAGATGTTATGAACAACTTTAATTTAGAAAAGTTTTCATGATTCGAACCTTTAGTATGTCAAAACAGCTGCACAAGTTAGGGGGTACAAATCCGCGCACTAATCTTGTGGAGGCTCGTTGGGGTATCATTTGGTCGAGTTAGAAACTGAATAAGTAGTTCATGGAAAGCTAACTCAATGAACTTAGTCATGGAATCTGAGTTTGTTCCATTTGGAGTTGTCATGACCTTTTTATGACTCTTTGAATTCAGGAGAACAATCTGTCAGAATCTTCATGAATGCATGTTTGTGTGTATAGTTATGAATGATCTTTTAAAACGAATTTTTGAGGCTTTACACCATTAATAGAGCTAAGAATGATGAAGAATAATAATATTCATCATGATTATCATTTTGCTCATACCAATACATGCATTCATGAATCAAGTCACTAAAAACAAGTTTTTGGACTTGAAAAACTCATTTTTAGCATATGCAACCTTGTTGCATGTATAGTTTTAGGTCATGGCTTCAATACCCACGAATTTGGAGTGTTAAATGGTGAATATCTCATGTGCAAAACCAGGTCTTGGCCATGGTTTAGAAAGTGTATGTGATAGAGTGCAAAAATGTGAAGAAAAGTGAGTTTTGGAAGTAAACCGTTCTTGTATGCACCTTGAGCTTGTGTGGCTTGATCCTAGCTTTGCTCCTTGACTTCTTGGCAGCTTGAAATGACCAAGAATGGAGGGATTAGGGGCTGAAGTTTGCTGGAACAAGTGAGAGAATAGAGAGGAAACTTGGAAAAATAGAAATCTTGAATATGTGTGTGATTGTGTAAAGGAAGAAGGGGTTTTAAGGAGAGAGGAGGGGGGGACGGCCAAGGAGAGGGGAGAGAGGGGAGGGGGTGTCTTGGGTAGAGGGAGAGAAGAGATTGGATGGTGGAGTTGAGTGTGTAAGAGAGTTGATTTGGTAGTTTGTTGTTTTGTGTTTGGAAAGAATGTTGTATGTATGTGTGTATTAGATTATGAATGTAGTCATGATATTATATATTATACATAAGTGTAGGTGAAAGATATATAATATTGGGTATTATGGTGGTTAAATCTTGTATCGGGTATAAATTTTGGTATTATTTATACGCGATTATTTCACGATAATTAGTAAAATAATAAAACTTACTAAAATAATTAAATTTTAGTAGCTAACAAGATTATTAAATGATGTGTCACGTATCATGATCGTCTTATCCGGCTAAACACAAATATCTTTCGTTTCGGATTGTTCCGCGTAATTACGAGAATTACTAATTGCAAGACTATGCACTTTAAACATTGCCAAACTTTAAACGAGAATAAACATTTAATTATTACATTACTGAATAATTTCATCATAGTCAACGTTAAATACATTAACGGTGTTAATAAGTCAAATTCGAAAATTGACGGATGTCACAGTCTCCCCTAGTTAGAAGAATTTCGTCCCGAAATTCAACTAACGTTGTGGTTGACAGCTGCATCCGCAAAGAGTTGTGGGTATTTTTGTTTCATCTGATCCTCCCGTTCCCATGTGAATTTAGGTCCACGTTTAGATTCCCAATGAACTTTGACTATAGGTATTCGACTACGCTTGAGCTGTTTCATTCCACGATCCATTATCTCCACTGGTTTCTCAACAAAGTGCATCGACTCGTTAATGTGCACGTCGTCGAGAGGGATATGGAGATTCCCATTGGCTAAACATTTCTTGAGGTTGGACACGTGAAGTGTAGGGTGAATGTTGTTGAGTTCTTCTGGTAGTTCGAGTTTGTAGGCTACTTTCCCGATCCTTTCAAGAATCTTGAATGGTCCTACGTAGTGAGGCGCTAGTTTCCTTTTCTTTCCAAATCGGACAACTCCCTTCCAAGGTGATACCTTGAGAAGCACGAGATCGCCGATATTGAATTCTAGGGGCTTTCGTCGTTTGTCAGCATAACTCTTCTGACGACTTCTAGCAGCGAGTAGGTTCTTACGAATTTGCAAGATTTTGTCGGTAGTTTCTTAGATTAACTCAGGACCAGTGATTTGGACTTCACCGATCTCACTCCAACAAATGGGCGAGCGACATTTACGCCCATAGAGTGCTTTGAAAGGTGCCATATCAATGCTTGTATGGTAGCTATTGTTATATGAGAATTCGATCAAAGGTAAGTGAGTAACCCAATTGCCACCAAAATCTATGACACAAGACCTTAGCATATCCTCGAGTGTTTGAATTGTTCGTTCCGATTGGCCATCTGTTTGAGGGTGATATGCAGTGCTAAGGTCTAATTGAGTACCAAAAATTGATTGAAGTGATTTCCAAAAATGTGAGATGAAACGACCATCACGATCGGAGATAATGCTCAAAGGCACGCCATGTCGACTTACTATTTCGTTGATGTAGATTCGAGCTAACTTCTCAACTCGATAGTCTTCGCGAATAGGTATGAAGTGTGCCGATTTGGTAAGACGATCAATGATCACCCATATGTTGTCGTGACCACTGGAGGTGCGAGGGAGCTTGGTAATGAAATCCATAGCTATGTTTTCCCACTTTCAAACGGGGATCTCTGGTTGTTCTAGCAAACCAGAAGGTCTCTGATGCTCGGCTTTGACTTTTGAGCAGGTGAGGCATTTAGCCACAAAGAGGGCAATGTCCTTTTTCATGCCTGCCCACCAATAGTGGTAGCGTAGATCTTTGTACATCTTATCCGCGCCTGATGAATAGAAAACGAGACTTGTGGGCCTCGTTCATGATGAAAGCGCGTAGATTGTTGCGATTCGGAACCCAGATACGGTTCAAGAAATATAGTAAGCCATTTGATTTAGTTTCCAAAAGGCATTCAACACCACATGACATTTCTTCATACATGTTACCCTCTGTGACTGAAATGTTTTGTGCTTCCGAGATACGTGACTCGATATCGGTTTGAGTTTGGATACTTCGAAGATGAATAGACCTAGAGTGGTCCTTACGACTAAGAGCATCGGCTACGACATTCGCCTTACCAGGATGGTAGCGAATCTCGCAGTCATAGTCACTGAGTAGTTCAGCCCAACGTCTTTGTCTCATGTTAAGTTCTTTTTGATCGAAAATGTGTTGGAGGCTCTTGTGGTCGGTGAAAACCACACACTTTGTACCATATAGATAATGCCTCCAAATTTTCAACGCAAAAACCACCGCACCAAGCTCGAGATCATGCGTCGTGTAGTTTTTCTCATGGATTTTGAGTTGTCTTGATGCATAAGCAATAACCTTGCCTGGTTGCATGAGAACGCAACCAAGACCTTGGTTTGATGCATCACAGTAGACCACGAAATCGTTGTTACCATCGGGAAGTGTTAGGATAGGAGCATTGCATAACATATGCTTTAGAGTTTGAAATGCATCCTCTTGCTCAGGACCCCACTTGTATGGTTTCCCTTTATGCGTTAAAGCAGTGAGGGGTACCGCAATATTGGAGAAATTGGATATGAAACGCCAATAGTAGCCGGCTAAACCAAGAAATGAACGAATTTCTGTAGGGGTAGTTGGTGTACTCCAATTTTTGACAGCTTCAATCTTTGCAGGATCTACGTGAATACCTTTTTCGTTGACAATGTGGCCCAAGAATTGAACTTCCTTTAGCCAAAATTCACATTTAGAAAATTTGGCATATAGTTGTTCCCCTCGTAAAAGATCTAAGATTAGACGCAGATGTTGCTCGTGGTCAGATTTTGATTTAAAGTAGATTAAGATATCATCAATGAAAACAATTACGAATTTGTCCAAATAGGGTCTGCAGACACAGTTCATGAGATCCATTAAAACCGCGGGTGCGTTGGTTAACCCAAATGGCATAACCGTGAACTCATAATGACCATATCTTGTACGAAAGGCTGTCTTTGGAATATCATCGTCATGAACACGAAGTTGGTGATATCCTGAACGAAGATCGATTTTTGAGAAACAAGTGGCGCCTTGAAGTTGGTCAAAAAGATCATCGATTCTTGGTAATGGGTAACGGTTCTTGATGGTAAGCTTGTTCAGTTCGCGATAATCAATGCACATGCGAAACGATCCATCCTTTTTCTTCACAAAAAGGACAGGTGCACCCCAAGGTGAAGAGCTAGGCCGAATAAAGCCTTTGTCAGAAAGCTCCTGAAGTTGGCTGGCCAATTCTTGCATTTCCGAAGGTGCAAGACGATATGGTGATTTAGCCACAGGAGTTGCGCCAGGTATAAGTTCAATGCGGAACTCAACTTGTCGAACAGGAGGAAGACCAGTCAAATCATCGGGAAAGACTTCAGGATAATCTCGAATAACAGGAACGTCTTGGATCTTCTTCTCCTTGTCCTTCTTTTCCACGATGTGTGCCAAGAACGCTACGTACTTCTTTCGTAAGTACTTTTGGGCTTTTGTACAGGACATAATTTTGAGCCCAACCGGGGGTTTCTCACCTTATATCTTCAAGACTTGACCATCCGCAAGTGGAATTCGAATGTACTTCTCGAAACAAATGACTTCGGCATGATTCTTAGAGAGGCAATCCATGCCTACTATGATGTCGAAACTACCTAGTTGCATGGGTATGAGATCGATGGCGAAGTGGTGTTCGTTAAGATTTAAGCTACAATTATGAATGACTGAATCAAGGGTGATGGCTTCTCCATCCGCCACTTCTACCGTAAAAGATTTATCTAATCTAACTCGGGGTGTAGCAAGTAAAGGTTCAAATTCAATAGATACAAAACTCTTGTCGGCTCCGGTATCAAATAAAACAGAGGCATAATGATTATTGACTAGGAACGTACCATTAACCACCTCCTGATTGGCCTATGCCTGATTAGCATTGATGTTGAACACTCGGCCCGGTGCACCTTGATTGGCTGGAGCATTAATTCCGTTCCCTAGCCTTGGACATGCATTGCGGAAATGAGTTGGATATCCACAGTTGAAAAGGTTGAGCATTGGGTTGGGGGAATGGTTGGGCAATTGGTTGAGCAACAACTTGGTTACCTGGGGCTCGAATGGGTTGGCGACAAACATTGTTGAAGTGACCATACCTACCACAATTCGTGCATTGGCGACATGGGGTAGTGGCAGGATGATGGTACTTACATGTGTTACATTGGGGAAAAGGCCCAGTGTAAGGCTTCTTGTTGGGTTGAGTTGCAGGAGTGGCTTGAACTTTGGGTGCGGTTGGTGTGGTGATAGCATAGTTGTGGTTGTTGGACTTTCGCTTCTTCTTGTTGGTTGAGGATGGTATGGCCTTAACATCTTTTGACGGCTCGGTAGGGGTCTTGTCAGTTAGTTTCCTTGCACCCTTTCTTGTTACGGTGCCTGTCTTAACGTGATTGTCAGATAAAGTTGCAGCCAAACGGATTGCATCCTCGAGAGTAGAAGGGTTTCTCCCCCACATGGTATCTTGGATTTGCATTGGGAGACCTCCAATGTATTTCTCGATAGCTCGAGTGAGTGGTGTGATCATGTGTGGAACTAGCAGGCTCAGTTCATGAAAACGGGTAGTGTAAGCTAGGTTGTCACCACTCTCTTGTCGGAGTTCCCAGAACTCGGCTTCTAACTTCTTGATCTCGTTTCTCGGGCAGAATTCATGGGTCATCAGTTCCTTGACTTCATTCCAGGTAAGGGCCATAGCAGCTTCTAATCCACAGGTGTGCTTCTAACCGTTCCACCATGTGACGCCCTCTTTTGGAAGACACTCGTAGCATAACGGACCCTTAGATTCTCAGGGCAGTCGCTATGGAGAAAAGTATTCTCCATGCTTTCTAACCATTGAAGTAAGCCCGTAGCACCTTCAGATCCATTGTACTTTGGAGGATTGCACAAGTTGAAATGTTTGATTGTGCATCGGGGAGGGTTAGCACCACCTTGACTGGTAGGGACAGGGTTAGCATTGATGGTTTGATGGGTTAATGCAACCATGTCAGAGATAACTGCAGCCATCTGACGAGCGATTTGTGTTGCCATCTTGCGGCCAGAGTTACCAGAACAACGGTGATGACGAAAAGCTGACATGCTGCAAGTTCTAGAACGCAAACGATTATGAGACTCGGAAATTTGGATCGATTGTTAGCTTAATGGGACACGAGAAGAATATAATGAAATCATAAGACTTAGGCTAGAATAGCAACTCAATGTGATAGGTTGTGAATGTAACATAGGATAGCATAGAGTTTTGTCTAGAGATAGAATATGATATAGGTTATGTTGGATAAATAATATCGGGGGATTGTACAATAAATACCTTGACTTATCAAAGTTATTTTAGTTCATGTGACGTTTGGTATGACATGTTTTGGCCTAATAGGTTAAGACACTCTCTCCGAGAATCCCCAGGAAAGCAAGACTGGTCCCTCGGTTGATTGGGATGTATACGAGTTGCTTTCCTAGATAGGAGTCTCGGATAACGATGTCCACCCTTCCAGTTACTACATGTCCGTCACTTAGAACTAAAACTTTGACGAGTTTGAAAATTAAAATCAGAAATAAATTGAATACCGAAACTTCAACAAAATAGCTTAATGAAATTTCATCTAAAACATACGAATATGAATGTAGTCTAAACATAGCATAAGCATGAGAGATATGAAAGTTATGAGCACATATAGTATAGGTGAAATCAAATAGCACGTATATGAACATAGAGTGTTAGGCATGTAAGGCATGAGTTACCTCATGTTTGGACACCTAAAGCTATAAACTAGGTCACCATTTATAATAACCTAATTCCCTATAGCCACGGCTCTGATACCAAGCTGTCACACCCCAACCGACGGCGGAATAACGTCGGGGCGCGACGCGACTGTTCATAACACGTGACGCTAATTAAGTTTCATAAATTAATCATACCAAATTCAATACATGCTCAAATCAAGTAGTTTTCAACATAACAAAACATGAATTAAACATTGTTTTCAATTACTACACTAGGTCCATAGTTTCCTACATGTAGCATCAACTTGTAATTCTCAAACTGCATTTCCTGCAACATGTATAAAAATAGAGGGTCAACAAATATGTTGGTGAATAGACATAGGTTTAAACTATATGTAATAAAATTGAGACTTTTGTGATTCATATGTCAAGGTAGATAACAAGCATGTATGTATAAACGTATGTATGATCAAACCTTTGTTGACTTGACACTCGACTCGAAAGTCGCAATTAGCTTGAATTGGTTTCCAATCATCCAAAGGCCCTCATTAGGGTCAAAACGATGGATGGGCATCACCCAATAGATCTATTATTGTTACCATTGGCTCATGATAGAGTTAGTGATCATATAGAATTAGACTTCGAATAGCACACACATAGAATCATAGTTTAACACATATGACATAGTATCATACACATAGACATAGAGTTTGAATCCGCAAGTTTTGTGAAATAGAATTTGAAATTGAATAGCGTATACATGTTGCACCCAATACTTTGAAATGAAAAGGGCTACGAATACTCACATGGTATGATTGATGATCGACATCTTGATTGTCGTCTATACGAAGACTTACAACTCGGTTCCTATAACATAATGAGTTTTCTTTTGAGTTTGTGAACCTACTATAGTTTATGTTATGGTGCTTGTGTTCTATTTGTCGAGATTTTATTTAAACAATAATGTATTAACTTATACTTAAAATATTACATTATAATACCTTGAAATTACTAAGTGTCGGATTTTATAAAAAAAACTCCATCATTATAACGACGTATTTTGGGAAATTACCATTTTGCTTAACAACTTCAAAACTCATATATTATATCACATCATTAAAGTGTGTATATGAAATATATATACATTTATATGTGTGAAAATGTTTAATATTTATGTAAAATTGTCTAAGTTTATAAAACTGCTTTTGGACAGATTCTGTCCGGCTTGTTTGGATAAACTTTAAAAATAGAAGTCGTTTGAATAAAATTATGAAACTTCACAGTCTGCTATTTTAAGATGTTTTGAACAACTTTTATTTAGAAAACTTTTTGTGATTTTGCTTGTAAATGAGTCAAAACAGTCAAACAAGTATAAGTCCTTGAAGTTTCTGTTTTGACAGATTTAGTCCAGTGAGTTCGGTTCATTTTTGACATAGTAAACCTTTGAGTTAAATTATGAAACTCTCCAGTCTACTATTTTAATGAACAACTTTCATTTAGAAAAGTTTTCATGATTCGAACCTTTAGTAGGTCAAAACAGCTGCACAAGTTAGGGGGTACAAATCCGCGCACTAATCTTGTGGAGGCTGTTTGGGTTATCATTTGGTCGAGTTAGAAGCTGAATAATAGTGCATGGAAAATTAACTCAATGAACTTAGTCATGGAATCTGAGTTTGTTCCATTTGGAGTTATCATGACCATTTTATGACTCTTTGAAATCAGGACAACAATCTGTCAGAATCTTCATGAATGCATGTTTGTGTGTATAGTTATGAATGATCTTTTAAAACGAATTTTTGAGGCTTTACACCATTAATAGAGCTAAGAATGATGAAGAATAATAATATTCATCATGATTATCATTTTGCTCATACCAATACATGCATGCATGAATCAAGTCACTAAAAACAAGTTTTTGGACTTGAAAAACTCATTTTTAGCACATGCAACCTTGTTGCATGTAGAGTTGTAGGTCATGGCTTCAATAGCCACGAATTTAGAGTGTTAAATGGTGAATATTTCATGTGCAAAACCAGGTCTTGGCCATGGTTTAGAAAGTGTATGTGATAGAGTGCAAAAATGTGAAGAAAAGTGAGTTTTGGAAGTAAACCGTTCGTGTATGCACCTTGAGCTTGTGTGGCTTGATCCTAGCTTTGCTCCTTGACTTCTTGGAAGCTTGAAATGACCAAGAATGGAGGGATTAGGGGCTGAAGTTTGCTGGAACAAGTGAGAGAATAGAGAGGAAACTTGGAAAACTAGAAATCTTGAATATGTGTGAATGATTGTGTAAAGGAAGAAGGGGTTTTAAGGAGAGAGGAGGAGGGGGGACGGCCAAGGAGAGAGGAGAGAGGGGAGGGGGTGTCTTGGGTAGAGGGAGAGAAGAGATTGGATGGTGGAGTTGAGTGTGTAAGAGAGTTGATTTGGTAGTTTGTTGTTTTGTGTTTGGAAAGAATGTTGTATGTATGTGTGTATAAGATTATGAATGTAGTCATGATCTTATATATTATACATAAGTGTAGGTGAAAGATATATAATATTGGGTATTATGGTGGTAAAATCTTGTATCGGGTATAAATTTTGGTATTATTTATACGCGATTATTTCACGATAATTAGTAAAATAATAAAACTTACTAAAATAATTAAATTTTAGTAACTAACAAGATTATTAAATGATGTGTCGCGTATCATGACCGTCTTATCCGGCTAAACACAAATATCTTTCGTTTCGGATTGTTCCGCGTAATTACGAGAATTACTAATTGCAAGACTATGCACTTTAAACATTGTCAAACTTTAAACGAGAATAAACATTTAATTATTACATTACTGAATAATTTCATCATAGTCAACGTTAAATACATTAACGGTGTTAATAAGTCAAATTCGGAAATTGACGGATGTCACACAATTCCCCCTACTGAGGCTACGCCTCTTATGCGTTTTTTGGACGCCTCGAGGCGCGCCTCGGAACGCCTTTTTAAACCATGGATGGCAGTTTACAGCGATATAAAGCTCGCTTGGCTGTCAACAGGAAAACTCAACATGGTGGAGGTGACTGTGATGAGACTTTCAGCACCGTGGTCAAACCCACCACTATTGGCACTGTTCTTAATTTATCTACTTCTTGGTCTTGGCCTATTCACCAATTCGATGTCAAGAACGCGTTTTTACATGGGGACCTTTCTGAGACAATATATGTGTTCCAACCACCGGGCTTTATTGATCACCACAACCCTTCTCATGTTTGCAAGCTTAAGAAATCCTTATATGGCTTAAAACAAGCTCCCCGAGCATGGTACCAACGGTTTGCCACTTATATTCAACATTGCGGGTTTCAATCAACTACAAGTGAAACCTCATTATTTTTCTACAAAAAAGAGACTAACCTTGCCTATTTACTGTTATACATGGATGATATTATCCTCACTGCTTCAACGCAACAACTTCTTCTCCATTTTTTAGGCATACAAGTCACTAATTGTTATTGCACTCCTTTCTAAGGAATTTCAATATCTGATCTTGGTCTGCTCCATTTTTTAGGCATACAAGTCACTAAACGCAATGGTGGCCTTTTTCTCTCACAAGCATCATACGTGGCTGATATTTTATCTCGGGCTAAAATGCAAAATTGCAAACCCTACTCCACACCTGCCGGAACCCACTCTAAGTTAAGTGCAACCGCTGGCCAGCCATCACCTGATGGCACTCTTTATCACAGCTTGGCAGGTGCTCTCCAATACCTCACTTTTACACGGCCAGACATTGCCTATGTTGTTCAAAAAGTCTGTTTATTCATGCATGCACCCAATGAACCTCACTTCACATTTTTGAAATGCATCTTACTGTACCTTCAAGGCACATTGGATTATGGTCTCACTATTCTGCCTTCCAAATCAGCCACATTAACAGCTTATCCAGATGCTGATTCAGGTTGTTGCCCAGATTCTAGATGCTTCACTTCTGGTTATTGTGTCTTCCTTGGAGACAACCTTGTTTCATGGTCCTCTAAGCGACAGGCAACTATCTCCCGGTCCAGAGGCTGAATATCGAGGCGTTGCAAACACCGTGGCTGAAACCAGTTGGCTGCGCAATCTGCTTTATGAGTTACACTTGCCTCTTGCTCAAGCCACTGTTGGGTAATATGACAATCTTTCCGTGGTATATCTATCTCAGAATCCCGTCCAGCACCAATGCACCAAGCATATTGAATTTGATATTCATTTTTTTCGCGGAAAAGTTAAAGTGGGATCTGTCCATGTTCTTCATGTTCCCACGGATTACCAATATGCAGATATCTTTATGAAGGGACTTCCTAGACAGTTATTTGACCGTCTTCATTCCAGTTTGAGCATTCATCCACCCATAGCTCAAAGTACGGGGACCTATTAACGAAATATATTATTGATGTAATATATTATTAGAAAATATATTGTAATTATTTAGTTGATAAACATTCCTTTAATAGTTAAGATTATTAGTGTGTATATATATCTTTGAAGTTTAATGAGAATTACTCAATTGATTGGAAAATAATATGATTAACCAAATGATAAAAACCAACAAATAAGTACTACAAGAACAAGTTAAGCACATGTACTACTCGTTCACTCAACAGTTGAGCATAAAATAAAAAAAACAAGCAAAAAAAAACATGCCTAATAAAATCACACTCATAGAAGAGTGGAGAGGGTAGGATTAGAGCAAACTTTTTCTCTATACAAAGGGATAGAGAGGTTGCACCTGCTAAGACCCCTGTTCCAAAACCTTATTCTTTATCTTTTGAAAAATGGATCAGATAACATAAATTGTGCCTAACATTAGAATTAGATAACATTAGTTGTGCTAACATTATCAGAGAACATAAACCGTGATTAATAGTATCAGACCAGTAACCAATACAAATGAACTACTAGTGGTCTGTGATAGTAGTAAACTACTGCTAGCATAAAGTGATGAGTAAACTATAGTAGTTATAGATGATAGAGCAAAATATTACAAAAATGCACCATTGACAAGAAATCTGACATGAAAAATATTGCTTGGGAACAGTTGTGCATATAAGTGATGCTGCATTTTGTAATTAAAAGAATCATCATACCTTCTATCCTCATCGACCATTGCCTGCCCATTCCTATACATACTCAAATGCTGATCTGAATCCAGCTCCCACACTTCAGGTCTACCATCCCGTGGCTGAAAATGCCCCAAAAATCTACTTACAAAGTCATTCAACTATTAGTTAAAATAATATTACCAAAATGCAGAATTATAACGAAAAAAAATGTATCTAATCTCAAAAGCTAAACAAGAAAAAAAAAAAACTAATAGAATGGAGGAAGAAGAAATCAAATGATGCTTCAAAGAAAAGACTTACACATTAATTGCATTTTGTTTCTCTGCATCCATGTAAGCATTGTTGTAGTACCTTTGAAGAGTTCTGAAAAACTCCTGTGACTGTGTTGCAGCTTTCCACTGACCCCTTACCTCAGAAAATACCTATTCAACATGAAGTGGATGGCAGGTGCTTTGTTCGAAATTTAAAAGGATTAACAATATTATAATATATTCCAAAATGAGCTAAACATACCTTGTTATGTGCAGCAGAACCACCATACTGGTGAGCAAGAGTATCACCCATGCTCTCGTAAAATCCCATCAATTCTTGGGCCAAGGGATCATCAAGGTCAATCTTGGAGGAATCAATGGCTCCTAAAGCATGCAGCTGATGACCTAAAGCAGCCAAACCATATGCATATTGTGCAACATTTGTACGATCCAAACAATCTATGCAATTTGTTCTCAAAACTCCTTTCTGAAACAATGACAATATTCTGACACAATCCTTATCCCCTACACCAGACAAGTCTTCCTCTACATCATTGGCATTTTCATCGCCATCATTGATCTTCAAATGCCCAAAGCTTGCAGCATTACTCCTGTTTCATATGTCCATCATCAGCCACGCAGAGTACACAATAAAAAAGAACATGTACACAGTTTCTATTATAACTTACTCAAAATGAGGCCATCTCTCAGATGGCATAAACTGACAGTAAAAGAAACCAGTCAGTGTCAATGCATATGCAGTCAGTCTGCTTAAAAATAGCAACGCATTTGTGCCTTTGCTGGAAAAAAAGAACCTATGTCAAGAACTGGAAGCCACAACTGAGAACACGAGCTAACAACTTCTGCCAACTTACTGATAAATGTGTTGATTTGGGTAATGTTTTATCTCAAACAAGTCTAATGGTTCACTGTGGCCCATTTTAATAAGGAATATTTCACCTAATAATAATCAAGTTTTCCTAGTGTTCCACTAAAGTTACTAAAAGTTTTTTTGTCCTTCTAAAGTTAAAGTTTTAGATAAGTTATGTAACACATTGTTTTTGTATAAAATTAACGACTTAACGTGTTGACCATTTATATAAAAAGTCCAAATAAATTTTGTTTGCAGATCAACCCAACCCCTGCATGTTTCAACATGCCCATCTTGTCACCTGTAATGGCCAGGAATGGGGTAGGAGGAGCTATAAAAATGAAAAACAAGACAATGCAATCATGGACCTTCGAGAATGCTTGTGTAGATCCCAGTGAAGAAATTTAAGACGATGTTCCTCTAATAAGTCTTTATTGATAGATGTAATTGCATTAGCAAACTCGGTACGAAGAATGGACTCTCGAGGTTTTTTTTCATTCGTCTGTCAAAAAAGACAAGCATATGACATCATATCATACAGAAATGAAAAAACAGAAAATTACTATATATTGGAGGAATCCACATTGATAATAATTGGTTCTTTTCTTTTAATATATAGCATGGATAAGATATTTCTTCTAATCTTCGTAGATATTTTTGTGTTCCTTCCTTTGGAAACAAGGATCGTTACACAAAGTCCTCTTACACTTCTTTTGGCTCAAAAGGATATTAATGTGCATAATAAAAAAAAAAAAAAAACAACATAATTTATTAATTATATTATCAAGTCATCCTCTAATTAGCATTACCTTAATCAGATTTAATATGATGATAGGGTTTCCATATCTCTTGACAAGATTCTGAAAATGAAGCCTGGTAGCTTGATAGTTTTGGTCTTTCCTAGACACTAAAAACAACAATCAGTTAAAATATATATATATAGATTGAGGTTTGGCTAGAAAGTTTCCAAACCATGAGAAGTGTGAGAAGTCATCTTAGCCATACACGTGTATTTCATAATTTTTCAAGATATGGGTATAAACGTAATTTCGTCTCATGATTTGTTTGCGGTTATTTTGGGAAAATAACCGTGAATGTCGCTAAACAAAATTTTCAAAATACGAATCAATTACCGATTACCAGAAAAAATCACAGATTGCAATTGGTTTGATTATTCCAATTTCATCTGGCGAATGCTCGTTTGGTGTTTTTCGAGGGATACATCGTTATGGAATCGAACACACAGGAGACGCAAGGTATGGTGTTTTTATCAATTACCATAACAAATCAATGATTGTTATTGATTTTATTGTTTTAATTTCATAGAGAGAATGCGCGTTTAGTTTTCTTGGGTGTAAAGGCGTGATTTGATTCGATCACATAAGTGACACAATTTTTTATGGTGTTTTTAATATGATGGTAAATGGCGTTTTCAGTTAGATTCATATATTTTTGTTATGGTGTTTTATATTTGCATTGTAAAAAACATGATGAATTCGTTTAATGAACAAACGCAAGGTTTATGGTGTTTTTAATATTACGTTTGATGGTGTTTTATATTAACATTTCGTTTTATGGCGTTTTATGTGTGGTGTTTGTATTTAATAACATGGTTATGGTGTTTTATGGTGTATTGGGGTTTTAACTTATGAAGATATTTGGTGTTTTTTATTTAATGACATAGTTGATGTTTATGGTGTTTTATATCAACATTTGTTTTTATGGCGTTTAATGTGTGGTGTTTGTATTTAATAACACAGTTGCGATTTTCTTGTGTTTATGGGGTTTTCAACTTAAGAAGATATGTGGTTTTTTTATTTAATAACATAGCTATGGTGTTTTTATGATGCTTTGATGTTTATGTTTTATATTAACTAAATACGGTTTTTGTTTTGTAGACACACCTAGGGGAATTGTTAAAAATTCACCAAAATCAGGCAGAAAGCATTATATTCCTGACGTTCACGAAGATTTGAAGCCGAAGTTTGGAAAAATATTTGATTCATTAGATAATGCATATGTTTTTTACAAAAAATATGCAGCTGCTGGTGGGTTTTCCATACGTAAGGCTACTGAGTACACTGACCCAAAAGGGGAGAAGAAGTTGAAATATTTAGTTTGTTCCAAACAAGGTGTTAATAAACCGAAAAAGGTTGATACATTGGAAGATTCTTATAAACAAAAGATTTATAGACATAATTTGTCGAAAAGGACAGGATGCCCTGCAAATGTTCGTTTGGAGTTTAACGGATTCAATTGGAAAGTATATAAGTTTGTAAAGGAACATAATCATCCTTTTGTTGATGAACACGACATGCATTTCTTAACATCTTCGAGACAACTGACCTATTTGCAAAAACATATGATACATAGCATGTCTAAGATAAACATGGGACCTGTAAAAGCGTTTAATTTAATGAGAACTATGTTTGGTGGTTTTGAAGAAGTTGGCGTAACAAAAGTAGATTGCAAGAATTTCAAAAGGGAGATTAATTTGTTTATAGGAGAATACGATGCAGAGATGGCAGTTAGTTATTTAATGAAAAAGAAAGAAAATCTTCCAAATTTTTCATGTTTTTATTTTACTGATGATGATGATCGTTTGAAGGGTTTGTTTTGGGCAGATGAAGAAGCAAAGAGGAATTACTACACTTTTGGGGACGTTATGTCATTTGATGCCACATATCGGTCGAACAGGTTAGAACATGTTAGAAATAGTGCACTCCACATATGGTTTTTTGTGAAAATATAATTTTTGTGTTATTTTTTTTTTGTAGGTATTCTATGGTGTTTGTACCATTTACAGGGATTGATAACCATTACCATAATGTTACTTTCGGCTCGGCGTTATTGGGATCTGAAACTGCTGACACATACAAGTGGCTATTGAAATGTTTTTTAAAAGCTTTTGGATATGGACCGAAAGTTGTTGTAACTGATCAAGATCCAGCTATGAAAGCAATAGGCGAGGTGTTTACTGAGTCATGACACAGGTTATGCATGTGGCATGTTATGCATAAACTTTCAATGAAGGTAATAAACTATTTAGATGTTTATGGTTTTCTTTAGTATGTAAGTTGGGTGTATTGTGTAGCTTGGTGTCTTTCATACCACATAGTGTTTTTATACGCAACAGTATAATTCCATATTTTTTTTAATAATGTGTTTGTATGGTGTTCCTTTAGAAATCAACATTGTTTGATATAAATTAAGTGTATTAGTGAGCTTGGTGTTTTTCATATATTATGGTGTTTATTATAACACACAGTATAAGTCCATGATTTTTGTGTGTTTTATTGATGTAAAAAATTGGATGTGTAAATGTAAAATGGGTTACTTATGTAATAGTTGTTATACTTTTTTACAGGTTGGTGCACACTTGTGTAATAGTTCAGACTTCAAGCAACGAATTTGTGACATTGTTTGGACCAATGAACTAACTCCAAATCAGTTTGAAGAGGCATGGGCTTCATTAATATCAGATTTTGATCTATCTGAAAACAATTGGTTGTCTGATATATTTGATCTGAGAGATTCTTGGATACCGGCATATTATAGACATGAGGAGTTGGCTGGGTTGATGCGTACGACATCTCGGTCTGAAAGTGAAAACCATTTTTTTGGTCAAGTGTTTAATCCCAAAGCAACTTTAGTTGAGTTTTTAAAAAATTTTGAAACAGCAGTAGAAGCTCAAAGGCATACGCAAACAAAGAACGATCATGATACTCGATATACACGTGCTCTGTTAAAAACTGATTTTGTTCTTAAAGAGCAAGCTGAGATAATTTATACAAAGACAATTTTCAGTGATGTTGAGTCCGAGATCGTTGCTATTGGTGCGTGTATAAATGCAAAAATTGAGGAGGTTGGCGATTTTCTAAAGTTTTTTGTAAAAGATTTTGAACAACAATGCTCTTCATTTTTTGAGGTACGATTTAAGGATATGCTAAGTATAATCAGTATTTGTATGGAATTAATCATGGTTTGTTGTTGTGGTGTTTTTATTGACAGGTTATGTTTTGTAAGGAAGATTATACAATATATTGTAGTTGTAGAAGATACGAACAATTTGGTTTGTTGTGTAGACACATATTCTACGTTTTAAAGATGTGTGACATCAGAGAGTTTCCCAAGAAATATATTCTTAGACGTTGGACAAGGGAGGCTGTTCCTACCAGAATACGTCGTGAAGCTATTAATCAGAGTTTGTACAATGAAGATAACAGTGATGTTCAATCTCTTATGCGTGATATATTGTTTGCAACGGAATATACGATTAATCGTTTGTCTGACAATATCGGCGAGCTTTCTTTGTATAAGGACTACGTACAATGTTACATGAAAAAAGCCGATGACCTACAGATTGTTGTACCAGCACCAAGTAAAAGGGATAGGATAGCTGAGCTGATTGGACATAAACAAAATGATAAACTTCCTATAAGAGTTCCTATCGTATATAAGAGTAAAGGTTCTGGGACACATAAACGTATGAAATCAAAACAAGAAGAGTCAATCATAAAAGCGACAAAAAAGACCAGACAATGCCAAAATTGTAAAGAGTATGGACATTATGCTTCAACTTGTAAATCAAATGTCAAGAAAAAATATAACTTGAAACAATGTTGAGAATCATCATTATGGTGTTTATTTTTTAACTTTGATGGAGTAATTGTGGATTTGCTTTTGTTACAAAATTATCACAATAATGGTTATGGTGTTATTAATACTGTTGTTTTTGATAATTTTTATGGTGTTTATTAAGTGTGGGTTTGTTTCAGTTAGTTGATATGGTGTTTTATTTTATTTTTATTAAATTTTAATGATTAGAAGACAAATATGGTGTTTTGTTATGGTATTTGGATTATTTTTTTTTATGGTGTTTATTAAGTTTGGTTTTGTTACATTTAGTTGATATGGTGTTTTTAGTTTTTATAAATATAATTATCAGAAGCCAACTATGGTGTTTTGTTATAGTATTCAGATTATGTTTGTTTTTGTATGGTGTTTAGTAATGGAGTTATGGTGTATTTGTCATGGTGTTTAGTTATGGATACTAAGTATGGTGTTTAGTAATGGCATTTATATTTTACATATGTTTTTCATATTATGGTGTTTGAATGAATTTTTATAATTGAGAATACATGGCACTTAACAAATAAGCAGTAAAACTAATTTAATAACTAAACTGGAATGCAATACAAGTATTGTTCAAAGCATGCCCAAAAGTGAAACATTGTTAAAAGCTTAAACATTTTTTACATAAATTAATCCGCATGTTCATTCAGTCTTGCTGCAATGTTATCATGTGCTGTGTCATCCGCAGCTCTCCTGACTTCAATGGGTAGTTAGATGTATGCTTTAATGTCCTTCAGAACCCATAATTTCCTACTGTTAATATCATGTAAAATGATCTTAGTCGTGTACTTGCGCCTCAAGTCATTTAGTTGATTCTTTTGTGCATTGTTGACTTCATCTTCATTACATAATCCACAATCCCAATATAGCAGGCCATTACCCCGATAAGTCTCCATGTGTCTCATAATGAAAACACAACAGTCAACATGATTGAACTGTGTTCTCCAGCGCATACCAAGACGATGAATTTTGGCCTTTTTTATTTGTCTACCACTTGGATGTTTTGTTTCGATCAAGTAATCTGCAAATGCATTTCTCTGTAAAAAAATAAAGTTAGATAAATAAGTTATGGTGTTTTGTAAATAAGAATAAATGAAGTTGTGTAAGGAGATTACCATTTTTTCAGGCCGTCCTGAGTATTTTTTTGCAACAGACATGTGTGGCATTACTCCACTATTGTCAATTATTTCAACCTTATAAGATCTCAAATTGAAACACATCAGGTAATAATGTTGTTGATTGATAATTGGTACAAGAACAAGGTCATATGGTTCTAATGTACGTTGCCCAACATCCGTAAGCACAACGTCCATGTTACGACTGAATTCAGTGTTTCTTGCTGCGACAGTTTTATCAAATGTATCTCTATGCTGCACGTTATTATAAATGTAAAAACAGATATTTTTATACGCATGGTGTTTAATTACACAATAATAATAATACTACTTAAAATTATAACATACCAGCAGTATCTCGGTGCAGAAGAATCTTGATATGGAGGCCCTTGCCTTGTATTTCTCCTCATGATTTAAGATATGAGCCCATGTTAGTACTACACTGATGTGAATGCAATGTCCATGCCACATGCTTTCCATAATAAATCTTGGAACTTCTGATTTATGTTCAATCTGAAAAACAATGTCCCTGACATACAATTCAAACATACACTTGTTAATAAATGGAATAACGTTAGTCATTGAAATATTGATAATATATTTATACGTACCATGGATTGCCATATGCGGAGAAGACATAGTTAGAAACATTGTTTTCTAACGATGTTCGTGGATCTCCCAAAGACACTACCCTCTTAATATAGGGTGAACGAAGAACATCTGTTAGATTTGTTTTCCTTACTGGTCTGTCATTCTTTTTATCAATTTCAGCAGGGTTATGCACACCATGACTTGTAGATGGCACAGTTAATGTTTTTTCAGATTTTTGAACCTGTTCAAGGTAACCTGATTCAATTTTATCAAGCCATGAATGAACAAGTGTATTCATTTGTTTGATCCAGGAGTTGATCATTTACATTTGATGGTGTTTGGTCATACACCGGCTTCTCTTGTGTCTTGAATGTTTGTTGAGTTTCATCTAATTTGTTAACTAGATTCGGTGTTTCATCAAATTTTGGCTGAGTGGCTTGTACAAATGTAAACGGAGCTGGATCAGATTGAGTATTTAACTGTTCTGGTGTAACTTGTTCAATGTGATCATCAAATTGAGGCTCACTCATGGCAGGAATGTCTAACTTAGTACCTGCTATTCTTTTGGCAATCTCATCCCAATGTCTTGTTTTCTCTTTAACAAACTCATGTTGGGGGTATTTTGAGACACATTCTCTCATAAGATTTGTCAAATTGGAGTATGTATCTTCTAAATCTTTAAACAAACAACTTACTTTATCAAACATTGAACGCTGCATAGTTAAATAAAAATATATTATAATTTAACACCGAAGTGTTTAGAAGAAACCATAAGCTATATTCACTAAATAATTAGACAACATAAATACATTTTTAAATAATTTTCACCTCTTCAGTTTTTTCTTCTGAATCAACACCCTGTAATAGATATATAAAACACCACAATAAAAACACCATAAAACATATTGAATAAAAACACTATATTGAATATGTACCTCTGAAATAATTTCTGTATTTTTAACAGAAAGTCCTTCATCTTGTAGTTCATTTGTAGTAATTTTTTCAACTTCTTTATCTTGGACTGCTATTCTTTTATCTTGGTGTTCATTTTCCTTTTCAGATGTTAAACCCTGTAATAGAGGTATATAACACCATAGATGTGAGTAAACACCATAGATGGTTTTAAAATAATACACATGTTAACACTATGATTTAACATCATTAACATGTTAACAGTATACTATAACAAAAGGGAAGTTAAAAAAACGCCTAAAACAATGTTGAGTAAATGATAAAACACCAAAAATGTTAATTATTCTGTACCTTTTCAATATGTTCTTCGTTTTGAACAAAAAAAACATCTTCAATATGTTCTTCACTCTGTACATCTGCAATGCGTTCTTCATAACGCTGTAATAGAGATATAACACCATAAAGTTCAAATGTGATTAAACACAATAGATAATTAGTCAATTTTTATTCAATATGGGTTGTGGTGTTTTCATATAGTAAATTGTACCTCTGAAATAGTTTCTTCAGACTCCACTTCACATCCTTCATTTTGGAGTTCATGATCTTCATTCGCATAAATCTGAATTATGAAATTAAATATAGTTTTTGAATGAATGTTAATACATGAAAAATAAATAGATTTTTATAAACAACATACCTCTTGTAACTCATGGTGTTTGTCATACTCGGAAATGACTGGTACGATAAAGTGATTACCAGAAGCTGATACTTCATATAGTTGATTTTCGCTGTTGATAATATCATTACACATCTCTTCGTCAGAATCAATACCCAGGACATTTTCTTCAAAAGTTGTAGCTTCTTCACCCCTGTACTCCACAATTTCTAGAACATTTTCACCTGCTTCTGCATGGCCAACATCCATGGTGTTTTCAGCTTCATGAACAGCACCTTCATCCTTTTGGTTATTTTCTTTGGTGTCACATGATTGATAATTATTATTTTTTGATAAACCACTTGCTAATATCTGAACCAGCCATGTACTTCTCTATCTTAAGAAGTGTTTTCTTTGTAAGCTATTGAAGAAGATGCAAATTTGAGTGTAGGTATTTCATCTTCTGAATATGATTAACTAAAACAAGCTAAAAAAAAGAAAAAATAGTAAATAAATTGCAATATTTTAAAAAAACATAAATGTAAAGTAAAATTGAGTTGTGTGTTATACCGCCAAAATAAGCAATGGTCCATTAAAATGAGAATCTGCTTTCCATGTTGCCTTATTCCTGTTTAAGCAACTGATCACGTAATTACACCAGTTGAAATCTTGGATATTCAGATTTGGTTTAACTGAAGTTAAAAATCCACGTTGTTTTTGTTCGTCTCACCCACCACAGTGAAGAACGCAACCAAAAAATTCAGCTTAAAGCTCCTATCCGCATTCTTCATATCTGGAACTCTTTTGAAATACTCCACTACAAAAGGTCGTTTAATCCATGTGGTGTTTATGAACTGCCTTCTCCATTCTGCAACAACATTATCCTTGTCAGATGGCCTTTTTTCTTCAACTTCCATTTGACCAATTGGTATTCCCATGACTTCATGCACTAACTCTGGTGTTATTTGAATGAGACATCCAGCAACATTGAGTGTAGACGTGTGTTCATTATAATTGTTGACCAACCAAAATGCAAGTGATGTAGGGATGCTCTCAACTTTTAAATTCATCACCATCCCAAAACCCATTTCTGCAACCGTTTTCTTTTGTTGATCATTGAATGTTGAAAACCAGTTAAAGAGGTTTGATGGTGCTATCCTTTGTAATATTTTTCTACCATCAAAAGTGTAGTATGGTTGTTTTGCAGGAGTGGTGTTTGCACGTCTATCAGACTTGACATTCTCCTCAGAAGATTTGGTGTTTAGCTTCCGTCTCTTGGTAGGTTGACTTTTCTTTTGGATCAACTTTTCTTTCATTTGGACTAATGGTTGCTCGTCTTCTGATGAAACGAAATCAGAATCGTGATCTTCAATTAAAGACTTTCCTTTCATTATATGCGACGAATCTTTAATATTGCTGGTATTGCTTTTCAAATTTGCTTTGGAAGTTGAATCATCAAAGTCTAGCATTATTGGAGTTGAGCTGGTGTTTGTAAATTTACTGAACGAAATCTTATGAGCTATTCGTTGACTTTTCCTGACTGATAAAAAAAACAACACAAACCAAAACATTATAGAAAGTGTCAATATAGAACACCATACTTAAGACCCAACTAAACCAACAAACACCATAAAATAGAACACCATAATCTTAAAAGTTTAGGATTTAAAATCACCATAATAACATAAAATAGATACATGGTTGACAGTAACAAAGATCCATCCGGTAAAAACACCATAAAGACATAATAACAAAAAAAACAATATCATAAAATACAAAAACACCATAAAAATAAAAAACAAAAAGCACGTATACTCATAATACATTCATCAAGTCCCACCCGGTAAAAACACCATAAAGTTATACTAACCAAAAACACCATAAAATGAATAAAAACAATAACAAAATAAACAAAACCTAAAACATTACACTAAAACACCATAACCGTTTGCTACTTAAACCAACATAAACACCAATAGCCTAAAACACCATAACCGTTTGCTACTTAAACCAACATAAACACCAATAGCCTAAAACACCATAACCGTTTGCTAATTAAACCAACACAAACACCATGACCATAAACACCATAACCGTTTGCTACTTAAACCAACATAAACACCAATAGTATAAAACACCATAACCGTTTGCTAATTAAACCAACATAAACACCATAATCATATGCGGAATAAACTTAATCAACAGTAAAAAATGAACAAAACACCAAACACCATAACAGTATGCGACATAAACCAACATAAAAACACCATGACCATAAACACCATAACCATTTGCTACTTAAACCAACACAAACACCATGACCATAAACAACATAACAATTTGCGACAAAAAACCAACATAAACACCATAATCATTTGCGGAATAAACTTAATCAATAAAAAAATGAACAAAACACCAAACACGATAAGCACCAAAATCTTAATCGGCCGTAAAATTAAACAACACACCATAACCCTAAAAACACCATAGATAATGATGAACGCGGTAAGAACAATAATTACAAGAATTTCGATACTTTACCTCTATTTCGGATGCTAACATTGCGTTTTTTTGTGAAGTTTTCTTCGAGTTTGCATTCAGTATCGGTAGAAACGCCACTTTGTTTCCCTGTTAACATCTCAATCAGGTAATGCGAGAATTAGAAAATGTAAATTGTGTATAATAAGCAACTTACTTTTGTATTTCAGTGAGTAGCGATCGAATGTAGACATTTTCGATTGTGGTGTTCTTCGTCGGGGTAAATTCTAGGTTAAAATGCGGTTTTTACGGAATAGGGAGGAATTGAGGGAGGTTAGTTTTAATTCAAAAAACACCAAATTACTATTATGCCCATCCCGCGATTTTTAAACGCCATGTTATTTACGGAATTGCCACCGCGTGATCTTGACCATAAAACACCACAAATCAAGGGACAAGATGGCTTCTCACACTTCTCATGCTTTTTTGCCTTCTTAGAATATCCCTCCCCTATATATATATATATATGTATATATATTATAAAAATGTAAGTATAGTAATATCAGTGAATCATACATGTAATATCAGGCTTAATATTCAGGCGTGAAGTTTCATGTGACCAGAAAAGTGGTATGGATCCACGATTTTGGACTACTGAAGTAATTTGCATAGGAAATCCTTCAGGAACATCTTCAAACAAAATTTGCTCTGTTTCTACATCATTAGCAACTCTGCCCTTCTTGTTTACCCCTCGTTTTAAGTACCTAAATTTAGAAAAAAAAATAAAGGTAGCAACATAATGTAATTTTGTAAACATGTGACTGAAGTTTCATCTTTATCTAATGAAGTTCATCTTGTTGTCACATAAATACAAAAATAACCTGGTCCCGGCATAATGGCGTGAGCGTCTTGAGATGAGAGTCAATCTAAAATCCCTCCGAGAAATTGAAAGTTTATCCTGGTTTACAAAACATAGATGTTTAACAACGTTGAAAAGCGATATGAAATTAAATTGTAGTTAAATTACACAGCATTAATTAACCTTAGAGCTGTTAGTCATAAAGAAAAAAAATCACAGAACATACAAGAAGCAAACAATAACCATGATTATTTGAAGGCAACCTGCTTGAAAAAGCCATATATGAGTGCGACTGTCCATACAGTATTCTGAAGGAAATTGCGGAGCCCACGGGTTAAGAATTCATTCCAAACAAACATGGTCTCGTATAGAACAGGTGCATCATTTTCATTGGTACAAGTATTCTTCTGAAGGCTGTGCATAAATGGTATGAATAACTGAAGAAGAAGTCCTTTGTAAGATCAACCATGCAAAGTAGCTTCTTGTATCTGCATCAACCAATAAAACAAAGCCAAATAATATTATATGTTATAGTAAGTCAACTAAAACAGCTTAAATGATCATTTGCAAGAAAAACAGCAGGCATGACGATCAGATGAAGTGATGAAAAACTTTCCAGGCTTGTTTTGCGGTTTACATATTTATCATATAACTAGTTCCGGCTAAATTTTTGAAGAGGAGGTGATATGAAAAAGTTGGCAAGGAAAACCGATAATGGTATGTTTTGTGCCAATACCAAACTTAAACAAACAGCAACAACAACAGCAACAGCTATAGCTATTTTGGTTTTTGAATAGTAATGTAATTTACTCCTAAAACAAAAATATTACACCATTGTCCAGTGTGGGACTCGAAACCTCGAACTTGGGAGTTACAATTCCTTGTTTATTCGAACTTGGTGGTGGAATCACGAGGTGCAGATAAAAGTTAGGAAAAAGCAATAGAGGTTCAGAGAGTTTGCCACATGTACAAAAAGCGCAGACAGGGCACGACTGAAGACGAGGTACAAAGAAGCGACGCGAGAGGCAAAGAAGACAGTTTTTGTATCTAAAAACAAGGCGTACATAGAGATGTATAAACGACTCGAAACTAAAGAGGGGGAGCACGCCATGTTCAAGATTGCAAAGGCTAGGGAGCGAAAGAGGCAAGACCTGAGAGGAGTGAAGTTCATAAAGGGAGAGGATGGATGCGTGTTGGTAAAAGAAGGTGAAATTAAAGACAGATGGCAGACATACTTCCATGATCTTTTCAACAAGAGCAACTATCAAGAAGAAGAACGACAGAACCCCACTAACACAGGAACATCCCCAAACAACTGCTACTGTAGACGTATCACCAAAGAAGAGGTCCTTACAGCTCTCAAGAGGATGGGTAGGAGGAAAGCGGTGGGACCTGATGATATTCCCATTGAGGTACAGAAATGTTTGGGAGAGGAAGGTTTGGGGTGGTTGACAATGTTGTTCAACACTATACTCAAAATAGGTAACATGCCAAACCAGTGGAGAAGTAGTATTCTAATCCCTATATACAAGAACAAGGGAGACGCCCAATGTTGCGAAAACTACAGGGGGATAAAGTTGTTGAGCCTAGAGCTGGCATAACTTGTGACACGATAAGACACGAACACGATAAGACACGAACACGAACATGGTTGACACGAACACGATAACTAATCGTGTCATTTTTTTCAAACACGAACACGAACCTGTTTGATAACAGGTTACACGATAAGACCTGTTTAGAGACACGATAAGAAAAAACATTTAATTATTTTTTAAAATCACATAATATACCTGAATATACTTGTTCGATTTGGAGTGAGGTAGGAGGTTGAACGACGATGAGAGCAGCAGGCGGTGACGGGAGCAGCAGGCGGCAACGGGAGGATCCGACTGTGGTGGGAGGACGGACGGCGACCGGAGGAGGCGACGGTGACTGGAGGAGCGACGGAGACGGAAGGAGGCGACGGTGATGGGATGAGCGACAGAGACGAAAGGAGGCGACGGAGACGGGATGAGCGACGAAGACGGGATGGTCGACGAAGAAGGGAGGAGCGACGGTGAGGTGTTTTGAGAAATTAAGGTTGGAAGGACAGGAGGAGTGACCGACGATGTAATGGGAGTCGAGAATTCAAGATGCGTTTTGGAAGCCAGAATGGGGGAACATTGAAAATAACAAATTGATTAAAAAATATGGTGTTTTGACCAGCGTCTACACCATTTATTTATATATATATATATATTAATTATTTAAAAACAATAAAAAATATTAACAGGTTTTAACATATCCGTAACAGGTTAACAGGTACTTTAACCTGTTAAGACACGATTTTTATCGTGTCTAAACGTGTCGACCTGTTAAAGACACGAAACCTGTTAAGGTTAAACACGAAACCTGTTAATTTCGTGTCGTGTCGTGTTGTGTTAACAGGTCCGTGTATGAAATTGTCAGCCCTAGCTGAGCCATACTATGAAACTCTGGGAAAGAGTGATCGAGACAAGATTGAGAAGAGAAACCCAAGTTACGGTAAATCAATTTGGATTTATGCCAGGAAGATCGACAACGGAGGCAATTCACATTCTACGGAGACTAATGGAAAAATACAGAGACAAGAGGAAGGACTTGCATAGGGTATTCTTGAGAAGTCATATGATAGCGTACCACGGCAGGTGATGTGGGATACCTTGGAGAGTAGAGGGATTCCTCAGAGGTACATACAGGCAACCAAAGATACATATGCAAATGCAAAAACTAGTGTAAGAGCACCGGTGGGAGATACAGACTTCTTCCCAGTAGAGGTAGGACTACTTCAAGGATCGGCATTAAGCCCCTTCATTTTTGCGGTTATTCTGGATGAGCTGTCGAGGTCTATCGAGGCTCATATACCATGGTGTATGCTTTTCGCGGATGACATTGCCTTGGTGGCCGAAACGAAAGGGGAGCTAAACGTCCGTTTAGAAGAATGGCGAACCGCTTAAAAGAAAAGATGCTTACACATAAGTAGGTCAAAGACTGAGTACCTACATTGCCATTTTAGCGGGCAACAACAGGAAGACAAAGACGATCAGCTGACTATTGGAGGCCAGGAGGTGCCAAGGACGACAAGGTTCAAATACCTAGGATCGTTAATACAAGACGATGGAGACATTGACAGTGATGTAGTTCATCGGGTCCAGGCAGGTTGGACAAAGTGGAGGGCAGCAACGAGCATCATATGCGACAAGAAGTTCCCAGAAAAACTCAAAGGAAAATTTTACAGTAGCGATCAGGCCGGCCATGATATACGGCACCGATTGTGGGCCGATTAAGAAGAACCAAACCAGAAAGCTGGAGACAACGGAGATGAGGATGCTGAGATGGATGTGTGGACATACAAATCTTGATCGGATAAGGAACGAGGTCTTCAGGGAAAGATTACAGGTCGCAAACATCTCGGACAAAGCTAGAGAGGGAAGATTGAGATGGTTTGGACATGTGAGGAGAAGAAGCCAAGCGGCGCCTGTTCGGAAAATAGAGTTTCTCACGGTGGAGGGAAAAAGGGGAAGAGGTCGACCGAAGTTGACATGGGACGAACAGATCAGACACGATTTGACATAGCTACACCTCTCCGAGGACATGATCTATGAAAGGAGTACGTGGAGACGTAGAATAAAAGGTTCAAGATACATAGAGCCTTTCCTAGGTTTCTTCACATACAAGTCGGGGGCTGTTGTGGTGTCTTTTGCTGTTTCTGGATACATGATATGAGATTATGTATGGTATATGCTCGTTTGCGAGACAGGGGGTTGGGTAATTTGTGGTATCTTAGTGTTGTTTCTGGGGCTCATGATATGAGTTTACATGTGTTATATGCTTCATTGCGGGATGGGAGGTTTGTACGTGTTATCTGTAAAATGTTGGCTTATATGTTATGACTGTGTGTCAGGATATCTCTTTGTTGGTGGTTTGCCCTGTTTGATGACTTATATGAGTGTTTGACTATCTGATCCCATTTGTGCCTCATGTTTATACTTGTATATGTGGTGTTTCATAATGTGTAAAAATAATAAATAAATAAATAAATAATAATAATAATAATAATAATAATAATAATAATAATAAATTAATAATAATAATAGTAATAATAAAAAAATCTTTTTTTGAGCCGGGGGACTCTAAAGAAGCAATCTCTCTATTCTACTTGTAGACAGGGGTAAGGTGTGTCTTTATCTTCCCCCCTCCCCCCAGAACCCACTCTAAGTGGGACTTTACTGGGAACGCTTGTTGTTGTTATTTGAAGATTTTCATCAACTTTTATTGAGTCAAAGTAAGGTGGTTGCAAAAAGTGGCAACCATCATAATAAGGCTAATCATTCTATATTATATGGGCTTAAAGAAAATTTCTATGCTAAAAGATCCTAATTCATTAAATTAATGTCATTAGTATTAGTTGAGAGGGTTAGTTGTAAAATTGTTAGTAACCAGTTAGTTAGTTGTAATAATTGCATGGCTGTTAAATACTGTTTAAAGGAATATACCAACCAGTTTAGTCGTGAATATTCCTTCTTCCCTTAGATTCTCTTTTGTTCAAATCTAAGCTCTGTCATTGGTATCATAGCTTTTCGATCCAATCGGAAGCTCCTGTTGCCGGAAATTCAACAATCAGATCCAGCAATTCTTTGTAATTGCACCGGTTGATCAATTACAATGACTACACAGAGAAAGATGTCGATTCAGAAGGCTACTTAATTCTTTCGAGTAAGCAAGCGCATTAAAGCCCCTTTTCAACTACCTCAAGTAAAAGAGCATGATTTGTCCTTAATCCATTTGAAATCAGTAGTGGAGAAGAATGTTTCTGAATTATATGGACTCAAAGCATCTTTTGATTGCGATAAAATCACAGATGAACAAAATTCTTCAGAACTTACAGGCTCTCAACAATGGCAGAGGAAGAGACAACAATTCTGATAACCATAGTCCTATAGATTCAAAGGATTCTCGTTTAACAAGAAGCAACAACCAATTTTCAAAAGTTGAGTTTCCAAAGTTTGATGGGAAAGATGTAGAAGGTTGGTTGTACAAATGTGAGCATTCTTTGCCATTGATGAAACTCCGGAGAGGCTTAAGCTACGGTATGCAGCAGTCCAGAAGGTCGTGCTTTGCAATGGCATCAATCGTACATCAAGATTAGAGATAAATCTTTATCTGAATCACCATGGGATGAATATGTTAGATCCATTTCTGCAAGATTTGCTTCTCGATTGATTGAAGATGCAATGGGAGCATTAAAGGCTCTTAATCAAACGAGATCATTGGATGAATACTGTGATGAATTTGATTTGTTACTCAATAAAGTTTCTATTCTGGAGGAAAAGATGGCTGCAATACAGTGGGTCTACCCACAATATTTTGAATGAAAAGATGGCTGCAAAACTTAATTAAGTTGTTAGTCAATTAAGGATATGCCAGTGACAATTGTTGATGGAAATAAGTTACCTTGCATGCATATTTTCTAGGATTTCCATTGGCTTATGTAGGGTACTTGATTTAAGGCAAATCAATTGGTCATTACTTTAAGCAATTATGATATTGTTTTAGGAACCCAATGGTTACAAACTTTGAATGATATAATTTTGAACTTCAAAAACCTTACCATGAAGTTCAAAATTAACAATGTCACATATGAGTTGAAAGGAACTAATGCAACTAGAGTTAGTTTATGTTCTATGGAAAAAATGTCTAAGCTTTTATCTACCAAAGGAGACTATAGTGCAAGCTAAATTGTTTAGTTTGCAAGCTGCAGACTCTCAACAGTTCCAACATGAAACCAAAGTTGTGGATCTACGTACAGATCCAAAATTGGAGAATTCATTATAAACCTTTCAAGATGTTTCTGAATTACCAAAAGGATTACCATCTTCAAGGCCTTGTGATCACAAAATCCGTCTAAAGGATGAGAATGTTAATCTCCACCTTAAACCCTACACATATATGGGTACCCGGAAAACAGTTATAGAAGAAATGACACATTAGAGACAGCACTAGTTCATTTGCAGCTCCTGTGGTGCTGGTCAAGAAAAAAGATGGAACTTCGCGAATGTGTGTAGATTACAAAAGACTCATTGAAGCTACAATTTTTTTTTTTTTTTTTTCACAAAAACAAAATAACATATGATTATATTCAATATTTTGAAACAAGTTACATCAAAACAGCAGGTAAACGGGCAACAAGTTGCGCCGCCAACCCTTTCTGAATTGCGAATCCTAACCTTTCAAACACAAACTCCTGCCCCCTTGGGGTTGAACAATTGTTGTGGATGACCCGTTGAACCCTCGTCAAGAAGTGGATAGCTTCGGATGCTAGGGAACCAAAAGTATCAAAGGCAAAAGGGACAAAGACATGCTGGTTCTCTGCACAGGCTTTAGCGTGCTTATCCACTTTCTTTGATTCAGCCTTTCTTGCTGCTTGTCCGGCCACAAATCTGTTTTCCCTTAAAGCAACCAAAGGGGAAACCCCTGTGAGGTCTACACAAGCATGTTTCCCCCCAGCCCAGCCAAAGACGAGCAGATCTGCTGGCCTTAGGAGGAGCTACTGTTTTCAGCAAGCTTGATCTCAGATCTGGGTATCATCTGGTTAGAATGAATGAGCAAGATATTCACAAAACAGCTTTTAAAACCCATCAAGGCCATTATGAATTCTTGGTTTTACCGTTTGGGTTAACTAATGCTCCTGCCACAGTTCAAGCCCTTATGAATTCAACATTTAAGTCTGTTCTATACACTGGTTTTCTTTGATGATATTTTGGTATATAGTAAATCTTGGCAGCAACATCTATTGGATTTACAGGAGGTTTTTTCAATAATGAGTCAACATTCTCTCAAAGCTAAAAGGTCTAAATGTACTTTTTGGGGCAATAAAGTGGAGTATTTGGCCATATAATTACAAACGATAGGGTAGCTACCGATTTTCATAAGATTAAATCCAGCCAAGATTGGCCAACACATGATTCTGTCAAACAGTTGCATGGATTTTTGGGTCTTGCTGGCTATTACAGGCGTTTTATTAAGGGTTTTGGAGGTATTGCTAAACCATTAACTGATATGTTAAAGAAGGATGGGTTTTTATGGTCTGCTGGCCCAGAAGGCTTTTAATGAACTTAAAAATGGCTCTCAGTTCCCCACATGTATTAGCATTACCAGATTTTGACAAGGTGTCTGTGGTAGAAACGGATGCTTCAGCAAAAGGGTTGGGTGCAGTATTAATGCAGGATAATCATCCTTTGGCTTTTATCGGTAAAGCTCTCTCTATCATGCAACAAGCATTATCTATTTATGAGAAGGAGTTGTTAGTCATACTATTAGCAGTTAAACAATGGTGCCATTATCTCATGGACTTAGAGGTGGCAATTTTTACCCATGTTAAAGGAAGTGAGTTGGTTTGGGTAAACAATTGTAGTATAATGGGTTGCAATGGGTAACATCATAATATAGAATGGGTTGGGATGGGTAGCAGTTAAGCACAATGCGGGTCAAGAAGGGTAACCAAAAAAGTATGTAAATGCATTGGATTCAAACATTTAAGAATTATTAATAACATATTTTGATGAGAAAATCACTAAAAATTATCCAAATGAACTATTTGTTTACTTATAACACATTAAGTTAAACTAAAATTGATGTTTTTTAAGAACAATCCATTTAGACCCGGAATGATTTTGCTTAAAACCCGTTCTAACCCGCACCCATCCTGACCCGCACCCGTTCTGACCCGTTACCCACCCGACCCAACCCGCCCATTTTGCCAGGTATACTCATGGTCAAACATTTTATCATCAAAACTGATCAGCAAAGCCTTGAACATCTGCTTAATTAGAAGATTATCACACCTTTACAACAAATCTGGTCATCTAAGCTGCTTGGGTATGATTATGAGATTCAAGATAAAATGGGTAGAGAGAATGTGGTGGCTGATGCTCTATCCATAATTCAAGGTCCTGTCCTTTTACAAATGGCCATTAACTCCTTTATTCCAAATTTGTGGCAAAGAATTCAAACAAGTTGGGAAACAGATCGACTTTTAAGAGGAATCATTACTGAATTACAGCAGGGCACAAATCATTAAGACCAAAACTTGGGATGGGCATGCTTTAAGAAGGAAGTCAAAGTTACTTATTGCCAATGATGCCAACTTAAGAGCTGATATAATTCATATGTGTCATGCTTCATCTGTTGGGGGTCACTCAAGGTTTAAACCTACTCTCAAAAAACTTAAGGAGACTTTTAATTGGAACGGTTGTAGTAAAGATTTACATCAATTCATTAAAGAATGTTCAGTTTGTCAAAGGGGTCAAGTATGAAACTACAGCTACACCAGGTCTATTACAACCATTGCCTGTTCCTAAAACCATTATTAGTGATATTTCAATGGATTTTATACCCAGGTTGCCAAGGGTTCAAGGTAAAGATACAATTTTTGCGGTGGTGGATAGGTTGACAAAAATACGGACACTTTATAACATTGGGCCACCCTTTCACAGCATCTCAATTGGCTCAAGTGTTCTTGGATTCCATTTATAAATTACATGGTTGCCCTTCAACAATTGTGTAAGACAGAGATCCTTTGTTCATGAGCAAATTTTGGAAGCATTTTATGAAACTATTAGGAGCTGACCTTGCTTTTTCAAGTGCCTACCATCCCCAATCAGATGGTCAAACAAAAGTTTTAAATAGATGTTTGGAATCTTAACTAAGATGCATGACTATGGATATACAATTAAAATGGGTTAAATGGTTACCATTAGCTCAACGGTGGTATAATTCAACCTATCATTCAGCTATTCAGATGTCTCCATATGAGTCTTTATATGGATTTAAACCAATGATTCATATTCCATATAATCCTGGAGATACTAATATGGCTGCAGTAGAGGAATTGCACAGGGATAGGGAGGCTATGATTCAATCCCTTAAGGTCAATTTACAACCGAATGAGACAACTAGCTGATAATCATAGAACTTATCGTTCTTTTAAGGATGGAGATTGGGTCTATGTTAAACTACAACATTATGTTTAAACTTTAAACCTCTTTGAAAGTACACACGCACCAGAAGTTGAATCCTCATTTTTATGGGCTTTTCTTATTATTGGAATGTATTTGGAAGGTCGCATACAAGTTGATTCTCTCACTCATCATACTTTCCGTGTTTCACCATTGAAAGCAGCTTATAAATCTAATCTGTTAGTAACACCATTACCTAAAGCACCCAGATTTGTTTGTTATCCTAGAGCTGTATTGGATAACAGATTGGTAAAAGTGAGTAATAAAATGATATCGCATGTACTGGTGCATTGGAAAAATATGGCAGCCACGGATGCAACCTGGGAGAATTCGGAAGAATTCAAGCTGCGCTTTCCATCTTTCCATTTTTGAGGTCAAAAATGTCTATAGGAGGGGGGTATTGTTACGTTAATAATGTCATTAGTATTAGTTGAGGGGGTTAATTGTAAAATTGTTAGTAACAAGTTAGTTAGTTGTAATAATTGCATGGTTGTTAACTACTGTTGAAAGGAACAAGTCAATAAACCAACCCGCTTAATCGTGAATATACCTTCTTTCCTTAGATTCTCTTTTGTTCAATTCTAAGCTCTATCATTGAAACATATTATATCCAACCAAATCAGAACTTAGCACAAATGATGAGTTGATGACCTGTCAATGAGTTGGATTTGATATCAGGTTGGCTGATGATCTGATTTAGCCCATTACAAATTAAATGGATCATGACCAGAACTGGCATGTCCAGCTACCATATATAACAGATGGATCATTCACCCAACTATTTTTAGTTCTTAAATGCATCCCCTCCACACCCCACATTGCATTGTTACCTATCACCTTCTTGACACCTAGCCCACGTGACCACGTCCTTTATATTCTTTTCCTCTTCTTTATCCATTAAACTACACACTTTTTCCTCCATTCTTATTTCAGATTTTGTTGACAAGAAATATTACTTGATGATCACAAACAATGACATTATAGAATATCATAGAACTTAAAAAATGTTTATATAAATTTGTTATGAAAAAGATAATTTAATTATTACCTATTTTCATGTGTAATAGTAGTTGGATCAGAGGGAGTTACAAAATCTGATAGAACTATGATATCAGTCTTGGAGATGGCATATACTGCATGGCCAGCAATTGAACCTATGAGCCTTCTCTGGGTAATAAGTAGCATGTAGTATGGTCCAAGAAATTTGATAAAACCTAAAAAAAGGGGATAAATGATGTGTATGTAAAGTTTGATAAAACTTTGAGAAATTTTTTTTTTTTTTTTTTTTTTACCAACCAAGAATGCCATAGCAAGTGGTAAGAAGAGTGAGGCCACCGGTGGACTTGTTACCCTCTTGGATCCTTGTCAGAACATTGGCATTCTGTGTAAGTTGTTAAATGTTAAGCTCAAAACCCTCCAGCATCTGTCTCTTCCTACCAAATAATATTTCTATCCAAAAACAAAACAAAACAAAACCAATCGAGTGTAAATAGTTATTGGTAGCATGAAGAAAATATTAGTAGTACCTATCGAGTGTGGTAAAGCATGAATTTTTGGAGATATGCTGTAATATTCGAAAATTTAATAATGATAAAGTATATTATTTTGACCCTAATTCGTTTTTAACAAAACTTAGGTTAAAACGCAGAGAAAAATAAACTGGTTCTACCGTATATTCAGAATTCTTTAAAACATTATATTTTATAAGTTATAAAAAAAAAAAAAAAAAAATAAAAAAAAACACAAAACGTGATCTAAATTAAATATAATAAATAATTAATTAATTAATTAAATAGAATTAATGAAATTAAGTGGAGATTACACGTATGCTTATTTCAAAGATGACAACAACTTTCTTCAATAAGAAGATTTCTATGTTGCATCGGTTTTTGCATATCGATCCATATCTACGAGAAAAAAAAAAAATTAAAAAATTAATTAAATAAATTATTAAGTCGGTTAATTGTCTATAAATTCTCTAACACTACCGCTCACAAATAGACAAGTTCTAATTAACATTTTCTGGACTATCAACGGCTACTCACTTGAAAAAGATGGTGTATATTTAGGAAGATAACTTGCGTATTGATTTTAATCTACAGTCAAGGTACGGATAGTCTAATCTCTTTCTTTTGATATGTACCAATTGGCCTTCGGGCATCTGATTCTTATTAATGTTTCGTATTAAGTTTTGTTATTCTGATTTTATTCTTTTATAAATTATGTTATTATGTTTATATATCGTATGAAGTTCGATTATAAAAATATGGTTTAAAAATATAAATGTTTAAAAAAAAAAAAATAGTTATATTATATATGTATATATATATATTGTTTACGAACTTTGTTATTTATATATTCTGAGTTTACATGTTGTGAGTTGCTTGTTTATGAGTTTATAAGTTTATGAGTTTGCATGTTTACGGGATTGCATGCTTACGAGTTTACGAGTTTACTTATCTACAAGTCTACAAACTTGCATGTTTACAAGTGACAAGTTTTGTTAATTTGCAAGTAATTATTTTAATTACTCTCAAATTATTAGTTTAGATTAATTTGATATAAGATTTTGTTATGAATATTTGTTATGTTATTTAAAATATGATACCCAAGTCTGTCACCACCTGAGGAGTTGACCCCAGGTACATCATTGTGGCATAGAATGATGTAGTACTTACCGTGACAGTACGTTGAGTTCACGGCGTCTCAATCTGGCTCAATGAGCATTCTGGTACATTTTGTACATTCTGGAGGCGTATGGATCGATCCTAGGAAAAATCAATATATCTGTTATCTGGTGAATGATCGGTGTGATTTGCCCACACTCCATTTGCGTCTGGATGTATGGGCTAGCTACCCTACATTAACCTTTGAAATTAAATGAACCTTTTGGGACTTCGGGTACATTCTATATAAAAATACAAGTTTATACATCTTTGAGGTTATATTATTATTTGAATTTATTTGTTTATTTTATTTGTTTTGATTTATGAAAACTCGAGACATTTATTAAAAATAAAAGAAACCATTTTATTTCCCTCTATCCGCTCACTGGGCAAGATAAATTATGTTGCTCAGACGTACTTTTTGTGTTTTCCTTCTTGTACCCAGGTTATCAAGACAATAAGGGATGGGTGTTACAAGGGCTCGAGAGTATAAAATGATAATTACACAAATAAATGTAGATGATTAGATCTTGTGTATGTTGGTAGTAAGTTATCAATATTCATAATATTTAAGGATTTATGGAATTATGTTTTTGATCTGACTTTGTAAAGATGACATGTCAGTCCTAGTCGGGCTGGGGTGTTACAGTTGTGGTATCAGAGCAAAGGCTCTTTCCTGTAGAAAATTTTAACTTAATTTAAACATGTGAGTTAATGGGTAGATAATAAGTTAGAAAATACAATCCACTGTCATTGTCATCATCCTTATTGTGTGATTTTTTTTTTCTAGATGCCTCCTCTAAGATCCTTTCGTCAAAAATCAAGATCTTCCTCGAAACGTCGTAAGTTCAGTGACGCAGTCCAACGGGAAGTTAAAAGATTACTTCCTACTATTATACACGCTATTAATCAAAATAATGGGCAAAACAACACGGGAAATCCACCTACTCAGACTCCACATTCCCCCTCACCTCCTCCATTTCATTCACCTTTGATGTCCTCACCCAGAAATGATGAAGTAGTCTACGTGACTAATAATAAAAGTGTTGATCTTTACACTTGGCTTGCAAGATTTCAAAAGCAGAAGCCACGATCATTTAGCTCTGCAGCTACCCCGGTAGATGCGCAAAACTGGATCACTCATATCGAAAAGATTTTTGAAGTTATGGGAGTTGGTGATGAATTTAAAGCAAGACTCGCAACATATAAGTTAGAGGATGACGCACAAGGTTGGTGGAGTACTGTAAAGCACGCAAGAGGAGGAGAATTGTTTGTTGCCACACTTTCTTGGAATGATTTCAAAACTTTGTTCTATCGACAGTATTTTTCATCTGCTTGTAGAGGAGAATATGAGCGGGAATATGCATCTCTTAAGCAGAGAGATGATGAACCTTGGTCAGAGTTCATGACAAGATTTTGTAGATTGGCTAGCTTTCTAGGTCCTGCTGCAGGAGAACCATTGGCACAAGCAAATAAATTAAAATGGGCTGTATGTGAAAAGCTCAAATGGTTGATTGTAAACCAGGAATTCAAGGATATCGCAGAGGTGTCAAATGCTGTACAAAATTTGGAGATAGCAAGCAAGGACATGACGTTACAATATGACGATATCTTTAAGAAGAACCAAACCTCATCCTCTGAAAATCATAAAGCTTATTCGAATTTAACAAATAACACCCAGCATCGGAGTTTGCAGCAAACACGTCAAAACCCTAATGCCCCTCATCATTCTGATCCATCTACTCAGAAAATGCTACCTCAAAACCAAACCAAACCCTTGTGCAATACTTGCGGGAAACGTCATCATGGCGTATGTTTTAGAGCCACAGGTAAGTGTTTTAGATGCGGAGAAGCTGACCACACGATTAAAGATTGTCCAAAGCCGAATGGGAATGTTGTCGGCAATGCTTCTAGATCGGCTAATGTTGTACCACCCCCCACTGGCGGGAGAGTATTTGCGTTAAGCGTAGGCAAAGCACCAACAGAAGCTGAACTTGCAAAGAAACGTCTAAAGCATCATGAATTACTTGGTTAAACTGTATTAGGAATATATAAGTTTTACTCCGCTAATTTTGAAATATATATATATATATATATATATATATATAAATAGAATAAGTTTCATCCTTGTAAATAAACGAATAATATGAAGACTACATGTGTAGCGGAGATAAACACTTTGTGCGTAACTATAAGTTAGAAAATCTCGTTCAAGATTTTGCTAAGTTATGTTATCATAAGCATATGTAATATAAGACAATCCTACTACGAATATGATGTTTTAAGCCTTCCTTTTTGTTATGTTAATTTAAATTAATTTTAAATTTCGTGGACGAAATTTTTTTAAGGAGGATAGAAATGTAATATTCGAAAATTTAATAATGATAAAGTATATTATTTTGACCCTAATTCGTTTTTAACAAAACTTAGGTTAAAACGCAGAGAAAAATAAACTGGTTCTACCGTATATTCAGAATTCTTTAAAACATTATATTTTATAAGTTATAAAAAAAAAAAAAAAAAAAAAAAAACACAAAACGTGATCTAAATTAAATATAATAAATAATTAATTAATTAATTAAATAGAATTAATGAAATTAAGTGGAGATTACACGTATGCTTATTTCAAAGATGACAACAACTTTCTTCAATAAGAAGATTTCTATGTTGCATCGGTTTTTGCATATCGATCCATATCTACGAGAAAAAAAAAAAATTAAAAAATTAATTAAATAAATTATTAAGTCGGTTAATTGTCTATAAATTCTCTAACACTACCGCTCACAAATAGACAAGTTCTAATTAACATTTTCTGGACTATCAACGGCTACTCACTTGAAAAAGATGGTGTATATTTAGGAAGATAACTTGCGTATTGATTTTAATCTACAGTCAAGGTACGGATAGTCTAATCTCTTTCTTTTGATATGTACCAATTGGCCTTCGGGCATCTGATTCTTATTAATGTTTCGTATTAAGTTTTGTTATTCTGATTTTATTCTTTTATAAATTATGTTATTATGTTTATATATCGTATGAAGTTCGATTATAAAAATATGGTTTAAAAATATAAATGTTAAAAAAAAAAAAATAGTTATATTATATATGTATATATATATATTGTTTACGAACTTTGTTATTTATATATTCTGAGTTTACATGTTGTGAGTTGCTTGTTTATGAGTTTATAAGTTTATGAGTTTGCATGTTTACGGGATTGCATGCTTACGAGTTTACGAGTTTACTTATCTACAAGTCTACAAACTTGCATGTTTACAAGTGACAAGTTTTGTTAATTTGCAAGTAATTATTTTAATTACTCTCAAATTATTAGTTTAGATTAATTTGATATAAGATTTTGTTATGAATATTTGTTATGTTATTTAAAATATGATACCCAAGTCTGTCATCACCTGAGGAGTTGACCCCAGGTACATCATTGTGGCATAGAATGATGTAGTACTTACCGTGACAGTACGTTGAGTTCACGGCGTCTCAATCTGGCTCAATGAGCATTCTGGTACATTTTGTACATTCTGGAGGCGTATGGATCGATCCTAGGAAAAATCAATATATCTGTTATCTGGTGAATGATCGGTGTGATTTGCCCACACTCCATTTGCGTCTGGATGTATGGGCTAGCTACCCTACATTAACCTTTGAAATTAAATGAACCTTTTGGGACTTCGGGTACATTCTATATAAAAATACAAGTTTATACATCTTTGAGGTTATATTATTATTTGAATTTATTTGTTTATTTTATTTGTTTTGATTTATGAAAACTCGAGACATTTATTAAAAATAAAAGAAACCATTTTATTTCCCTCTATCCGCTCACTGGGCAAGATAAATTATGTTGCTCAGACGTACTTTTTGTGTTTTCCTTCTTGTACCCAGGTTATCAAGACAATAAGGGATGGGTGTTACAAGGGCTCGAGAGTATAAAATGATAATTACACAAATAAATGTAGATGATTAGATCTTGTGTATGTTGGTAGTAAGTTATCAATATTCATAATATTTAAGGATTTATGGAATTATGTTTTTGATCTGACTTTGTAAAGATGACATGTCAGTCCTAGTCGGGCTGGGGTGTTACATATGCGGTGGCCATTGAATTGATTATTGTTTCAGAAGATCAATTCTTTTTCTTCCATTGATTAATTAATATAATATACATTCTCAGCTTCTCGTTTGGGGCAATTGGGTGATTGCTGATTCTAAACCCAAATTATAATAATAAGATTAATGAAAATTCTCGATACAAGAAACAAAGACTGGTATTGGTAATTGCCAATAATAGATCAAGAAACAGGAGCGAGGGTTCTCGAAATGCTTCCATACTACGATTGGGTTTTTTTTTTTGTGAAAACAAGGAGTTTAGCGTAAGTTAAAAAATGATTTTTTTGCTTCAAACTTTTTTTTAACAGCAAATTTTTTAACCATTGTTCACTGTAGTTCTAGAACCCTCAACCTATTTTAGGGATGGACACCTTAGCACACTTTGGTACCATTGGGACAAATGTCCTTTGGTTTTTGCTTCAACTTTTTAACCAGGTGTTTTCAGGAGGCTAGAACAGTTTTTCAACTTTTTCATAGAATAGGTTAAAAACTAATGCAAAACATTTCTTTAAAAGTTAATCATAACAACTTATTTACTTATTAACTACTATGTTAATAACCCGTGTATTACACGGATTATGTAAGAAAAATATTATATAGTAACTAATAAAAATATAGTATTTAAAAAACAATTTTTGATATGTATATATACATATTTTAAATAACAAAACAATAATACCATTTTTTTAACTTTTTATTTTTTAAAATTTATTTTTTAACATTTCATTTTTGAAATTGTTTAAAAAACAGAATTTATATAGAAATCTTGTTATTTAAACTTCTAGCTTTTGTTTACTTTTAGAAAAATTGTTTTATATAATTTTTATTTTCAAAATCTATTTTTTATTAATATAAAAATGTATGACTAAAATCAATAGTAATTAGCATTTATTTTAATTATTTAATATTTAATAAAGAGAATATATGTGTATTTAATAGGAAAGAGAATTGGATATCATAATAAGAATGTGACACATGTCAAAAGTGGTTTAAAATTTTGACAAGTGACATGAGTGGTTTAATAACTTGATAAGTGGCATCTGAGTTACTTATTTATTATAAGTAGAAGATTCATATTTCGAAAGCTAATCCAAATATGCCCTTAATAATATTACTTTTTTTTTCTAATTAATTTCAGGGAAAATTGTCAATATAAAATTAAGAGGCATTTACATATTTTTCTTCTTAACTTATAAAATTACATATTTTTCCAAATCATGTTTTAAGACCATTGTACATTATGCAATAAAAATTTGTAAGTTAAAGAAATATGTAATTTTGAAACTTATAAAGGGAAAATACGTAATTCTCTTTAAAATTACAAATGAAAATTTTAAAATATCTGATCAACTAAATGCTAACAACTGGTAAACTATCGTCGATGTGCTAAGCTTTTTAATAATTTTTACAAAAGTTTTTTTAAATTATAAATAGGTTATTTATATAATAAATTATAAATATTAAATTTTAGTACTATAAATATAGTATTATCTTCTTATCCTAAAAAATCTAAGGAGTATGGGTGTTCAAAAAAAACCAAAAACCGTTTAAAACCAAAAACCGTTTAAAACCAATAACCGAAGCGTTTCCGTAACCGGAAAAAACCGAATCGAATTCTGAATTCGGTTTTCGGTTCGGTTCCTATCCGAATTCGATTTTTGGTTCGTTTAACGGTTTCAAACTTTTTTTATAATTCGGTTTTTTCGGTTAACCGATTAAACCGAATTCATATTTAAATTTATATTTTTATTAATAATATATAAGGTTAAATTCGGTTAATTTGGTTAAATTCGGTTAATTTGGTTGAATTCGGTTTGTTCGGTTAAATTCGGTTTGTTCGGTTGAATTCGGTTCATTCGGGTCGGTTTATTTGGTTTTTAACCGGTTTGTTCAGTTTTTAATTCGTTAGTTCGGTTGAATTCGGTTGACCATTTCCCGAATTTGGTTCGGTTCGATGAATGGTTAGGGAATTTTTTTTGAAAACCGATTAAACCAAACCAAATAAACCGAACAAACCGTTAACCGAACCGATTAACGCCCCTACTAAGAAGGATTATTGATCATTAAATTATGTATCAAATTTAAGAGGGAAAATTTAAAATTTTAGAGGGAAAAATTGTTAGAGTGTAATTTAGTCATAATCACTTTCTCGCATGTTTTTTAAACATTCATAGCTTTTACATAGGATATTATTTTTTAAAAAATGTATATATCATAAAAAAAAGGAGCATTTTTTTATCTTTAAAATGAGTATAGTTTTGATATAAAAAATGAAAATTTTCAGCTCATTCTGTTTAATTATCGTCATTGTGTCTTTCTTAAACCTTTGTTAATAATTATCTTTTTTTTTTCTGACAGGTAATTATGTCTTTTTATAGGAAATTGTGTCTTTTTTTAAAAATCATTGTGTTATTTATACTCGTCACTCGTCATTGTGTCATCATTGTGTCTTAAATTGTTAAGCAAAACACAACATTGAGCAGAAACACAAAAGACACGATAACATGTACAAAAGACAAAATTCATGTACAAAAGATACAATGACATATACAAAATTGTTCATACTCGTCATTGTGTATTTTTACAGGTAATTGTGTCTTTTTTAAAGATCATTGTGTTATTCATACTCATCATTGTGTCATCCTTGTTTGACATTATGTATTCTGCAACATTATTGTGTCTTAAATTGTTCACGAAAACACAACATTGAGCAGAAACACAAAAGACACAATAATACGTACAAAATAGACAATGCCCTATACAAAAGACACAATTGACATGTACAGAAGACATAATGAACTAAAAAAACCAAAAAAAAATCGTAGAAACACTATTAATTTTGAAGATAAAAAACTGCTCGCTTTTATGGTATATTTTTTCTGAAAAATACTTCCGTATGTAAAAGTTATGAACGTTTAAAAGGTGAGGAAACTTGATAACAAGTCAACAAAAGTAGTGATTATTAAAATATCCTCCAACAAATTGATTTAATCATAACCATTGATTAATGATCTAATGACTCAAGATCTTTCTTAGGCTTTTTAGGTTAAGATATCTATTTAGTTTAACTTAACACTATAAATATAATTTTTTATAAGAAAAGTGACTTTTTGTCAAATGCAACCTTTTTAAAGTTTTAAAAAACGTGTTTTTAAACTTATCTTAAGAAACTTTTTTTGAAACTATACTTTTAAAAATCCTTTTTTAAACTATTCTTTTTAATAACCGGCTGAAATTTATATGGTATTCTTTTAAAAAACCTACATTTTATAAGAAACATGAGTTTTTTTTAAATTTTATTGTTATCCAAATATGTTTATAAATATAAAATTTATAAAAAAAGTGACTTTTTTAAAATAACTTTTTATTGTTATAAAAACGTGTTTTTAAACTTATCTTACAAACCAATTTATAAACTATGCTTTTATAAAACCATTTTTAAACTGTTCTTCTAAAAAAAACCAGCTATTTATATTGGTCTATTTTGGGAAACATATTATTTTATAAGAAACTAGGTTATTAACCCGTGTATCACACGGATTGATCATAAAATATTAAAATAGTTAGTAATAAAATCTTAAGAATTATAAAACAATATTTTGATATGAAATGATTAAAGTAAGTATAGACAAGTATTTTATGTAATAGACCAATAATTAATCGTCTGGATTTCTATCAATACTTTTTGGAGCTCTGGATTCTTTACGCACCTGGTTTTCTTACTACGAATGTTTGCGTATTCCTTCATCATGTACTCTTTTTCATATCCTTCCTTCATCCTTGCTTTGGACACCTCGCTTTTTTTTTTTCTCCAGCTTTGATAGGTTTGCGTTTTTACTTCTTCTCCACCATGGTTTTTTTTTTTCTTTTTGTTACCCAAATTTGGGTTAGGTAAAATTTTTTTGGTTGACTTATGATTTTGCTTCTTCTTTTCCACCATGTTATTTTGTTTTTTATGTTGCCTTGATTTGGGTTATGTAAGATTATGTTATTTGGCTAATTTCTTATTCTATCATTTCCATGTGTGATTGGTTTGAAGGTGGTGTTGGTTTACTGCATCTCAGATTGTTTTTCTGCTTATTCTCTACCAAAAAATTTTGATGTTTCTGTTTCCCTAATTTGGGTTACATATTTTTTTTTGTTGACTAATTTCGGATTATACTATTTCTATGTGTAATTTGTTTTTGTTTTTTTCTTTTTCTCCATGTTATTTTGTTGTTTCAGAGCTACTGTTTTTATACTGTTATATATTCTCTCTTATATCATTTCCAGGAAGGTAACATACAAACATTACATTATGGACAACTCAAAATTTATATAAAATTTAGGCTTTAATTAGATCGTATATGAACATCAAAATGGGTATCGTTGGTCTGGTTAGCAGGTCACAATGTAGTTTTTTTATACAACTCAACTTAATAAATGGGGTCATGTGGCGAGATCACGTGGTCCAGGTTTTATACAAGTTTTGTTAATTAAAGGTTCCTTTCAAAAGAAAGAAATATCTATCTTTCACATTAATTTTTTTGTTCATTAAAGTGAACATTTTCAACATACTTGACATCAAGAACTTCGGATTAAGTTATTTGTAATGCATTATTTTGTGCATATTTTATATGCATACTATATAAGACACGTGGCTATAAGACAACAAATGACGATCAATATATGTGTTTGACATTAAGAAATTCAAGGTTAGCATTTTTGCATACATATGTTCCTTGCATATCATATTTAAAAACACAGCATCCCTAAATGAGTGCAACATATTTGAGTCCGTAGTGCGTGATTAAATAGAAAACATTATGAAATGGGTTAGGTTTCTTCAATCTTTAAACTTTACTCTACATAGGAGTCTACACTGTGTTGATTCACCTCTGCTTTTACCAAAAAAAAATTTTAACAAATAAATAAATAGATAACCAATTTTACACAATTCAAAATTAAATCTTTTTTTACATATAAAAATAGAATACAATAAAACTCATGTTGCAACTTGCAACCTACATCATTCCCCACTACCTATTTTTCTTTACCGGCAAGAATACATTGTGACAACCAATACGTAACGGCTGGGAACTGTGCAGTAGTCATGTGTACGAATCATAATTGTGATGTTCTTATTGGAATTAAATACGAAACAATTTAGAAACAATGCGTGAAATCAATGAAAAACTTGAAGTTCAAAGGCAAATGAACAGCAAACACAACAACAATTACTGTTAATGTGTGGCTGACAACACGAATCAATAAGATCGATGCTAAGCAACTGTCGATATTGACAATATCGACAGCCTACCTTTAGACCATTCTAGCCTTGTGTCGAGACTAATAAGATCGATGCCACCTGAACCCTTATCGATATTGTTAATATCGATCAATCCAAGGATTCTGGGCTAGAAATCTTTCGATACTAATCATTTGGGACTTGATGGTGTCGATACTAACAAGGCATCAAACTTGTTAGTATCGACAAGGGTATTTTTGGGTTTTCCATGCCTCGGCCGAACTTGTGGTCATCGATGCTACCTAAACTTGATTGATACTAGTACCTTTAGGTTATCCAAAGGAAATGGGGTGAGAGTCCTTCGATATTAATCCTTCATTATAATCCAAGTGTTTCTCGTAATAAAGAGACCAAGTATAAACACCTTTAAACCAATTTAAGTTAACTCAATTCTAAGTTTATATATCTTGGTTTTCATAACTAAACATAAATTTTGTTTAAAATACCTAAGTTCATCATGTGTTAAAGTAAAGATCAATAATAAACCATTTTGAAAGATAATCTCAATGATAAAAAGAGTTTATAAAACAACTATGACATATTGTACATCATAACATGCATACATATTATGCATGAGTTTTAAATCATAAACTTTATTTTAAAAGAATATAATCATACATTTCTTTAACATAAAGTCAAACTTTATTTAGTTATAGATGAGGGTCCAACAAGGTAAATATGATAAGGACTACATAGACAAACCTAGTAACACGTCAAAACTTAGGAATATGTCAACTAGTCTAATATGTAGTCTTAATGTGACATCCGTAAATTTCTCAGGTACTAATCTCGATTAAACTCTAATTTTATGCAACAATATTAGACTCATTTAAAACACACTTTAAATTTAACAAGTAAAAAAACATATATATAGATATATAATATTATAGATAATAATTGTATCTATTTATTTCGAATTTATATTTCACAATAAAATCTCAAACCTAAAATTTTAGGTAATATAAATCAAAAACTTGTTATTTAATACCACTAACATTTTAAAAACATAGTTGAATGAATATTTATATATACCTTAGGAACCCGATTATACTCCTAGGCACAACCATATCATTTTTTTTATTCGTTCCCACAAACGATTATCCAAAAATAAAAACAAATATATATATATATATATATATATATATATATATATATATATATATATAACGATGGAATTTAGAAATTAAATGAAACAAACATCTATACTTATTTTTTTTTATCAAACGGTAACATATGTGTGTAATACATACATATATATTATTTTTAATTCATCACCTTCATAATTAGTTTTGGATTTTGACAGCACCTAATACATACCATCATGACACCCTCTTAACCAAGTCAACACTCCATCTTTATCATGAGATCTTGGCCATACAAGATAAAAAAAAACGACAAGAAGAAAATAGAAGACACCATACTCTACTAATCATTACCTATTTTCCAATTTTATAAGAAATAAATTATGTTCTCTTTATGTGTGTATATATAGAAGTACTTCGAAAAAAAAAATCACCATCCAATTGCTCACTCTCACTCCCTACTTCCTACGGTCAGATAAAGAAAACACCACACCAAATTCACACTCATTCTTACATTGTCCTAAGAGCTTTCCTAAACCCAAACACTCTCTAAATTCTAATGTTGCTGAACCATAACACTCAAGAAAGGAATAAAATATCAACTGTGACAGTTGCATACGAGAATTACGTCATCAATGACGTGAGCACATTTGATCGTTCTAGAAATCCACGTTGATTTAACAATCGTAATTATTACAGGTTGATAGTAGGTGAGAAATGATGAACGTGGGCGAAAACCGTGCTCAAAACGGAGTCCTGGATTGCCCGGAATCGAAAAACGAAGAAAAATTTCTAAGTATTGGAATTCTGGTCTCGTCACGGTACGCGAAGGATGGGATAAGGATCCTCCGCGGTACGTGATGCATGGAAAATATCGAAGATTCGCCCGAAAAACTTCGCGGTACGCGAAGCCCAAATGGGCTCTCCGTCGCGGTACGCGACGGATGTGGCGGTGCAACAATCTGATCTACTTCATCAGATTTCATGCAAGATTAATTTTTATTTTTCATTCGAACTCAGACGAAGCATCAGAAGAAAACTCGACCCTTTCACCTTCACATCATCATTTTGAAGGCCTCCGAACGCAAGGAACGCACCAGGGATCATTTCTACAAGATCTGATCGTTGTTTTGAAGTCAGAAATCCGTCAGATTAGGTAATGATCCGTTTAAACCTTCTAGTTTGATTTTGATTGATTAGATCTTGATTTTGAACGTAATGACATAGTTAGGATTGTTGATTATTGCCTAGATGATGGCTAGGATTGATTATAAACAAAGAACACGAAGTTTTAACGGTTAAATTCTTGTTTTGATCCGTTGTAATGCCCGGTTTGCATGAAACCATACCCATGATTTTAATGGTTTAATCCATTTGATTATAGCAATGTAGGTGATTAGTTGGGTTAATCCTTGAAATGCAAGGTTAAATCCAAGTGTTTCAAACTAATCACAACCATTAACATACTCATTGGAACGATTATCTGATGTTTATGATAACAGTCAGATTAGTATGTTAAACATGGTTATTACACCTATTCTGATGCTACATTGTGATATTTCATGATAATTGGGTAATCAATAACAAGGATTGATCATTCCTAAGCCATTAAATTATCTAGAAACTGTTACAGTATCATAATCAACAACATTAACTATTTGGTTAATCTGGGATTATTCTGATTAATCAAGAATGTCATCAACCTTGTATTAGGAATCTAATGCAATGTAGGTTCCTACATTATCATACATTGTATGATACAATACTAAATTAACCAATTAAACATTTAATAACGGTTTGATGACTTACTACGCAATGTCTTTGACATTGAACGTTCAGAAAGATCTAATCAGTAAACTAGAACATAAATAACTCATTAAATAAAACTAAATACAGAATCATCATATTATTACCAGTTTGTGTGATACTCTGCTACACCTATACTATCAGGTGAGTTTCGTCCAACCCTTTTTTTTATTTTTAATGTTTCATAAACATCGGGGTAACTCTGCAAACTGTTTCTGAACATATGATATGCATCACTGATATCTGTGTGATTTCATGTGACTTTTGTGTGATTTCATGGGATTTTTCCGTTAGCATCTTTATCACAGTATCAAAAGTCCTCATCTCTTGAACTGTATCTAGTGAACCCATGTGGGGCCGAACATGAATCATTGATAGTACTATTGGCTGACAACCCATTCGCTGGGAGGATTGCATCTCCCCTTGTGTGAATGTTTGGTACCTGTTTCCATAACAACTTTCTTAGTGATAGTGATATACATTAAGATCATGAGGCACTAAGATATTTACCGACGGGTAGTATCTTCATGAACGTACAACTGTCCGAAAGGAACTAGATACGGGTCTCATGGTTATCCAGAACTGAACTTTTTGAGAATTTACATTTCATATCATATTGTTTAAATAAACTGTCGAACTCACTAGCTGTGTGCCGACGGTTTAAACTCAACATTTTTGCAGGGCAACAGTGACGACACGGTGAGGATGCACATCACACTTTTGTAATTAAGGAACATTAGATTGTGTACTAAACTAAACTGTAATGTTGATGTATTTACGAAGCCCTTGTAATATATTTATTTTTAAGTGAATCTGTGTGCTGTGATATCGGTTCAAGTAAGTCACACCTCATCTCTCGAGAACATGTCTGGACTAAATTCATGTAGTTATACTGCATTCTTTATAATCACACTTCAATATAAACTTTCAGTGTAACTGAATATGATTGAAATTATGTGATGGAACGGGTTATATTTTTAATGTTCTTAAACTGACCGGAGTTTATCTGCATGTTAGCAGAATAATGGCTCCCAAACGAGGTCGACCGGCTAAGAGATCTATCAAGAACATTACTAACCCGGAGCCGAATCAAGTTCCACCAGTAGATACTGAATCAAATCCAAATCCACAGGTGAATTTGGAAACAAATAATGTTCCACCCGTGAACCCGGGAGTAAACTCTGTTCCACCTGCTGGTGCAGGTGGATCCGAATCAAACGAAGCAATGATAGCACAGATTGTGCGAGAACAGCTATCTGCTTGTGGTGTTTTGATACCACATCAACCTCATATTATTTCGGGTTCAGGTGGGGACCACAATCACGCCGAACGTAATGCTACTGATGGTAACGCGGAAACTCATAGAACCATTGACACAACTACAACTACTCCTGATCCACCACGACAGGGATGTACTTATAAGTATTTTGCTTCCTGTAATCCTCCTACTTTCGCTGGTACTGAAGGAGCGGCTGGATTGCTAAGGTGAATCGAGGAAATTGAAACGAAACTTAAAATCAGCCAGTGTTTAGAGGAGCATAAGGTGTCTTATGATGCTTGTTCTTTTAAAGAATCAGCTTTGACCTGGTGGAATACCCAGGCAAAAACATTGGGCTCAGCTACAATCGACTCAATGGGCTGGAACGAATTTAAAACTCTGATTAGATCAGAGTACTTCCCACTCACTGAGATTCAAAAGCTCCAGGAGGAATTCTGGACACACTCGATGATCGGGGCTGATTGCTTAGCGTACACTCATCGTTTCCATGAACTTACTTGCTTACTTCCCGATATGTTTCCTACAGAGGCAGCATTGATCGAGAAGTACATTAAGGGTTTGATTCCCCAGATTCGGGGAATGGTGACTGCAGCTGAACCCACAACCCTCAAACGTGCAATTCTGTTGACCACTAAGCTTACCGATGAGGCGGTAAGGAGTGGTATGTTGGTAACAAAAACTCAGACGGCCGGGGGCCGTAGTGATGTAGGTACCTCTAGTGTTTCCAAAGGTACCAAACGAAAGTGGTTTGGCAAAACAAAGGCGAGAGCTCCGGCTGAAATCAACCAGAGCAAGGCAACTGTGAAAAATTTTGGTGCTGTTATTTCTGAGAAGAAAGGTTACACTGGACAGGCACCTAAATGTACTCGGTGTTCATTTCATCATACTAGACCATGTCCTACTTGTGCCAACTGTAATAGAGTTGGGCACTACACCAAGTATTGTAACTTGCCTGCTCGCCAACCGAACCAAGCACCCCGACAAGCCACTCAAACCAACCGGTCATGCTACAAATGTGGAAGCCCTGACCATCTCATGCGAAACTGTCCAAACAATAACACGAATCCGGGAAATGAAGCTAGGGGAGAGCTTTTCAGATTGGTGCGACCGAGGCAAGACATGATGCAAATATCGTCACTGGTACGTTTCTTCTTAATAATCTATACGCATCAGTTCTGTTTGACACGGGAGCAGATAAGAGCTTTATTTCTCCTGAATTTGCATCATTAATTTCATTGCCTACGGTAGACCTAGAAACTCCTTATGTTATTGAACTTGCTAATGGCAAGTTAATCAAAACTAACAGTGTTATTCAAGGATGTTCCTTGAATCTGAATAATCATCTTTTCAATATCAATTTACTTCCTATTGAGCTTGGAAGCTTTGATGTCATTGTCGGTATGGACTGGCTTTCTGATAACCAAGCGGAAGTTGTGTGTCAAAACAAGATGATCCGTATTCCATTACCTAACGGTAATACACTGATAGTTCAAGGAGAACGAGCTGGTAGAAAACTTGGTATTATATCTTGTATGCGATCTCAGAAATTCTTAAGGAAAGGCTGTTATGCTTTTCTGGCACACGTGACTGAGCATAATTCTTTACCCAAACAAATCACAGACATTCCAGTAGTCAAAGATTTTTTTGAAGTATTTCCTGAGGATATCTCAGGATTACCCCCAGTGAGACAAGTTGAATTTCGGATTGACTTAATTCCAGGTGCAGCACCTGTTGCTAAGGCCCCGTATCGGCTTGCACCATCCGAAATGCAAGAACTGTCAGGTCAATTGCAAGAACTGTTAGACAAAGGTTTTATCAGGCCTAGTTTCTCACCATGGGGAGCACTAATTCTTTTTGTGAAAAAGAAGTATGGTTCATTTAGAATGTGTATTGACTATCGGGAGCTCAATAAACTAACAATCAAAAACCATTATCCATTGCCACGTATAGATGATCTGTTCGATCAACTTCAAGGCGCTACTTACTTTTCAAAAATTGATTTAAGATCCGGATATCATCAATTACGAGTGCACGAAGATGATGTTCCTAAAACTGCATTCCGAACTCGGTATGGGCATTATGAATTTCTAGTAATGCCGTTTGGATTAACAAATGCACCTGCAGTTTTCATGGATCTGATGAATCGGGTATGTAGATCTTATCTGGATAAATTTGTGATTGTGTTTATTGATGATATTCTCATTTATTCTCGAAGCCAACAAGAACATGCTCAACACTTGAAATTAATCTTAGAACTTTTGGCACGTGAAAAATTATATGCCAAGTTCTCCAAGTGTGAGTTTTGGTTACGAGAAGTTCAATTTCTTGGTCATGTAGTGAATCAAAACGGTATTCAAGTAGATCCAAGTAAGATTCAAGCAGTGAAACAATGGGAAACTCCACGAACCCCGACTGAAATACGTCAATTTTTGGGGTTGGCAGGTTATTATCGCCGGTTTATCAAGAATTTTTCAAAGATAGCCTTGCCACTGACCACATTGACACAGAAAAATCAACCGTTTATATGGGATTCTCAACAGGAGGAGGCTTTCCAACTGTTGAAACACAAACTCTGTAACGCACCTATCTTGGCATTACCGGAAGCTACTGATAATTTCATAGTATATTGTGATGCTTCTCGTCAAGGTCTTGGGTGTGTGTTAATGCAAAACGATAAGGTGATTGCCTACGCTTCTCGACAATTGAAGGTACACGAGAAGAACTATACCACTCATGATCTAGAACTTGGTGCAGTGGTGTTTGCACTCAAGATCTGGAGACATTATCTATACGGAACCAAGTGTATGATATACACTGATCACAAAAGTCTCCAACATATTCTAGATCAGAAAATGCTGAATATGCGACAAAGGCGTTGGGTTGAACTGTTGAACGATTACGACTGTGAGATTCGTTATCACCCAGGCAAAGCAAATGTTGTAGCTGATGCTTTAAGTCGTAAGGAACGAGTCAAGCCTTTACGTGTAAAAGCGTTAGGTATGACTATTCAAACCAGTCTAATTCCTCAAATCAAAGACGCTCAGCAACAAGCTTTACAAGCAACGAACTATCCTGCTGAGGGACTGAGAGGATTAGATAAGAAACTTGATACCAAAGACGATGGACTGTTGTATTTCAAAAACCGAATGTGGATTCCTTTATTCGGTAACTCTCGAACAATTATCTTGGATGAGGCGCATAAATCCAGGTATTCTATTCATCCAGGTGCTGATAAAATGTATAAGGATCTCAAGGACTTTTACTTGTGGCCTGGAATGAAGAAACACATAGCTGAATACGTGGATCGATGTCTAACATGTCTCAAAGTTAAGGCTGAACATCAACGACCCTCTGGGTTATTACAACAACCTGAGATTCCCATGTGGAAATGGGATCAGATCTTTATGGATTTCATCACTAAATTACCCAGAACATCACGTAATCACGACTCTATATGGGTTATCGTTGATCGCCTTCCTAAATCTGCGCATTTCTTACCCATCCGAGAGGATTATTCTATGGATCGACTCGCTAAAGTCTATGTTAATGAGATTGTGTCTCGACATGGAGTACTGATCTCTATCATTTCTGACAGAGATAGTCGATTTATGTCACGATTTTGGCAAACTCTTCAGAATGCTCTGGGCACACAAATCAATATGAGCACAGCTTATCATCCACAAACTGACGGACAGACTGAACGAACAAATCAAACTCTTGAAGACATGCTCAGAAGCTGTGTGATTGATTTTGGAGGTAGCCGGGATATTCATCTTCCACTTGTTGAATTTTCTTACAATAATAGCTACCATACCAGTATTCAATGCGCTCCATTTGAAGCACTTTATGGACGCAAGTGTAGATCACCTATCTGTTGGTCAGAGGTCGGTGAAAGTCAAATCATAGGCCCAGAATTCATTCAGGAAACAACTGATAATATCGCACTCATACAGGAACGAATTAAAGCTGCTCGCGATCGTCAAAAGAGTTATGCTGATAATCGTCGTAGACCGTTAGAATTCCAAGTAGGTGATCAGGTTATGTTGAAAGTATCACCCTGGAAAGGCATTTTCAGATTCGGAAAGAGAGGTAAACTTTCACCAAGATTTGTAGGGCCATTCAAAATTCTTGAACGAATTGGATTAGTAGCCTACAGACTTGAATTACCTCCTGAACTTAGTAACATTCACGATGTTTTTCATGTATCCAATCTGAAGAAGTGCCTCACTGATGAATCATTGATCGTACCTCTAGAAGAGATTCATATTGATGAAAAACTTCAGTTCAGTGAAGAACCAGTAGAAGTAATGGATCGAGAAACGAAAGTGCTGAAACGTAGCCGCATACCAATCGTTAAAGTGCGATGGAACTCACAACGTGGACCCGAATATACTTGGGAACGTGAAGATCAAATGAAATCAAAGTACCCACATCTATTCTCAAAAACGATTGTTGTAATGTAAGTCTTCACTAAATTTCGGGACGAAATTTCTCTAACAGGAGGAAACTGTGACAGTTGCATACGAGAATTACGTCATCAATGACGTGAGCACATTTGATCGTTCTAGAAATCCACGTTGATTTAACAATCGTAATTATTACAGGTTGATAGTAGGTGAGAAATGATGAACGTGGGAGAAAACCGTACTCAAAACGGAGTCCTGGATTGCCCGGAATCGAAAAACGAAGAAAAATTTCTAAGTATTGGAATTCTGGTCTTGTCGCGATACGCGAAGGATGGGATAAGGATCCTCCGCGGTACGCGATGCATGGAAAATATCGAAGATTGGGCTCTCCGTCGCGGTACGCGACGGATGTGGCGGTGCAACAATCTGATCTACTTCATCAGATTTCATGCAAGATTAATTTTTATTTTCATTCGAACTCAGACGAAGCATCAGAAGAAAACTCGACCCTTTCACCTTCACATCATCATTTTGAAGGCCTCCGAACGCAAGGAACGCACCAGGGATCATTTCTACAAGATCTGATCGTTGTTTTGAAGTCAGAAATCCGTCAGATTAGGTAATGATCCGTTTAAACCTTCTAGTTTGATTTTGATTGATTAGATCTTTATTTTGAACGTAATGACATAGTTAGGATTGTTGATTATTGCCTAGATGATGGCTAGGATTGATTATAAACAAAGAACACGAAGTTTTAACGGTTAAATTCTTGTTTTGATCCGTTGTAATGCCCGGTTTGCATGAAACCATACCCATGATTTTAATGGTTTAATCCATTTGATTATAACAATGTAGGTGATTAGTTGGGTTAATCCTTGAAATGCAAGGTTAAATCCAAGTGTTTCAAACTAATCACAACCATTAACATACTCATTGGAACGATTATCTGATGTTTATGATAACAGTCAGATTAGTATGTTAAACATGGTTATTACACCTATTCTGATGCTACATTGTGATATTTCATGATAATTGGGTAATCAATAACAAGGATTGATCATTCCTAAGCCATTAAATTATCTAGAAACTGTTACAGTATCATAATCAACAACATTAACTATTTGGTTAATCTGGGATTATTCTGATTAATCAAGAATGTCATCAACCTTGTATTAGGAATCTAATGCAATGTAGGTTCCTACATTATCATACATTGTATGATACAATACTAAATTAACCAATTAAACATTTAATAACGGTTTGATGACTTACTACGCAATGTCTTTGACATTGAATGTTCAGAAAGATCTAATCAGTAAACTAGAACATAAATAACTCATTAAATAAAACTAAATGCAGAATCATCATATTATTACCAGTTTGTGTGATACTCTGCTACACCTATACTATCAGGTGAGTTTCGTCCGACCCTTTTTTTTTTATTTTTAATGTTTCATAAACATCGGGGTAACTCTGCAAACTGTTTCTGAACATATGATATGCATCACTGATATCTGTGTGATTTCATGTGACTTTTGTGTGATTTCATGGGATTTTGCCGTTAACATCTTTATCACAGTATCAAAAGTCCTCATCTCTTGAACTGTATCTAGTGAACCCATGTGGGGCCGAACATGAATCATTGATAGTACTATTGGCTGACAACCCATTCGCTGGGAGGATTGCATCTCCCCTTGTGTGAATGTTTGGTACCTGTTTCCATAACAACTTTCTTAGTGATAGTGATATACATTAAGATCATGAGGCATTAAGATATTTACCGACGGGTAGTATCTTCATGAACGTACAACTGTCCGAAAGGAACTAGATACGGGTCTCATGGTTATCCAGAACTGAACTTTTTGAGAATTTACATTTCATATCATATTGTTTAAATAAACTGTCGAACTCACCAGCTTTGTGCCGACGGTTTAAACTCAACATTTTTGCAGGGCAACAGTGATGACACGGTGAGGATGCACATCACACTTTTGTAATTAAGGGACATTAGATTGTGTACTAAACTAAACTGTAATGTTGATGTATTTACGAAGCCCTTGTAATATATTTATTTTTAAGTGAATCTGTGTGCTGTGATATCGGTTCAAGTAAGTCACACCTCATCTCTGAGACATCACCACTATGCTTCCGCAACCTTCTCAGAGTATATAGTGACATCATCACAGGTGACGAGAGGTGGGGGTGTGACATCAACCCACCACATTCATGGTTAATCAAAACCACACTTGAGTCCAAGCACTATCTCATCCTTCTCCTTGCTTGCTAAGGTGAAACATATTCTCAAACGTTTAGTTTAAAATTACATATACACACGGACATATACTTCTGATTTTTGGACAGAATCTGTCCCAACTTTAAATAACTATAACTTTGTTTTACAAACACGAAAATTAGCAAACTCAAACTCTATGGTTAAGTTCGTTGAGTTAGCTTTCTAAGCACTACTTATACGTTTTCTAACTCAACCAAATGATACCCGAAAAAGTCTCTACAAAATCAGTACGCATATTTCGACCTTCTGACTTGAGTGACTGTTTCGGCCTATTTCCGAGCCGAATCTGAAGAAATTTTCTAAACAAAAGTTGTTCGGAACACGTTAAAATACTGGACTGTAAAGTCTCGTAATTTTTGAAAACCGTTTGCTATTTTAAAAGATTACTCGAAAATGTTAAACATAATCTGTCAAAAACGAAAATTTTATAAATGCATACTTACATGTCCTAGCTATATATTTTTCATGAAAATGAAACTCATTTGTGTATATATATACATATATAATGTATTTTAAAATGTTTATTGTAGAAATATGGTATTTTAAAGTGATGGGTCTTGATAAACAAAAATAGATATTTTTCAATGCGTCGTTATAATGCCCAAATTTCTTAAAAATAATAATAAGTGATTATTCTCTAAGGCATTGTAACATGTTTTATGACTATAAGACATGATATTTCTACAACAAACCCGTCAACACAAAAATACTAAGAAAACATAACAACACTAAATAACACAACAACAACATAGAATTTATAAGTTTTCGAACTCAACCTAAGTCTATAATATTATAGGAACCAAGTAGGGGTTCAAACACAAGACGGTATTCACACTCTCAGGACCCGGATCTACACCAACAGTGAGTTTCACGGCCCCTATTTTACAATGTTTTACTAACTCATAGGGGGAGAAATCATGCTTGTACTCGTTTCATTGACACAAGTGGTTTTGGTTCAACACATTATTACATGAGTCACATTTATCGCTTTTAAGTCCCCTATTCTATAACCGTTAATTGTGGGTAAACGTGAATTATTGGGAATAGTACTATTCGGGAGTGACAACCCCCGCCCGTGGTTAGTAGCTCTAACTTTGATTGTAGGTCAGATCGGGTGCATAATATTCATCTCAATACAATGTTTTGCGATAGAACATTGGGATGGGGCAATTCAATCATGGTAATAATAAATAAACACAACTCATGATATTGTTTTGGAGAACAATAGTCACATTTTTAAAACCTTGTGATTAGATGAAACAACTTTATTTAACGTGTCTAAACCTGTGAACTCACCAGCTTTATGTTGACTGTTTTTAGCATGTTTTTCTCAGATAATTGAAGGAATATTATGGGGGCGCATTTTGGGTGTTAGCATATGGAGTCACACTACATCAGGAAGCACATATTTTGAGGATTTTCCTTGCATAGTCTATTGACTTAGGCAATGTTTGAAAAATCTTGTTAACAGTATTTATTGTGAACTCTAGTATGCATTTATTTTTCTTATGTTGGCTTAAGGAATGACTTGTAAACTCTTTTAGTTAATGCATTTAGAAGTCGTTCAATGTAAACAATGACTGTGAAACCATGACCGTCGCACCTCGCGTGTTCCGCCTTGGTGGGGTGTGACACTTAAACACAACAAGAAACGAATACAATACTCATAATGGAGAACAATACTTAATGAAAACTGGTGTTGAATTCAATCCAATTACAATCAACGAGTGTGCGCATTCTTGAATCGACACAATCATACAACAATACAAAGTGAGTTCATTGCCCTTTATAATCATTTAGATTTATAACTACGAGGCTGAGAAGCATGCTTACTTACTTATTTTCTTATGATTATGAGTGGTATGTATTGCTTTCAACCTATTATGTTATGTATTGATGATGTCCTAGATTATCTCTAAGGTGATTTTTTACATGTTTCTTATCATGTTTATGTACTTATATTTGATGTGTAGTAAATTATTTTCATATATATCATGGGTATGAATCTGATACATGTTTCTAAAAGAATCAAATATAAGTTTTCAACGAATCAATCACATGTTTTCAACGAATCAAGTACATGTTTTCAATGAATCAATCACAATTTTTCAACGAAACAAGATGACGCAAGAACGAAACAAAAGTCCTATAATTCTAGAAGTCCTAGCTAGACTTGTTGGTTATAGGCCACATGTGTGATGATATTTACAAAATCCACTATCCCACTAAGATCATTGGTTGATAGACTAGAGAAACTCAAGTCGACCTAGACCCAATCATTATGACTTAGTTACCTTTTAACTGTTATTTGTTAAACATATTAGATGCATTTTCAACTACCACAGTGGGATCATGGGGATGATCGGTTAAGGGATTGACGGTGGTAATTCAAAGAATCAAGTAGGTGTTGGGTTAGGGTAAAATTTTAATTTCCATTAATGACAAAGTCGTGTCCCGTCAAGTATGTGGTGGGCTGGCGGCTAAGCTTGATCCTACGTATGCCCTGTAACCCCAGGGTTTTCCGTTACGAATTCGAATATTGTAATCGAGTTTAATTCGAAATAAACAAAAGTCTCGAATATTCTTTGAAAACACGTGTATTCAAAAATTTATATAATTGTCTATTTCATTAATAAATAATACTACTAATGATAACACAAGGTATAATCTAATCTTTTATAAATTTCATTTTATAAAAGTTTCGATTCTTATAAAAGAAAATTTATAATAGGTTGTAATAAAATAAAAACATTTTATAACCAATTATTAAAGATGAAAAATAAACATGTCAAGATAAATAAATTATTATTTACTAAAAGATTTTATAAACTTTTAAACATTTTAACATAAAACAATAAATATTTAAAAATAAAAGTTTATTAAACTTAAAATGATGTTCATAAAGCTTTAAGTTAGTTAGAAATAGAATAATAATAATAATAATAATAATATAATAATAATAATAATAATAATAATAATAATAATAATAATAATAATAATAATAATAATAATAATAATAATAATAATAATAATAATAATAATAATAATAATAATAATAATAATAATAATAATAAGACATTGAATTTATTTTATAAAATTTTGATGTCTTATATAAGGTATTTAATTTATAAAATCTAAGTTATTAATAAGATATGAAAGATTTTATAATGTAGGCTAGTTATTTAAAACTAGAAGGACTAATAGGAAATATATCCTAAACCCAAATGTGAGGGGGAGAAACTAAGAAACAAAAATGACAAAGGGTGATAAGTATGAGGACCCAAACTGTAATACTCCCAAAGTTATTTCCTTCCCAACCTGTTCAAACCTGTGGGTACTCGGTCGACCCAAGGCCAACCCGTTTTACAAATGTCGAGTGTTACAGCTCATTACAGCTAATAATCGGTCGATTAGGAAACTATTGAAGCACGTTGACAATCCTCCATCACCGACTGATTGAAATCAAATCAAATAAACGCGTTAATCATTCCCAAAAATACCCAAGTCGACCGAAATTCAAATTCGAGGAGAATCACTATAAAAAGCCAATTGACCGACACCATTAGAACTTTTTGCATCTTGCGAATCTGTCTGCGCAAGAATCAAGGACTCACAAACTCTCTCTAGTGCGATTCGAACTCAGGAAACGACCGAACCATCTGCTCATTCGAACTACATCTATACGAACTCAAACAAGGTGATTCTCTATACCATTAGACTCGTAATTCATTGCGGATCAAAAGCCCTATCGTTAGAAGGGCTCATCATCTCCTAATCACACGAATTCGAATCAGATAGAGATTAGGGTTCATACGTTTCAGGGCTCGATTGGGAACTTGTATATGTATATTTGGAATCCAAACCATTCAACGAACCTTTACCTAGCCTAGCGGTTAGAGCGCTCGGGCTCGAAGAGGTGACCCGGGTTCGATTCTTTGTAGCCACATGCTAAACCGGTTTTTGAACTATTCTCCTTAATTGACCCATATTACTTTTTGTATATAAAAGTAATATCAAAAATCATAAAAATTATTACTACATATTCTGTTAAAGATTAAATAAATTATGAACATGATTTAATTTAATAAAATTAATTTATTAGAAAAAAAACTATTTTTTTTATAACCGAAAAGCCTAAAATTTTTCTATTTATTTGATTTATTCTATCATTTAAACAAATTTTGTGTATACTAAACAAAGTATTCTATGAAAACAAATTTCATTTTTACTTAAATATATATATATATAGGGGAAGGATCCGCTGTTAACATGGGTTTATTGCGTTAATGGTTTAACTAAATATGGGCTTTTGGATCATACTTTAACAAGGAATCCAATGGGTCAGATCTTTTCTGAATAAAATATTATGTTTTAAATGATTATGTAGTACAAAAAGGGTATTTTGGTATTTTTCATTATGTTTACCATCTTTATCTGTAAAAGCATCTGTCAAATCTTCTTCTGTACCATCCCCATCTCTAAACACAAACACCATTTGCAGAATTTCAAAATTTTTGCCGTTGTAAGGATCAATCCAAGTATGAAGATTTCCAAATATTTTCTCAAATCCTTTGTAATACCTCTTGGAAGAACTCTGGTTCAACATTTCCAAAAAAATTTCTCGTTCAATTAGCTTTGCTTCTATGTTGGTAACGATGATCTAACACTGATTTACTCGTCCGATTAGTGATCCTTTCGTGTGGGTAACAACGATCTGCTTCTGATTAGCTATGGTCGCCTAATTCGAGAAACCAAGGTTTGATTACTCCATCGATAAGATACATTTTTCCTTTTCTCAATCACTAGTATACTATTTTCTTTAAATTTTTTTTAAAGGATTTGAGATTATTTCTTCGAACTTTCTTCATTTATTGCTTTTTCTTTATGAACTGGAAATTATGTTAAAAACTAGAAGTTAAAAGGAAAAAGAAGGTGCCCAAAGTTGCAAATGAGAAAGGTAAATTTCTGGACCAATAAAGATAGTGAAAAATAGGTTTTCAAAAATATAATTTATTTTTCGTTTGCATAAATGGTTACACGAATGTAACTGGTTGTTACTTGAATAAGATTCAAAGTATTGTTTTATTAATACTTGCATAAATATAATACTCTGTCGTGGAACCGTGTATTAAAAACATTGAACTTGGTCTTTTATTTTGTTGTCTTTGAAAATTTTTATAGGGTTATGATTATTTAAAATCGAATTTCAGACTAATTCGATATCTATGTACGCGCTTGTGCCCTGACTGTTTGCACTAGGCACCCAGAGACGAGGAAGGGCGTAGTAAGCGACGAAATGCTTCGGGGAGTTGAAAATAAGCATAGATCCGGAGATTCCCGAATAGGTTAACCTTTCAAACTGCAGCTGAATCCATGGGCAGGCAAGAGACAACCTGGCGAACTGAAACATCTTAGTAGCCAGAGGAAAAGAAAGCAAAAATTCCCGTAGTAGCGGCGAGCGAAATGGGAGCAGCCTAAACCGATAACCTGGTTAAAACCCTTGTTTGTGCCCTGTGTTTGCAATACTACAATACTAAAATCATAACGTGATGCTTTAATCACAATGCTGTTATTTTCTTGTTGCTTTGTTGTAATACCATGCTGAATCACTATAATATCTACTTATACTTTATAAGGTGTTTAAATAATTTGACATGCTACTCACATTAGTGTAAATATGTTTGGTGGAACAATAAAGTTGATTTTTTTGCTTGCTGCATCAATGTATAATGATTAGTTATATTTATATGAGTTACATTAGTGTAATGATGAGTTACATAGTGCATATTATAGTTGCTAGCAAAAATTACATCACATTAACAGTTTTGAGAATATAATTATATTTGTAGAGGTTGATTTAAAAGAGGTTAAAGAAAATGGAAAGAAGCATGAACATGAGTTGAATAAGGATGTTGTTATGGAAATAGAAAGATTGAACCATTAGTCACGCAAGCATATGTTAATCCAATATAATTAGACCTAAAAAATTCTGTTTTATGTAACACGTCTACTATTGTGAATCAATGCACATTGATTGCTTGTACATAAATTCTGCTTTAGTTTAGTGTGAATGTGATTATGAAGTGGAAAACTGTAGTCACAATTACATTACTGTAATTACATTACTTGCATACAGTAATAATACATACCATAATGTAGTAAAAATCGTACTCATCTTAATGCAGTATCAAATACATTATCGTAATTACTACTATAATTACATTACTTACCTACAATAATAACACTTAGCGTAATGTAGCAAAAATTATGCTTATGTTAATGTAGTAATCATATTTACTTTGATGCAAAAATCATACTTACGGTAATGAAGTAATCATATTTAGTTTGGATTTATATAGGATTTTACATTAGCATTAAAAATATTTTAAGTGATACAAACTTCACCAGTATGTCTCCTACCTTGATGTAATATTAATTACTTTCATATTTATTGTAATGTATATTATGAATTTAGTGTTTGAATTAGTTGATGTAATTGGTACTTAATTTCAACTTTTCCTTACACTGATGTAATTTAGTGTTTGAATTACAAAATAGTAGTAACAATTACATTACTGTAATTACATTACTTGCATACAGTAATAATACATACCATAATGTAGTAAAAATCATACTCATCTTAATGCAGTATCAATTACATTATCGTAATTAATGTTGTAACTACATTACTTGCCTACACTAATAACACTTAGCGTAATGTAGTAAAAATTATACTTACGGTAATGTCGTAATCATATTTACTTTGATGCAAAAATCATACTTACAGTAATGCAATAAGCTTATTTAGTTTGGATTTATATAGGATTTTACATTAGCATTAAAAGTATTTTAAGTGATACAAACTTTACCAGTATGTCTCCTACCTTGATGTAATGTTAATTACTTTCATATTTATTTTAATGTGTATTATGAATTTAGTGTTTGAGTTAGTTGATGTAATTGGTACTTAATTTCAAATTTTCCTTACACTGATGTAATTTAGTGTTTGAATTAGTTGATAGCAACAATTATCTGCTCGTCCTATTGGTAATTCTTTCATGTGGGTAACCACGATCTGCTTCTGAATAGCAATGGTCGTCTGATTAGAGAAACCAAGGTTTGATTAGTCCATCGATAAGGTAAGTTTTTCCTTTTCTCAATCACTAGTATTTTCTACAAATTTCATTAGAGGATTTGAGATTATTTCTTCCAACTTTCTTCTTCTTTTGTTGTTTTTTTTTTTGAACTAGAAATTATCTTAAAAACCAGAAGTTAAAAGGAAAAGGAAGGTGAACAAAGCTGCAAATGAGAAAGGTAAATTTATGTACCATTAAACATAGTGAAAAATAGGTTTTCAAAAATATAATTTCTTTTTAGTTTGCCTTTATGATTACACATTGTTAATTGAATAAGATTCAAACTATTGTTTTATGAACACCTGTGTAAATGTAATACTCTGTTGTGGAACCGCGTATAAAAAACGTTGAACTTGGTCTTTTTTGTTGTTATCTTTGAGAACTTTTATAGGGGTATGATTGTTTAAAATCGAGTTTCTGACTAAATCGATATCTATGCATGCGCTTGGGGTTTCGATAAGCTAAAGGGATTGATATTTAAAAACAAATTGAAATTTAGAATTTAGTACTAAAAACCCATATTACATCAATGTAACATTTTCTTACATTAACGTAATACCTTGTTTTGCACAAATATATTTTAAACCATACAAAATTCACCCACATGTGTGCTACATTGATGTAATATCAATTACTTTCATACTTACCGTAATGCAGTAATCATTAGCGTTAAATATATTTAAGTCATACAAAATTCACACACATGTCTGCTACCATAATGCAATAACAAATGCGTTACCGCAAGTACATTACAGTAATTATATTACTTGCCTATATTAATAATACTTACCAAAATGCAGTAGAAATCATACTACCGTAATGCAGTAAAAATCGGTGATTTTTTACTGAAATAGTAGACAACCCCACATACAATGTGAAGGATTTGTTTCAGTCTCAGGATGACACAAGAAGATTTAATTGAAAAAATTGATCGGATACCATGTATATCTTTCTAACAAGAGTAATGCCAAATTTCATATTTAATCTAGCAATATTGTAAACACGGCAATTATACATAACAATTATCTCACTATAAAGCACAAAAATATTAAAAGGTAATATTTCAGGACATTTTTTAATTAAAAGTATATGAGTTATACTAGTGTAATATGATGAGTTTCATGGTTCATATTATAGTAGCGAGTTAAATTTACATTAGATTAAAAGTTTTGAGAATATAATTATATTTTGTAGAGGTTGATTTGAAGAGGTTGGAGAAAAAGGAGAGAAGCATGAAGTGACATATTGTGGAGTCTTTACGATGAGACATATGGAGATATTTATGGGAAGCCAGCAAAAGATGTTTGACTGTGGTTTAAAAATTCTGAGACACAACAATGAAGTCAAGTTAACACTTTACCGAAGAAGTTCACATAAAAGATATATCAATTTGAGTAAACAAAAGGTGTTAGCAAAATTAGGGTTATGAATAAAAAACAAGTTTGAAATGTTGACTAGTGGGTATCTTGTGTTGAACACAAATTACCATACGTTATTCTAATTTATTTACATCACTGCAATTACATTTAAGGTAATGTAAAACATAGTTAATATAATTCAATTGCAGGACTGTAATTACACTAATATAATTTTCTACTTACTGTAGTGTTTTATAAAACGTAGTTGTTGTAATGTAATCAAAGATATCAATTACAAAACATAGCAATTTTTTGCATCACAGTCATTACAGTAACGCAATTTTTTACTTACTGTAGTGTATTATAAAACATAGTTGTTGTAAAATATTCAAAGAGATCAATTACAACACTAGTATCCATTACAAATTATCATACTTTACTGTAATTCATTTACATCACTTTAATTCCAATTACGTTAATGTAAAACATACTTACTGTAATTCAATTACATCACTGTAAGTACATTAATGCAATTTTTTACATACATCAGTGTCTTATAAAGCATACTTGTTGTAATGTAATCAAAGATATCATTTACAACACTAGTATCCATGTAATATCATCGTTAATTTTATTTGTAACATGCTTAAATTATGTAATGCAAAATTGGCAAATTACACTACTTTATGGTATCCAATTACATCATTGTCAATACAGTTACATTAACGTAATTTCTTACTTACTGCAGCATATTAAAAATCATACTTACCATAATGTAATAACATATATCAATTGCGCCACTGATATTACACTTACATTACGCCAAATATATTTACAATTACATTACGCCAAATATAACATCACTAAACGATCTGACACATATTATTCTAGTTAACGTAATGCTAGAAGTAGTTTTAGTGTAACGAGATACATCATTTACCCACTATGATGTTTCCTGTAGTAGATTAAGAAATGTGTAATGATTAGCATCATCGTACTTACGTTAATGTAGGTTTTACATGAACATATTTAGAGTAATAATTGAATTCAAATTTAACGTAATAATCGTATACAAATTACCATACATTGTTGTAATTCATTTACATCACTGTAATTAGTGTTATGGTAATGTAAAACATACTTATTGTAAATCAATTACAACACTGTAATTACATTAATGTAATTCTTTACTTACTGCAATGTATTATAAAACATAATTGTTGTAATGTAATCAAACATATAAATTACAATATTGGCATCCATGTAATATCATCCTTAATTTTATTTGTAACAAGCTTAAATTATGTAATTTAAATCGGCAAATTACACTAATGTATGGTATCCAATTATATCAATGTAATATAATTTCTTACTTACTGTAGTGTATTAAAAAGCATACCTTATGCTACACTAGCGTAATACAATGTTTTACATTAATGTGATGCCTCATGCTATACTAATGCAATACATTGTTACACCAACGTAATTGTTACATTAATGTAATGCAGTTAATGTGTCAATAAATTGAATTGTTGTAACAACAAAAGGATATACAAACCATCCGGATATGTAGACTCAATAAATAACTCAATTGAACCATGCTCACATCAAACCATGTCATACTCGGCATAAGCACCATTACTCGGTCATTAACCTATTGGTTGGATGCATCGATTAATCCCCCCATTTAACTTCACTTCACTCTTTATTTGATTTCTCAACGTTATCGATGGCAATTACATGAGCTAGCAACAGTTACATCACATGAGCTGCAAACATAACCATCATGAGCATTAACATTAGCGCATCAACACCTAACAATTACATCTATATAAGCTTCATACATCTTTACATATTTTATTACATGAGTTGCAATTATAACCATCATCCCATGAACATTAACATCAGTGAACAAGATCATTTCAGTTTCTGTATATAAAACATTACACTAGTGTAAAAAAAAACGTAACCAAAATCAACTGCTTAAAAAAAGATTGAAGCGTACCTCTGATCACAATTGTTCAAGTATGGAGCTATATTGTTACACTAACATAATTGTTTTGTTAATGTAATACAATTAATGTGCGAATATTGTTGTAGTTTGTATGTCTATGGTGATAATCATATAAGGAACAAGCAATCTAAACATCAATCATAGATTCTGGTTATTACAATGCTCAACATTAACAAATTTCTAACCAAATAAAATTGCATTGGTGTAACAAAACATAAATTACATCACAGACAATTGACCTCAATTTTATGTATCACCACCACATACATCATTTAAGTTTCTGGGTATATCTTACATCGGTATAAGTTAGTAAAAAAATTATAAAAGTAACATTAGATAATAACAAATCAACCAAATAAACATTTATAAACTTTACCTAAACCAAGGTTAACACATCTCAAAAAGATATAATCAGATAATAAAAAAATAATTTACCTAGGATATCAACATGTGTTCAATCGTTTATAACCAAAAGGATATGCAGAGCATTAGGATATGCAGGCTCAATAAACAACTCACATGAACCCGGCTCATGTCACATGAACCCGTCTCATGTCACATGAATATGACTCACCACTTATCAACATTCAGACCTTGAAGTTGACAATGATTGTGATGATGGGTCATCTTAGTTCCTTCCCAGTAATTACATTGCAACGAATGAAAAAAGAATATATGTTGTAATATGGTTTACATTGTAGCAAGTTTAATACTTTCACTTTACAACTAGTTTTAACCATGTCATAGTTGTGTAGAAGTGTAATGCTTCCCTTCCTCCTCCTCTTTCAGATCTATTTGTTGCTTAAAATTTTCAATTCCACTGAAATTGGAAGAAAAAAAGATGATGGCTATCTTAGATTTTAGGTTCTTATATCAGTACCAAATCAAGAAAATAAGAAAAAAAATGAATTTCAAAACCATCAAACCCTAGAAAACCAAAAGAAAAGTAAATTCTCGATCAAAATACAGTCTCGTGTGTACTTCGTCCCCAACTCCTGTTGGCTACTTCTCGATCTGAATCCAGTCTCAGGGGTGACGGTCTAGCTAGTGCAACCTTTTGTAAACTAGCTTCTTCTTTTTGTGTTTAGGGTATTAACCAACTTGATCTTCGTTGATTCGTTTGTGAAGGGAGGATGTGATCTGATGGCAGCAGAATATGAAGGATGATAGGATATATAACTTTGGTTTGAGAATTCTTGAAAAAAAAAACAAATTGCTCTGTGTAGAAGATCTGGTGGCAACAGAATGACCAAATTACCCCTTTAGGTATCTTTTAGAAAATAACACATGTCATATTCTTATTGGTGGAAAAGAGTTAATCGGTTAACGTAATTTAGGTGGGTTATTATATGATGTGTATCCTATATATATATATATACATATATATATACATATATATATACTAGTCGGAAACCCGCGCGATGCGGCGACGACTACAATTTACACGGGTTTCTCGTTTTCTATTAGTTTATCATTCCTCTTGTGATATATTGTATAACACGTCCGCAAGTCTTTTTACTATGACCAATTGCTTGTGTCATAAGAGAGAAAATAAGCCATTTCAAGTTTAAAACCTATCTTTATCAAATTTGCAAATTCGGTTTAGAAGTTTGATTTGGAAAATCTTTTCTTGCCTGTAAGTCATAATATATAGTATTATCTATAAATGGTTTTAAAACCAACATTTCAAGACAAACATTCATAATTACAAGCATTAATTAATTTAAGTTTTGCCTTTAAAAAACATATAAATAAATTAAATTTATATTGAGGCCCCACAAAAACTACTAATTATTTTAATGATATTTATTAAAAATATAATAACTTTCATAAGGTTTACTAATGCTTTAATACGGTGACCTTGTATGCATGCATGTGGAATTTTGTATGTAGGAGTTTATGCACATATGCAATTTTATGTATCAACTTGGATAATCTTTGTGCATTGTAAACATAAATTTTCGTTGGAAGTTGTAACATCCATTCGAATCATGTAATAAAAAAATTAAAGTACAAATGGAATACTTTCTAAGAATAGTTCTGAATGAAACCCCAAAACTACAAGACTTTGAAAAGATATAGTTTTGAGTCCTACTTCAAGATGAGAGAGTCAATGAAACCCCAAAACTATATGAACTTACCTGCATTTGCAGTGTTTCTACAAGTTTCCATACAACCAAATTCAATCTTGACTGTATAATAAAGTAGTTAAAAACATGGGTAGTACGTAGGTGTCATTTACATGATGTATTGACAAATAAGGATGAAGATGACAGATTGAACCTAAAGCATCCACCAGTTGCACTATGCTTGAAATTACAAAAAAAGATCAGAAAACATATACAAAATATATTGGGTAGTATTGCTTACAATCTAATACTCGATGGGTGAGATTATTCAAAGCTTTCAAATATTCACTCCTATTTGCTTGGATCGATTCATATATCAATAAAATGATAGAACCAGAAGAAATTATAATCGTCTGTTGGATGATTAATGATGACGGGGGTAGGACCTGTTTGAACGGGATAACATGTCCTGACCATAAAAATAACAATGGACACCGATGAATGAATATTAAGCATGCGAAGGAGGGAGGCCCATAATGGACAGGATAATTTATCCTGTCCATATAACGTCTTCCGGTATCTTTCTCACAAATCGGCATTGGAAATTGTGTCTAGAAGCAATGATGAAAAGAGAAGGTTCATGTGTCAGAACTCGGAATGGCAATAGAAGTGGTTGCTGAAAGACAAGAGACAGCAGTCACTTCCAAAGAGTTAGTAGCAGAGGAAGTAAGGGACCAGAGGATAATCGGAAGATGGTCCTCCAGTAGAAGAAGTTACACAACAGATCATGATGAACGTCTTGACTCCCTCCAAGCTATAAATAGCAACTCCATCTCAGGTAAAACACACGAACTGATAACAAATACACTTATCCTTTTCTCTCGTGATCGAACACTTATTCTCACGCCGGAGGCTGATCGCAGGGAAACCTCCCTGCGGTGAGACTAACGGTATTTGGGTGCAGGTACTCTCTAACTGTGGACGGGATAAACCAAGAAGGCCAAGAAGAATCGTTGTTTTAACAAGTGGCGCCATCCGTGGGACACTATACTGCTTTGCTACGTGTCTCGCCTAGTTGGCCTTAACACTCCCGATTGTCTGCCCATGGCAGAGAGTGCTCTTAACCGAGATGAATCTATTCCTCGATCCTCCGTCCCTTTGGAGCTGAGTGAAGAACCAGAGATCAACGACGCGGTGGAATTGACTCCTGAAGGAATCCGAGAAAACTTCACCAAGCTCCAAGAACTTATGAAGGAATATGTACGAGAAGAAAGGCTCCGGGGTGTTCAAGTACGGTTAGATTATGAGGACGAGGTGAATACTCCCCTGAATGTCCCACTAAACAACTCTACAAACTCGGTCACCTTAGTAATTCCTCCGAGCACGTCCGAAGCACAAGCACTGTTGGCAGGAATAACACCATTTTCGGCTGGGCCTCCACAAAGCTCGATGACCGCACCCCTAGGTACCACTGTTTACCCATTTGCAACCAGTTTTCCATTTATGATGGATCATGCATTCCCTTCAATGCCCAATCCTTTGCCAACCTTCCCGCCATTTTCAGTAAACATCTCCCAACCTCCTTTTTACACCCATGGTCCTACTACCTCCACAACCATTCACACCCGCATGGATCCTTTCCAGGATTTATCCCAACCTTATGTCCCAAAAATGTCCTCGAAATTTACTCCCCGAATATCGGGTTTCAGATTCCCGGAAAAAACAAAAATGCCTTCCAATGTAACTTTGTATGATGGGCTGGGAGACCCTAATGATCATCTGGAACTCTTTACTGGTGCGGCGTTAGTGGAAAGATGGTCGATGCCAGTATGGTGTCACATGTTTGCACAAACATTTACGGGGCCGGCTCGCTTGTGGTTTAATAGTTTGCCCAATGAAAGTGTTGATAGCTTCGAAGAGTTAAGCCGAGGTTTCCTCGCTAACTTCATGCAGCAGAAAAAATACACTAAAAACCCCATGGCTATACATAACATCAAGCAACGCGAAGATGAAGACTTGAGGGCGTTTATGGAGAGATATAAAGTGGAGGGGCTTAGTATTAGAGGTGCCACTGAGCAGATGCGAATTTCTGGGTTTATGCATGGAATAAGACCCAAACAATTGGTGGAAGAGTTAAATAAAACAGTGCCAAGAACAATGGAGGAAACGTTAGAAAGGGCAGAGGCTTTTATTCGAGGAAAAGAGGCCACACAAAGCCTGGAGAAGCATAGAAAAGGTAGGGGGAGTAGCTGGAAGGCCGAGGAACAGAAGCCGAAACCACGGTTCCAGCCTTTTGTTGAAAGAAGGTTATCAAATCATTCTTCTGAATCTCGGAGGCCTTATGATAGGACAAGATTTCCTCATGGCACTCCTCGAGAAGAAAAAGACAGACATGTGCAGTTTACAGCTTTAACAAAGACTCCGCAGGAAATCCTGGCCACAGAAGATGCAAAGTTCAATTTTCGACCTCCTCGCCCGATGAATAGGCACGATGATAAAAACCCACACAAGTACTGTGAATTCCACGATGATACGGGGCATTATACCAATGATTGTTTTCAGTTGAAAAAACGAATTGAAGCTGCAGTACAAAGCGGGGAACTGGCACATCTGGTGAAGGATATTCGCCAAAAGAATGAAAAAGGAAAGAAAGAAAAAGGGAAAGAAAAGAAGCAACAAGAGATCCTGATGGTGTACCCTCACAAGAGGATCCGAAGAAATGAGGAGGAAAGCTCAGAAGGTATTTCTCAGTTCCCAATAGTCTTCCCTCCGTTGCTTGCGAACACGGCAACGGATAAACCAATGATTGTCAAGGCTTTGATAGAAGGGGAACGAATGCACAGAATATATCTTGATGGAGGGAGTGCCGTCGAAATATTGTATGAACATTGTTTTTTGCAGATGAGGCCGTCCATTCAACAGCGTTTGGTTCCCTCCAGAGTTCCCCTGATGGGATTCTCAGGAGAAAGAGTACAGCCTGTGGGCGAAATAGATTTGGAGGTAACTTTTGGAGAGGACGGAAGGTCAAAAATGAAAGTACTAACGTTTATGGTTGTTCGTTCGCCCTCCAGGTACAACATGATAATAGGGAGGCCCCGGTTAAAAGCCTTCGAAGCGGTAGTTTCTACGGCCCATGGAATGATGAAGTTTCCCACCAAAACCGGGGTTGTGACTGTCCAGTCAAGTGTAACCGACAGGATAATCTGCATGGCTGAAGAAAGGAAGATGAATGAAGAAACGATGCCCGTAATAATAAACGATCTTTTTCCAGATCAACCGGTTCAGATAGGTTCAAACCTAACAAGGGAAGGACGGAGGGCATTGGTAAAAATGTTAAGAAAAAATATGGAAGTATTCGCTTGGTCTCCAAACGACATGACTGGAGTGCCAAGGTACATTGCAGAGCACGCTCTTAATATACTCCCCAATATAAAACCAGTCGTCCAAAAGAAAAGAAGCTTGGCCTCCGACAGAGATAATGCTGTAAAGTTGGAGGTCTCCAAATTGGTAAAGGCCGGAATCCTAAGGGAGGTCCAATATCCCTCTTGGATAGCAAATCCGGTAATGGTAAAAAAGGGAGACAAGTCATGGAGAATGTGCATAGATTTCAAAGACCTCAACAAAGCGTGTCCTAAAGACTGTTACCCTTTACCGGAGATAGATGCAAAGGTTGATTCCTTGGTAGGATACAGGTTCAAGTGCTTCCTGGATGCCTACAAAGGATATCATCAAATCCAAATGTCAAGGAAAGATGAAGAGAAAACAGCTTTCCACACAAGCCAAGGATTATTTTGTTATAAGAAAATGCCATTCGGCCTCAAAAATGCAGGGGCGACTTACCAAAGGTTGATGGATAAGGCCTTCAAGAACCAGGTAGGGCGAAATGTTGAGGTATATGTGGATGATTTAGTCGTTAAAAGTAATAATGAGAAAACAATGTTGGAGGATATAGAGGAAACCTTCCTTACTTTGAAGCAGATCAACATGAAGTTGAATCCAGCTAAATGCTCATTTGGGTTAGAAGAAGGCAAATTCTTGGGGCATTTGGTATGTACAAAAGATATCAAGGCAAATCCTGAAAAAGTCCAGGCCATCATGGAGATGGTGTCTCCAAAAACAATAAAAGAGGTCCAACGGTTAAATGGAAAGATAGCTTCTCTACACAGATTCTTGTCAAAGTCGGCGGAAAAGTCCTTACCTTTTTTCAAAGTTCTCAAGGCATGTAATGCAAAAGCAGGTTTTCATTGGACAAATGAAGCGGAAAAGGCATTCCAAGAAATGAAGGCGTATATAGCTAGCTTACCAACTTTGGTGGTCCCCAGGACAGGAGAAGAGCTAGTCATGTATATATCCGCGGGGGAGGAAGTAGTTAGTGCTGTGTTGTTAACCGATCAAGAAGGAGTACAATATCCGGTATACTTTATCAGCCGGGTATTGAAGGAAGCAGAAATCAGATATTCTAACCTGGAAAAGCTAGCGTTAGCAGTCATTCATGCGGCTAGACGATTGCGGAGATATTTCCAAGCTCACCCGATTAAAATTCTAACTCAGGCTCCTTTAAAAGAAGCATTGCAGAGGCCTGAAAACTCTGGGCGACTAGCAAAATGGGCGGTTGAGCTGGGGGAATATGCAATAACATACGCCCCGAGAACTTCAATAAAAGGACAAGTACTAGCCGATTTCTTGGTTGAAATGCCTGCCAAAATGGACCTCCTCGATATGGAAGTCCAAAATGTGACACCAGAAGAGCCGGAGGAGGATGAGTGGCTACTTTACACTGACGGAGCCTCCAGTGCTGAAGGATCCGGAGCGGGACTGATACTGGTAGATCCATCAGGGGTAGAAGTCACTTACGCCCTAAGGCTTAACTTTCCAAGTACTAATAACGAGGCGGAGTACGAAGCCTTCCTTGCAGGGTTAAGGCTAGCAAAACAAATGGGGGTCAAAATGTTAAAAGCTCATGTCGATTCTCTCCTGGTAGCAAACCAAATCAATGGGGATTATACAGCCAAGGAACCATCAATGAAGCAGTATAAAGACTTGGCCATAAATTTGCTAAAACAGTTTGAGAAGTACAAAGTCGTTCAAGTGGCTAGAAGCCAGAATAAGCGCGCAGACGCTTTAAGTAAATTGGCATCTTTAACATTTGCCCATTTAACCAAAAAAGTGCTTGTAGAAGTGTTGGACAAACCATCCACAACTCAAACAGAAATCCATGACGTCATACAAGAAGAAGGTGAAACATGGATGACTCCAATACATGAATACTTGGCAAAAGGAATCCTTCCCCTGGAAATAGAGGAAGCCGATAGGATCAAGGCAAAGGCAAAGCAATACACTGTTCAGGAAGGCATTTTGTACAAGAAAGGATTTCTATCTCCACTGCTCCGATGTGTTGGCCCAGAACAAAGCAATTATTTAATACGAGAAATTCACATGGGGATTTGCGGCACTCATGCAGGGCCACGAGCAGTCGTTTCAAGAATCATGAACTTGGGGTACTATTGGCCTTCTATGCACAGGGATACAATAGAAGAACTTCGTAAGTGTGAATCTTGTCAGGTCCATGCACCAATCAAAAGGCTTCCAAAGTATAATCTTATACCAATCAATACGGCATGGCCATTCTACAAATGGGGGATGGATATTGTAGGTCCATTCCCAACAGGAAGTAACAAAGCAAGGTTCCTAATAGTGGCGGTGGATTATTTCACTAAATGGCCAGAAGCAAAGCCATTAGCAACAATAACAGGGAAACAGGTTATTCGTTTCTTTTGGGAAACAATAGTATGTCGGTTTGGCCTTCCTGGTGAAATAATCACAGATAACGGACGACAGTTTGCCGAAGAACCATTTAAAGGTTGGTGCAATGAGTTACATATAAAGCAAACTTTCACTTCTGTTGCACACCCTCAAGCAAATGGACAGGTGGAAAGGATGAACAGGAGTATTGTGGAAGGGTTAAAGACCAGATTAGGGAAGTACGGAGGCGCATGGGTGGAGGAGTTGCCTAGTGTACTATGGGCAATACGAACAACAGAAAAAACGAGTAATGGGCGCTCTCCATACAGTTTGACATACGGATCAGAGGCTGTTATACCCGCAGAGATAGGCGTCGAAACAGCAAGAAGCAGATTGATCAGTGAGGAGAGCAACGGTGAGCAACTGCTAGTAAATCTAGAATTGATAGAGGAATCTCGAGAACAAGCAAACGTGAGAGAAAGAGAATATAAAAGGCAGTTGGAAAAATACTACAATGCGAGGGTCAGGCCTGATAGCTTCAAACCAGGGGACCTGGTGTTAAGAAAAAATGAAGCTAGTCGTCAGCAACCAGAAGGAAAGCTGGGAGTAAACTGGGAAGGGCCATATTTCGTCAAAGAGGCCCACAAGAAGGGATCTTACAAACTGGAATCATTGGAAGGGAAGGCAATACCGCGACACTGGAACGCGGTCAATCTCAGACGATTTTATGTATAGATCGCAATGTACTTTTCATCAAGTTTGTAATGTGAAATCCCATGTTTTTGATAGCAATCACTTTGAATGAATGGATGGTATTTCTTGATGAACGATTTTTTTTATTAACAAGTCAGAACATTCTCGAGTTAACGGTTATACCTTACTCAAGAAAGCATTGAAAAAGGGGTTCCGGCCTTGTCCTGCCCAAACAAAACATTCTTGAGTTAGCGGTATACCTTACTCAAGAAAGCATTGAAAAAGGGGTTCCGGCCTTGTCCTACCCAAACAAAACATTCTTGAGTTAACGGTATACCTTACTCAAGAAAGCATTGAAAAAGGGGTTCCGGCCTTGTCCTGCCCAAACAAAACATTCTTGAGTTAACGGTATACCTTACTCAAGAAAGCATTGAAAAAGGGGTTCCGGCCTTGTCCTGCCCAAACAAAACATTCTTGAGTTAACGGTATACCTTACTCAAGAAAACATTGAAAAAGGGGTTCCGGTCTTGTCTTGCCCAAACAAAACACTCTTGTAGTATACATCACACCCTACTCGAAAGAAACACAACAATAAAAGTTGCCTACAATACCTACCCGAACGATCGTCGGATCCAAACTTTGTCCACATATAATTCAAAAGCAGAATATATAATAAAGCAACATAGCTTATCCAAATAGCCTGGAACACAATAACCATAACAAAGATTACAATACCAAGAAACATTAACAAGTTAATGACAAAGGCAAATGCCAAGTACAAAAACATACGATGGGACAAAAGTAGCATAAAGTAAAGTCATAACAATCCAGAAAACATGAGATTGTACTACATCAAAAGGACAAGGAAGACTGGCAATACATAAAAACACATCAAGCATCTGAGGATTTCTTGTCAAGATTCACAGCATCTCCACCAGTTGTGGCATCCCCAGTAGCCATGATAACACCATCACTCGCACCTGTTTCACTAACCTTCGCTGCGACATCTACACTAGTTGCTCCGACATGATCACCCTTTCCAACAGAAGAACCGGCAATATCGCTTTTCAAGGGTGGAAGACTAGACTCAAAACTGACCAATTCTTTTGTCTCTGACAAAACACCTTCAACACTAAAGCCTTTAGTTCCGGATAAAGCTTTACCTTTAGGGGGAAGCATGGGTTTTGTAGAAGAATCTAAACCAGAGCGAACACCTTTGGAAACACTTCCAAGCTCAGCAGGATGGACAGACTTACCAGCGTAACTAACAGTGGTTTGGCCACTCAATTCTTTGCCATCGCCAATGATCAACCCAGAATTAAAGCCTTCCGGCTCCACAGCTTTCAATGCACTAAGACTTTCAGATGAAAGGGAAGCCAATTCCTGCAAATAAGAAAAACTTAGAGAATCAAACTTCACTGCCGCCTCTTGCATGACCTTCTCAGCATCAGGCCTATAATAAGAGGTTTCGGTTATGGCCCTATTCTTCATCGAATTACGATAACCAGATTGAACACCAATGTGTAACCCATGCTTAAAAACCGCTTTTTGTAAGGTCCCAAGAGCTGTGCGAAATTCACCGCTCCCAATAACGCGCTTCACAACATGAGTAAACCCTTAAGGAAATTCATTTTCTCATTTTTGCTACACACACTTAAAGGTGTGAGAGAAAGTTCTCTCTTTTCCTTTCCTTGGCCGTAACCATGTTCCTAGCCTATCTCGATCAATTTCTTGCATGACATTCCACCCCATAGCTTGATTTTGGTTTTATGATCTAGCTAGAGATGATCTAATGGGTGTGTTAAATGAAATCATGTTGAAAATTGGTTGAATAGGTAAAAAACGGCTTGCGGCTATGAAGGGTTCATCTTTATGTTGTTGTTATCGAATTTGTGTAAATGGTTTCCTTCCGGTTCATATGATTATTGTGAGATGAGATGGAGCCGTGAATGGTTGATTTGGTTTTTGTATTATCGGGAGTTTAATGATTATTATGTTTCGGTTCATTTGGATGGTCGTAACATATAAAAAAGTTGCATGTTCGAATGATGGTGCTGTTGCTTTGGGATTCACATATGTTGGCCGATGTCAATGGAAGGTGGCGGCTTCATTGATGATTTAGCATATTGGAGTTTTGGTTTGAGGTGGCGGCTAATTACCCATTCTTCTCCTTTGATTTAAGGTTTATGGCTTATATAAATATTCTTATTATATTTGAAAATTCCAAGTGATTTGGTCGAATCCCATTGTGATGGTGGCGACAACCTTAATGGTAACAAGTCATGGTGGTTAATTTTCGATTATAATGAGTTGATCAAATGAGGGGTGTCCGAAACAAGGTTTATGGTTCTCATGCTGTTTTGTGAAGAAGCCGATTATCTTTCAAGGTTTTGGATTTTGGGGGTTGTTTTGCGGTTCTTGATGCTAATGGATGGGATGTTGCGGCTGCTATCATTTTTTGGTAGTGGATGATTTAGTTTGATCATGGTTGATGGATTAGGGTTTCAAGTTTCTTGCCTATGTCTCAGTTTTTTTCTCTCATCTCCGGTTAATGTCCTTGTGTATTATACCACCCCATAGCTTGATTTTGTTTTTTGATCTTGCTAGAGATGGAATTATGGGTGTATTCATTGAATTCATGGGATGATTGACTTGGATGTGGAAAAAACGGGGGAGTTGGCCGGATATTCGGATGCTTTCTTTTGGTTATTAAGGGTTTTCTTTGATTGTTGTTTCATTGTGTTCAACACATCCAAGTGTTTGTGTCATATGCCATTGTGATGGTATTGATAACCTTAGGGGTAACAATCATGGTGGATACTTGTTTTTGAGTATGATGATACAATGATCAAGGAGATGGATTGATTATCGATTTTGTATCATTTGGCCGGAAAAGTGCTTATGGATCTCACTTTGGGTGTAGAGTCCTTATTATTTATTTGGTGTTTTGCCATTTGATGGAGGTTGTATTGGGGCTGTTTAGTGTATATGATGTTTGGACGTATGCATGTTACTTGGCAGCTTCTTTTTGTGGAGTAATTGTTTTCGGTTGCATGCATAGTGATGGTTTGGGTGCTATGTTGTATCCTTCACGTAATTGGGACTACATGCATGGGATTCGATGGTGCTGTGTGGATCATTAGCCGATGCTGATTAAGTGGGGCTGCATTGTTTTAGTGGCTTACGGGATTACATCTTGTGTTGCTGCTATTTTTTTGGATTGCATGGTTGGTTGGTATTGAGTGCATGATGTGGGGGTGGTTTGCATGGTTTATGATTGGAGATATTTGTATCCTTTATGTCTTGGGGCTGCATGTATGGATTCGATGCTATTTACATGGTTTATGGTGTTTGCTCCTTTATTTGGTTTTTGTATGCATGAGGAATGGATGGTTATATGATTGATTATTGTGGTGTGAGGCATTATTGCATTCAATATTTGACTGGCATGGCCTTATGTTATGCATAAGGAAGGGTATGGTTAAATGTTAATGTCAAATTTTGATGCATGTTGCTTTGGATGGAGTTCATGGCCTCATGTTTGTGATTGTTATGGTTTGTCTGATTTGGTTCAACATTTCTTCTTTATTGTTAATTCTTGATACATCATCAACATTCAAGTGGAAGATGGTTCTTGTTTTCTTAATGGCCTTAGAAATGGGGGAGAAAGCAAACCTTAGTATGGGCTATGGTGGACACTTAACACATGTTTGTTAAGTGTTTGTTACTTATCTTCATTTGAATGTTAGGTCCCCTAAGTGAGCCTTAGAAATGGGACGGGGATTGAACCAAAGTATGGGTGAGGTTGATGATACATTGTCAAGACTTAACTTGAAGACTGGAATGGTTGGAACTGTTTTTGATTATATGGAATTAGAAAGCTCTCTATTTGATATATCTTAGAGTTAGTATAATTCTTTGTTTACCTTGGCCAGCGTGCCTAAGTTTCATTGTTTAGCATTGGGCCTGCGTGCCTATTATTTTGTTTTGTTTCATGCGGTTTCCCCCCTCTATGTTAAAACGCACTGGAGGGGGGGAATGCGCTTTGTTTGTAACAACTATTCTTTTTAATAAAATTTACCAAGGCATTGCCTTTTTCAAAAAAAAAAAAAAAAAAAAAAAAACATGAGTAAACCCTTCCTCAATAAGCCATTTGCGGTCTCCCTTCAAAGAACTGACAACTTTCTTCAGAGATTGATATTTCTTGCGGTCATTCTGTAAGGCTTCCTCACAAGTCTTTAAGGATTCGGTCAACTCAGTCATTTTCGCCATATGCTGCTCCTCTAACATATTCAAAGCTTCAGCCTTCTCCTTCTCAAAAGATTCAATACGCTGTTGTAATTCAGCAACAACCTTCTGACTATCTCCCAAACGCTTCCGTATCACATTCACTTGGCCATCGGACCTGGCCACGCTCGAGGCACACGCCTCATACCTACTGAGGGCCACAGGTAGAACGCTACCAAGCTGAGCAAACAAGCTATAAGTCTTATTAATAACTTCTTCTGTGTTTAGGGTATCCACAATCAATCTCTCTTTAGGAGGAACAAAGTTGTTCACAAGCTTACGGCACACAAGGCTAGAATCCAACAAATCCCCATTCTTAACATCCCAGCAGGGGACAAATCTCTCGTTCGCTATAAAGGGGTCCATCTCTGGACTCTCATCAACCTTCTCCTTAGAAGGAGGACTTGTAGGCACAAGGCCCTTACCCTTGGAAGAGGAACCAGTGGAGGACGACTTATCATCCCTTAAAGAGACCGTGGCACTAGCAGGCTTACGAGTGCGTTTGGAAACGCGGGTAGGTAATGCCTTTGAAACTTTCCTTTTTTTCCCCACAGCAGCCTTCTCCAACTTAGGAAGGGCTTCAGGTTTCTCTTGCTTCACGATCTCCTTAGCACCTTCCGCAACAACACTGTCATATTGGCTCCCAAACTCATACAAATCAGCCTCCATAGGAACAGCATCTCCTTCCTTCCGGGGACGAGACGAAAACTCTCCATCAGAAAGGGAGTCCAAGCTTAACACAGAAATTACATCCATTTCTGCAAAAAGACAAACAGGGCATCACAAACCAAGTAATAGTCTTAGCTAAACATAAAGATAGATAAAAGAAAATTCATACCCACACCCTGCCGACGAAATACCGGAATGAAGGATGGTGAATCCCAGTTCTTACTCAGACCAACAAGGATTAGAAAAGGCTCAGGATAAGATCGAATATGTGTAAGCCTCTTACACAATGCAGAAAACAATTTTCGATCATACATGGGTTCCTTAAGACTTTTCACTAACACAGGCTTGTTAGGATCTTTCCATTCCATAACAAAAGGGAAATACGAAGCCGAAATCCAAAAAAATGAGTTCTTCCAATATTTGGGAGATTGGGAAATACCATGAATGCATTGGGGATACATGCTGTAACACCCCGACCGACGGCGGAATCATCGGGATGCCACGAGGGATGTGTAGATTGTTCAAAAGCTCGTGGGCATCTAAATCAAATCATCACATATCATTTAATCAACCAAAATAATTACACAAAAATCATGTTCATCATGAATCAAGTAAGTCAAATACACAAAAGATTTAGTTAAACTAACTAAACTCTAATCGCCAGAAATTTAGTTAATTAACTAAGTCCAAGATCCTATATGATGATGATGTCCAAAATAGAAGAGATCCTCTCTTCATTCCTACTTGTCTCCATCACCTGAAACATGTAAGAAAACAAGTGTCAACTACAAAAGTAGTTGGTGAGTAATCATAAGTTTTTATATTTAAAAATGTTTTAGTAAAATGCGTTTGAAAGTTTATGCTTAAAATGGTTTTATAAAATGCTATGTTTAAAACGGGTATAAAACTTATGATCTTCTTGAGAAAATCCATATGAATACCTGTATGAGATAATCCAACACACATCCATCAATTCAACAGCCAAACACATACACAATCACATAACCACATAACCAAATCAATCATAGCCAATCACAAATAATCATAATCAAATATAGGCAATCATTTCACAACAAATCAACCAACACAATCAATCATATTCTCAATCAATGTTCGTGACTATACATGATTCCTTATGTATTTAACATAAGTTAGATACATGAATCATGGAGTGGTCGCTAACCACGTGACAATACATGAAGCCAAAGCAAATAACCGAAGTCAAAGGCAATGCTTCACAGATGTGGAAACCATCCACGTGACAATACACGATGCCAAAGCAATTAACCAAAGTTAAGAGCGATGATTCTCGGGGTTTATGACAATACTTGTAATCTTTGTTATTGACCTAGGTCAATAACAATATTTACATGGATATAAGCAATAAGAGATAATCCCATAATAATGATAATTTCAAATGTGAATATCATATTGATAAACAGGTATTAACCTTGTGTTATCAAAATAATATTTAATTTGGTATACATGTTTCACCTCCGGGTTTTAAAACTAAAACAGTTTAAAGAAAAGGAGGTTATGAGAACTCACCTGTAGTCCTTAGATTTAATGTTTTAGAAGTATGCGCGCTCGCGTAAATGAATAGCAAGATCCACTCAATTATCTGTAATTATGTTTCATTTCACACTCATAAGCATATCGCTTTATTTTAAATTAGTATCCATTTAAATCCTTACGTGTTTAGTTACTTATTTTGTTTACTCTAAGTTAACTTGCAACACCTAAGGCGTTTAGATGATCATTTTGCAACATGTGAATTAAACTTGTTAATTTCTATCATCTAGAGTTGATAATTACATGAAGTTTATGTCTTCACTTTTCATAATGAAGTGTATTTAAAATATTATTCTTATTCATACACACCTTTGTTTATGCATGCATGCGTAATTAGGCCACCCACTTTAGTTTAATTTATTACGCAAAAAGGTATTCCGTTTAAGTTTAAGAAGGTTATAACTTAATCATCCTCATGTTTTTAACCCAATGATATCCAGAAAAGGTGGCACTCTAATTCCCCATGCATGCATGTTAATCCACATATGTATATGTATATAAATCATGTCCTCTATTTATCTCAAACCCCTTAATAAATCAAGATTTGATTTCTTTTTCCCATTGGGCAGCGAACCCTTAATCCAAAGCATGGGTTCGGCCCATTTAGTCTTAAGGTTCGTGGTTGTTATCTCGTAGATCTGGCCGAAGGAGGAAAGGGTTCGGCTTCTAGTCTGACTTGGATTCGTTGTCTCCTGGATGTGCAAAGGTTCGTCCATGGCCAAGGTTCGACATTTCAATAGGAAGGTTCGTGGGTCCCATGGTCCATGCATGTTCGCTACACCAACAGGGTTCGCTAGTATGTAGTACAGCCTTAAGATGATCAAGGGTTCGGGGCTGAGGGTTCATAGAACAAGGGTTCGCTGAGGGCTGCATGGGTTCGTCTGGGTTCGAGGATGGTCGAAGGTTCGTTGGCTTAACCTGCAAAGGCTCGTTAGACTGGGTTCGGTGCAGGAGGGTTCGGCCCCTAGGGTTTGACAAAGCCACTATCACAGCCGCCACAGGGGTTCGGCTAAACCAGCAAGGGTTCGGCCCTCAAGCTGTGTTGCGAACCAGTCCATCATCCTCTTCATAATCGAACTTTTGCAGGTTAAGATCATCAACAACTTCCCATGGTTCAACAACAACCCGATTTACACATTACAAAACATAATTCGTATACAATATGATAGCTAAGCCCGATTAGGGTTTTCAAACCGAGAAACGAAAAGTAAACTGGGATTCTCACCTGCAAATCGCAAGAGATCGACCGTTTTCTTGGTATCCCCGTGTTCCTCTCGACCTCACGAACGCGTAGCCACCGAAAGTTCGAAGATCCGTCAAGTATCGAGCTCGGAATGTTAGAGAGAAGGGGGAGAATGTGTGTGAGTGTATTTTTAGAGAGAGAGAGAGATATGGTGAGAAATGAAAGGAGGAAGGAAATAATCTTCCTTATATCGCGTGTCTCGTTCCCCTGTTCGGTCTCGTTTCTATCGCGATAAAACATAATAAAACTCGGTTTTTCTTTCGTTAAGAATATTTAATATAAAGTGTTTAAATAATAACATAGTTTCATTAATTATCATGATTTCCAAATACCTATTGTCTCGTAACAGATCTCGTTTAATAATCATGAAATGTAACCACATGCTCGGTTTTCTAACGTAATATATTTAAAACAATAAATCGTTTTAAATAAATTAGTTTTGTTTAATTAAAATAAGCTTAAATAAATTGTTTCGTAAATCACTTTTGTTTTATTAACGTTAAATAATTATTTAAATAATTTAATTTATTCGAAAACATTTTAGGTTGTGATTCCTAACAAATATTTTTAGTTTTAATTTATTAAATTAATATCGTTCGATATTATTTAATTTATCTCGTCGAAACGCTTTACTCGCGTACGTATTCGCAAAGATCGTCACCCTTCCGAATCCGACGCTCGTATCGTATTTCGATTTGATTAACAATTTATGGAACATCATTTCAGAATATTATTCTTAATAATTATATTCGTGTGAATCGTCACCCACTCGAATACATTTATTAAGTTAACATTTCTGAATTAATATTAGCGTTTATATGGTGTCCGAATCCTCACATCGCGTAATTTATTCCCATTATTTATTAACTCTAATATTATCATTTCCCAAACCAAAACCCACTAAACCCTAGTCACTGACACATCCATGATGGACCGAAATATGCATATTTATAGGGCATATGTAAGGGTCAGTCGCAACTGCCCTAGCCACCGTCCCACCGCTATTTCGATAAACCATGTCCATGGGTCCTTGACTATGTTTAGTACCCAGACTCAAACAAACTTCCAGTTCCATCCCAAATCCATAATCAGTATAATCATCTGCGATAAACACTCTGGTTCTGTTTAGTCAATTTACAACTAAACTTCCCATGGTTTACGCGTATATTAATCATAAACATGCATACCAGTACAGTGATAATATCAGTAGTGAAAATCAGTAATTCATAATCATTAATAATTAATAAAATCTCAGGTCGTAACAGTACAATCGTACGGATGTACGGATGTACGGACAACCTAAAGTACAGTGATGTTACAGTCTCCCCTAGTTAAAGGAATTTCGTCCCGAAATTCAACTTGGAGTGACCGTAGTAAATAAATGTGGGTACTTAAGCTTCATCTGATCTTCCCGCTCCCATGTGAATTCTGGACCCCGCTTCGATTCCCAACGTACTTTGACAATTGGAATTCTACTGCGTTTGAGCTGTTTAATCTCACGATCCATTATCTCCACTGGTTTTTCAACAAAATGCATGGTATCATCGATGCGAATATCATCGAGTGGTACCTGAAGATCCTGATCAGCTAAGCACTTTCTTAGATTGGACACGTGAAACGTTGGGTGCACATTACTAAGTTCAGGAGGAAGTTCTAACTTGTAGGCAACCTTCCCGATCCGTTCAAGGATCTTAAAAGGGCCAACATAACGTGGAGCAAGCTTCCCCTTCTTTCCGAATCGAACTACGCCCTTCCAAGGCGATACTTTAAGTAATACCATATCTCCCAATTCAAACTCCAAAGGTTTTCTTCTTTTATCCGCGTAGCTCTTCTGTCGACTGCGAGCAGCTAACAGATTGTCACGGATCTGGCGGATCTTGTCAGTCGTTTCCTGAATAATCTCAGGACCAGTAATCTGCGAATCGCCGACTTCGGTCCAACAAATAGGTGACCGACATTTCCTGCCATAAAGAGCTTCAAACGGTGCCATACCAATGCTCGCGTGATAACTGTTGTTATACGAGAACTCAACCAATGGTAGATGGCTATCCCAATTGCCACCGAAATCGATGACACAAGCTCTCAACATGTCTTCCAATGTTTGAATCGTTCGCTCCGTTTGACCATCCGTTTGAGGATGATAAGCAGTGCTAAGATCCAGTCTTGTTCCAAAGGCTTCATGAAGTGATTCCCAAAATCGTGCCGTGAAACGAGCATCACGGTCCGATATTATGCTTAAGGGAATACCATGTCGGCTAACGATCTCATCAATGTAAATACGAGCCAACTTCCGCACAGGGTAAGTTTCGCGTATCGGTAAGAAATGAGCCGACTTGGTCAATCTGTCAACAATCACCCAGATACTATCCTTACCGTTTGCGGTTCGTGGGAGTTTAGTAATGAAATCCATGGAGATATTCTCCCACTTCCACATCGGTATTTCTGGTTGTAGTAACAATCCCGAAGGTCGCTGGTGTTCTGCCTTGACTTTAGCACAGTTAAGGCACTTGGACACATATTCAGCAATATCCTTCTTCATTCCAGGCCACCAGTACAAGCCCCTAAGGTCTTGATACATCTTGTCAGAACCCGGATGAATTGAGTAACGAGATTTATGAGCTTCATCCATAATCAGCATTCTCAGATCACCCCTGTTCGGTATCCACAACCGATTCAAATAATACATCAAACCGTCATCCTTAGTTTCCAATAAGATTTCAGCCCCACAAGACATCTCATTTTTCAAGTTATCTTGAGCTAATGAATGTTGTTGGGCTGTGAGAACATCATTACGGAGATTAGTGTGCACTCGGACACTATGAATCTGAACTTGACTTTTGCGACTAAGCGCATCTGCTACTACATTCGCTTTACCAGGATGGTAGCGAATTTCACAGTCATAATCATTCAACAGTTCAACCCATCTCCGTTGTCTCATGTTGAGCTCTTTCTGATTCAAGATATGTTGCAAACTTTTATGATCAGTAAAGACTACACACTTGGTGCCATAAAGATAGTGTCTCCATATCTTCAAGGCAAACACGACTGCACCAAGTTCCAAGTCGTGTGTGGTGTAGTTCTTTTCGTGAATCTTCAATTGTCTTGATGCATAAGCCACAACCTTTCCCCGTTGCATGAGAACACAACCGAGACCTAGGTTGGATGCATCACAATAAACTACAAAATCATCATTTCCATCAGGCAGTGTCAAGACAGGAGCATCACAAAGTTTCTGCTTCAAGGTCTGAAATGCCTCTTCTTGCTTTGGTCCCCACTCGTATGGCCTATTCTTCTGAGTCAAAGCAGTGAGAGGGACAGCAATCCTGGAGAAATTCGATATAAACCGCCGATAGTAACCGGCAAGTCCAAGAAACGATCGAATCTCCGTCGGTGTCTTCGGTGTACTCCAATTCTTCACAGCGTCAATCTTTGCAGGATCCACGTGAACACCGTATTCGTTGACTATGTGCCCCAAGAATTGAACTTCCTTAAGCCAAAATTCACATTTAGAGAATTTGGCATACAGTCGTTCCTCTCTTAAGATCTCCAAAACCAACTTAAGGTGTTTCTCGTGTTCTTCCTTAGTCTTTGAGTAGATCAAAATATCATCAATGAATACAATCACAAATTTATCCAAGTATGGCCTGCAAACACGGTTCATGAGATCCATAAAACCGCAGGTGCATTGGTAAGGCCGAAGGGCATTACCAAGAATTCATAATGGCCATATCTTGTTCTGAAAGCAGTCTTGGGAATATCATCATCATGTACGCGAAGCTGATGATACCCAGACCTAAGATCGATCTTTGAAAACCATGCCGAGCCTTGAAGCTGATCGAAGAGATCATCGATGCGCGGCAGTGGATATCGATTCTTGATAGTCAACTTGTTCAATTCGCGATAGTCGATGCACATCCGGAATGACCCGTCCTTTTTCTTGACAAACAGGACCGGTGCACCCCATGGCGAATGGCTCGGGCGAATGAATCCTTTGTCAGTCAGCTCTTGTAGCTGGCTCGCCAATTCTTGCAACTCCGAAGGCGCAAGTCTGTAGGGAGCTTTGGCGACTGGGTTCGCACCAGGTACTAAGTCGATCCGGAACTCAACTTGGCGTTCTGGTGGGAGACCCGGCAAATCATCTGGAAATACTTCTGGAAAATCTCGTATCACCGGAACATCTTCAATTCTCTTCTCTTTCTCTTTCTTCTCCACAATGTGTGCTAAGAAGGCTATACATTTCTTTCTAAGGTACTTATGTGCTTTAGTGCAAGACATCAGCTTAAGACCTTTACTAGCAGTTTCTCCAATTATTCTCAAAGTTTCACCCGAAGCTAAAGGAATACGAATATATTTCTCATGACAAACAATCTCCGCTCTGTGGGTGGCTAACCAATCCATGCCTATGATAACATCAAAGCTACCAAGATGCATAGGTATAAGATCAATTGGGAAAACGTGATCATTTAAGTTCACAGTACATCCAATGATAATAGTGTCAATATCAATAGTGTTTCCGTCAGCCACTTCCACGTTAAACGGTTTATCTAGATATGTACGTGTTCTACCAAGCAAGCATTCGAAATCATATGAAACAAAACTCCTATCAGCACCAGAATCAAATAAGACAGATGCATAAGAGTTGTTGATCAGAAATGTACCGTTGACCACATCCTGGTTGGCTTGAGCAGCTGGAGCATTCAGTTGAAAAGCCCGGCCTCTTGCCACCCTTTGATTATTCCGGTCAACTTTGGGCATTGATTCCTGAAGTGACCCACTTCACCACACTCATAACAGGCTCTTGCCTGTGCCTGAGGTACCTGGCGAATGGGTACAGCCAGAATAGGTTGAGTTTGAGGAGCTGGTAGTGCAAGCGGTGCTTGTTGCATCCTTTGTGCTTGCGGTGCACTCCGACAAACGTTTGCATAGTGCCCAAACTTGCCACAGTTGTTGCAGACGCGACATGGCAAGTTAGGTGCGTGATGATACCTGCAAGTATTACATTGGGGTGTGTTCCCAGTGTAACTTCTTGCAGCAGAATTGTTTGATGATTGCTGCGCAGACTTCGCAGCAGGTACAGTGACCATGAAGTTCCGATTCTTTCTCTTCTTGTTGCTGCTTTTGGACGAGCTAGCAGCTTCAGACTTGACTTCAGTTTTGACTTCCTTTGCAGTAGTCTTGGTGTCAGTCTTCTTGGGTCCCTTCCGGGTAAGAGTTCCATTCCTCACGTGATTATCAGTAAGAGTTGCAGATAATCGGATTGCAGCCTCAAGTGTTTTGGGATTGCTCCCATAGACCGTATCCTGAATCTGCACCGGCAGCCCGCCGATATACTTCTCTATCGCCCTCTCCAAGGGTGTCACCATATGAGGCACTAGCAGACTATACTCATGGAATTGAGTATTGTAGATGACGTTCTCGCCACTATCTTGTTTGAGTTCCCAGAACTCAGTCTCCAGTTTCCTCATCTCGCTTCTAGGACAGAATTCAGTGGTCATCAGATTTTTGACCTCCGTCCATGTCAGTGCAAGTGCAGTATCCACTCCCCTAGTTCGCTTTTCCCCATTCCACCAAGTCAGTGCTCTCTTTTGGAAAACACTGGTGGCATAGCGAACTTTCAGATTTTCAGGGCATTCGCTGTTGATAAAGGTGTTCTCCATACTCTCGAACCACTGCAGCAGACCAGTGGCTGATTCAGCACCCGTAAATTTCAGGGGATTGCAGGAATTGAAGTGTTTGAATGTGCAAGTTGTCTGGTTTGCACCACCTCGATTCTGGTTAATGTTCTGGTTAGCCTGAGTCAGTTGGCTCACCAATCCAGAAATAAGTGTAGCTAACTCTTGTATGCCGGAGTTGGCATTACTGTTGTTAGCATCCCCATTGTTCGAGTCATCTTCGTTGTGACGGCGAGGCGGCATGTTTCTGAAGGAAATAGAAACATGTTACTACCGTTTACAACGTAAGTCATACAAACAATGTTTAAATGAGTTCTTCAGACAATTAGGATTACATATAGGAACTATATTTATCTCCTATCTGTCATTAAACTCAAAATGTGTAAAATTTCCTATTATTATTCTAAGTGTCCTAGTTGGTCATAACTAGTGTTAGCTAACTATTCCTAGGTCCTATACATTCTTCACTCTATACTAACACTGACAACCTCCCAATGCAATGCAACAAGCTTATATATAGGGCATATGCAGAGGTAGATCGCAATCTCCCCTACACCGTCCCACCACCGTTCCATTGCACCACGATTATGCCCTTGCTAGTGTGTAGAGTGTGTCATGTACTTCACCATAAAACTCACTTCACACACCTTATCCTTAGTAGGATAATTTTGAGTGAAGTGATCTCTAGTTCCCTTGGACAATTAGGTTTACCTAATGTCTAAGTTCACCTGACATGTAGGCTTGCCTATTTCTAAGTTCACCTAATGTCTAAGTTCACCTGACATTAAGTTTCCCCCAATTGTCTAAGTTCACTAAAATCCATATCAATTCCAATGTCAATAATCATCATTAAGGGTTCATATCATCACAAAGTGCTCTTATTGTCACTAAGTGTTCATATCCTCCCTATAGTTTATTCTCATCAAGTGTCCATACCATCACTAAGTGTTAGTATCATCACTATGCGTTTATATTATCATCAAGTGTCTATACCATCACCCAATTCCATATTACATCACTAATCGCTCATTATCGTTCATTAATCCTATGCACCCTACGTGTCCAATCCGTATGTTTTTATAAGGGAATTTATAAGTGTTTATCAAGTGTGATCATCCAAAGTGTCAATCCAAACCAACCTTAACCATCGACATCCATCTCACAATAATTCCTAGTAATATCCTAAGTTCCTGACACTGACAGACTCCCAATATACTACAAATGGTATATGTATAGGGCATATGTAGGGGTCAGTCGCAACTGCCCCAGCCACCGTCCCACCACCTTTGTAGTATACTACGAGTGTGTCCTTATCTGGGGTTTATAGTTCAAACAAATATTTCCTAAGGCAAGCAATTCATAAACAATTAAGTTCCTAAGCAAATAATTTCCCAAACGGGTAGTTCCCACATTCTTCAATACTGACATCCACCTAATGTACCGTAAATGGTATATGTATAGGGCATATGTAAGGGTCAGTCGCAACTGCCCTAGCCAACGTCCCACCACCTTTACGATACACCACGTGTATGTCCTTATCGAATCATTAGGGCACACGTAAGCAAGAAATTTATAATCAGCATATGTAATCAGATGTATATCAGAAGTTCAGTTAACATGTAATAAACACATAAGCATGAAATCCTGAGTATACTAACTAGTGTATGAAATTAATTCATACTAGGGTATCCTACGGTTATAGACTAGGTCAACCATTTCTAGTAACCTAATTCCCTATAACCCAGGCTCTGATACCAATCTGTAACACCCCGACCGACGGCGGAATCATCGGGATGCCACGAGGGATGTGTAGATTGTTCAAAAGCTCGTGGGCATCTAAATCAAATCATCACATATCATTTAATCAACCAAAATAATTACACAAAAATCATGTTCATCATGAATCAAGTAAGTCAAATACACAAAAGATTTAGTTAAACTAACTAAACTCTAATCGCCAGAAATTTAGTTAATTAACTAAGTCCAAGATCCTATATGATGATGATGTCCAAAATAGAAGAGATCCTCTCTTCATTCCTACTTGTCTCCATCACCTGAAACATGTAAGAAAACAAGTGTCAACTACAAAAGTAGTTGGTGAGTAATCATAAGTTTTTATATTTAAAAATGTTTTAGTAAAATGCGTTTGAAAGTTTATGCTTAAAATGGTTTTATAAAATGCTATGTTTAAAAACGGGTATAAAACTTATGATCTTCTTGAGAAAATCCATATGAATACCTGTATGAGATAATCCAACACACATCCATCAATTCAACAGCCAAACACATACACAATCACATAACCACATAACCAAATCAATCATAGCCAATCACAAATAATCATAATCAAATATAGGCAATCATTTCACAACAAATCAACCAACACAATCAATCATATTCTCAATCAATGTTCGTGACTATACATGATTCCTTATGTATTTAACATAAGTTAGATACATGAATCATGGAGTGGTCGCTAACCACGTGACAATACATGAAGCCAAAGCAAATAACCGAAGTCAAAGGCAATGCTTCACAGATGTGGAAACCATCCACGTGACAATACACGATGCCAAAGCAATTAACCAAAGTTAAGAGCGATGATTCTCGGGGTTTATGACAATACTTGTAATCTTTGTTATTGACCTAGGTCAATAACAATATTTACATGGATATAAGCAATAAGAGATAATCCCATAATAATGATAATTTCAAATGTGAATATCATATTGATAAACAGGTATTAACCTTGTGTTATCAAAATAATATTTAATTTGGTATACATGTTTCACCTCCGGGTTTTAAAACTAAAACAGTTTAAAGAAAAGGAGGTTATGAGAACTCACCTGTAGTCCTTAGATTTAATGTTTTAGAAGTATGCGCGCTCGCGTAAATGAATAGCAAGATCCACTCAATTATCTGTAATTATGTTTCATTTCACACTCATAAGCATATCGCTTTATTTTAAATTAGTATCCATTTAAATCCTTACGTGTTTAGTTACTTATTTTGTTTACTCTAAGTTAACTTGCAACACCTAAGGCGTTTAGATGATCATTTTGCAACATGTGAATTAAACTTGTTAATTTCTATCATCTAGAGTTGATAATTACATGAAGTTTATGTCTTCACTTTTCATAATGAAGTGTATTTAAAATATTATTCTTATTCATACACACCTTTGTTTATGCATGCATGCGTAATTAGGCCACCCACTTTAGTTTAATTTATTACGCAAAAAGGTATTCCGTTTAAGTTTAAGAAGGTTATAACTTAATCATCCTCATGTTTTTAACCCAATGATATCCAGAAAAGGTGGCACTCTAATTCCCCATGCATGCATGTTAATCCACATATGTATATGTATATAAATCATGTCCTCTATTTATCTCAAACCCCTTAATAAATCAAGATTTGATTTCTTTTTCCCATTGGGCAGCGAACCCTTAATCCAAAGCATGGGTTCGGCCCATTTAGTCTTAAGGTTCGTGGTTGTTATCTCGTAGATCTGGCCGAAGGAGGAAAGGGTTCGGCTTCTAGTCTGACTTGGATTCGTTGTCTCCTGGATGTGCAAAGGTTCGTCCATGGCCAAGGTTCGACATTTCAATAGGAAGGTTCGTGGGTCCCATGGTCCATGCATGTTCGCTACACCAACAGGGTTCGCTAGTATGTAGTACAGCCTTAAGATGATCAAGGGTTCGGGGCTGAGGGTTCATAGAACAAGGGTTCGCTGAGGGCTGCATGGGTTCGTCTGGGTTCGAGGATGGTCGAAGGTTCGTTGGCTTAACCTGCAAAGGCTCGTTAGACTGGGTTCGGTGCAGGAGGGTTCGGCCCCTAGGGTTTGACAAAGCCACTATCACAGCCGCCACAGGGGTTCGGCTAAACCAGCAAGGGTTCGGCCCTCAAGCTGTGTTGCGAACCAGTCCATCATCCTCTTCATAATCGAACTTTTGCAGGTTAAGATCATCAACAACTTCCCATGGTTCAACAACAACCCGATTTACACATTACAAAACATAATTCGTATACAATATGATAGCTAAGCCCGATTAGGGTTTTCAAACCGAGAAACGAAAAGTAAACTGGGATTCTCACCTGCAAATCGCAAGAGATCGACCGTTTTCTTGGTATCCCCGTGTTCCTCTCGACCTCACGAACGCGTAGCCACCGAAAGTTCGAAGATCCGTCAAGTATCGAGCTCGGAATGTTAGAGAGAAGGGGGAGAATGTGTGTGAGTGTATTTTTAGAGAGAGAGAGATATGGTGAGAAATGAAAGGAGGAAGGAAATAATCTTCCTTATATCGCGTGTCTCGTTCCCCTGTTCGGTCTCGTTTCTATCGCGATAAAACATAATAAAACTCGGTTTTTCTTTCGTTAAGAATATTTAATATAAAGTGTTTAAATAATAACATAGTTTCATTAATTATCATGATTTCCAAATACCTATTGTCTCGTAACAGATCTCGTTTAATAATCATGAAATGTAACCACATGCTCGGTTTTCTAACGTAATATATTTAAAACAATAAATCGTTTTAAATAAATTAGTTTTGTTTAATTAAAATAAGCTTAAATAAATTGTTTCGTAAATCACTTTTGTTTTATTAACGTTAAATAATTATTTAAATAATTTAATTTATTCGAAAACATTTTAGGTTGTGATTCCTAACAAATATTTTTAGTTTTAATTTATTAAATTAATATCGTTCGATATTATTTAATTTATCTCGTCGAAACGCTTTACTCGCGTACGTATTCGCAAAGATCGTCACCCTTCCGAATCCGACGCTCGTATCGTATTTCGATTTGATTAACAATTTATGGAACATCATTTCAGAATATTATTCTTAATAATTATATTCGTGTGAATCGTCACCCACTCGAATACATTTATTAAGTTAACATTTCTGAATTAATATTAGCGTTTATATGGTGTCCGAATCCTCACATCGCGTAATTTATTCCCATTATTTATTAACTCTAATATTATCATTTCCCAAACCAAAACCCACTAAACCCTAGTCACTGACACATCCATGATGGACCGAAATATGCATATTTATAGGGCATATGTAAGGGTCAGTCGCAACTGCCCTAGCCACCGTCCCACCGCTATTTCGATAAACCATGTCCATGGGTCCTTGACTATGTTTAGTACCCAGACTCAAACAAACTTCCAGTTCCATCCCAAATCCATAATCAGTATAATCATCTGCGATAAACACTCTGGTTCTGTTTAGTCAATTTACAACTAAACTTCCCATGGTTTACGCGTATATTAATCATAAACATGCATACCAGTACAGTGATAATATCAGTAGTGAAAATCAGTAATTCATAATCATTAATAATTAATAAAATCTCAGGTCGTAACAGTACAATCGTACGGATGTACGGATGTACGGACAACCTAAAGTACAGTGATGTTACACATGCCGCGATATCGCTCAACAGTAAACCAGTCACCATTTTTCGCTAATCGAAAAAACTTTTGAAATAGTGAAACTGTCGGATAACCGCCAAGCGCACGACAAGATATATCAAAATTAACGATGACACCCAATCCATAAGGGGAAATTTGAGAAATATGCAGAGCATAATGTTCCAGAACATTAAGAACAAACACAGGGAGAGGTAAACGAAGATTAGAAAAATCAAAAAATCGAGTGTAAATACCAACAAATCCAGGCGGAGGATTGCGAATGTTACTAGAGGGATCTGGGCGAACAGGGCAAAACTCGGAGCCAATGCGATAACGAACACACATATCGGAGAAATCTTTCTCCGATAACTCGCAAGTACGAGAAACCATATCACGTTTCGTGTCCATGAATATCAGAAAAAACACAAAATTCGAAACGAAGATGGATTACTAACCTGGTAATCGAGACGAGATACTATGAAGAAAACGAACGAGAATCGCCGGAACAAGAAGAAAATTCAAATAAGAAAGAAGAAGCGAAGAAATGATGAAAAACGTAGGGTACACTGCCCAAAACAAATTGATTGACGGTTACAGTCAAATCAGGAACAGTTGAGGGCAAAATAGGAAAATCACTAAGTCAGAGCAATTCACACGAAGGAAGGTGTCAATTACTCTGACTGGGGGGCTGATGACGGGGGTAGGACCTGTTTGAACGGGATAACATGTCCTGACCATAAAAATAACAATGGACACCGATGAATGAATATTAAGCATGCGAAGGAGGGAGGCCCATAATGGACAGGATAATTTATCCTGTCCATATAACGTCTTCCGGTATCTTTCTCACAAATCGGCATTGGAAATTGTGTCTAGAAGCAATGATGAAAAGAGAAGGTTCATGTGTCAGAACTCGGAATGGCAATAGAAGTGGTTGCTGAAAGACAAGAGACAGCAGTCACTTCCAAAGAGTTAGTAGCAGAGGAAGTAAGGGACCAGAGGATAATCGGAAGATGGTCCTCCAGTAGAAGAAGTTACACAACAGATCATGATGAACGTCTTGACTCCCTCCAAGCTATAAATAGCAACTCCATCTCAGGTAAAACACACGAACTGATAACAAATACACTTATCCTTTTCTCTCGTGATCGAACACTTATTCTCACGCCGGAGGCTGATCGCAGGGAAACCTCCCTGCGGTGAGACTAACGGTATTTGGGTGCAGGTACTCTCTAACTGTGGACGGGATAAACCAAGAAGGCCAAGAAGAATCGTTGTTTTAACAATTAAAAAAATGAAAAGAACAAAATAATGTACAAACATTTATAAAAAATTTATACCACATCCACTGATCCACACCATCAACTTCAAACCAAATAATCACTACGTTGTCCTTTAGCTCTGTAAGGGATGTGAATTATTAAACACCATCTTTACCAATTATTGTATAAATTGGTAAAGCAATGCAATTATTGTGTTTATAAAATGATTGAAAACCAATTTAGCAAAAGGTAAAAATTGTAAGATCACAGCAAACATTTTGAATATTTCACATTTGAAGGCATTATACATTAGATTCTAGGTAACTTCTGAGAAAATTAAAGCCAAATGTATATATCATCATTACCTTCTCCAAAATGGTGAGGTCTGTTGCATATGACAGCTCTAAAAGGGAAACAAACCAACCGCAAAGAACCGACTGTAGCTGAAACTTCCACCCCCCCTGCTCTCTCTGCAATATCTTTCAAAATCTCCTCGCATTCTCTGGTTTTGGATGCAAACTATTCAAGAATTTCTAGAAAGCACCAAACTATAATAGAATTTAAATAAAAAAATCATAATATTAACTCAACAAATAAATGAAATCAAGTCACAAACTTTACAAGTTGCATCTGATCATGGTGAATGTCTATGGTTGCTGAAAGTCAAGTTGTTTTTTTCATTAACAATAACTCAAAACAGCAAACCAACCAAATGGTTACAAACTTTTGCAAGAAAAACTCAAATGAAGGCGTACCTTTACTTAGTAACTGAAAACATAACAGGCGAACAAAAAGGGATCTGTAGAACAAATCAGGCGACAACCATCAAAAGTGTAAAAAAAAAAAAATTAATGCAGCAACCTGCAAGTGGTTATGTTTGCTGTTATAATTTAAATTCAATTCTGACATGGCTAGGACAACAGTAACATATTTCTTGTTTGATTGGTGATGGTTAACTGGTTATACCACAGTGGAGAATTCTGGATTAAATAGGAATAAAATATCAAAAACGGATAACATTTTCCATGTCAACGGTGGTAAATGTGCTAGAATGCATAATGAATTACAAGATAGTCCCATAGTGAATAGACAGGAGATAGATGATGTTACCTAAATCACATAAACATCAAACGATGGCTGAATCACAGAAAAATCAAACAATTGTGTTACAATAAATTCCTTGGAATTGCATTCTTTATCTGTTGGTGGGATATCAAAAGGAACCTGCAAGATGATAGCAGCATTTGTGTCAAATAAATAAAACATTGAATGTAACAAAATCTGCTATTTATGCAAGAATCAAATGTCTAATTTTTGTCTTGACTAAATAGCTTAAGAGTTGGTAAATTATCATGTAAGCTTCGTAACTAAATAACCCGTATTAGTTTTTCTTAACATAAAATGTTACAATTATTGACAACAAATCATAATCAAAGACACAAAAACACATAATCTGACGCAAACAAAAAAATTCATCACCAAACATGCAAAAGCCATCCAAAAGATACATAATCCATTATTTTTTTCGGATACTAATATTAATTGTTTTACTATTGTTTAAGGTTGCCCAAGATGTATGTTTTGAACAAGATTATCTAATCTTTAAGAGTACCTTCTTTTGCTTTAGCATCGGCATCTAATACAGATTCATCATTTACATCATCACCTTCAACTACTACATCTTTTAGCAATTTCACACCCACCACATATGATAAAACAGTAAGCACACTCATTAATTCATCATTAATCAAGAGCATTAAAATGATTCAAAACATTATAAAAGTTATCAATTAGAATGTCATTATAAAACAACTTTTAATTACACACTCGGATTGAAACAGCGATGCCTCAGTTAGAAAATATGCAAGCATACATGCCTGAGCCTAAACAACTTAACGATTTATAGAGACTTCAATAACATCTACACGTAATACATAAACAAACCAACACCATTTATACTCATGGTTAAAAAAATTCCATACTTTAAAAGACATTCAAAAATGAGAAGACATAAAGCAACTTAAAATGTAGGGCAGTCTGTATGTATGTATGTTTAAGTAATTAGCATGTATGCATATGTATTTATGTGTCTCTATGCATCAGTATGTATGCATGTATATGAGTACTGCATAAACCAAAAAACCTTTTAAGACATCTCACTTTAATAATGACATCAAAATGTTGTATTATTAAAAATAATTTGAGTTATAAAAAACAACTACTCAAATCATATTGTTAGGTTTGTTAAGGTTTTTTATGGATTTAGACATTTTACCTTGTCACATTGTTAAGGGTTTGTTGTACTGAAAGCTAACAAATATAGCCACTCAAATCATACCTATATGCATACTAAACTTTTTTAAAACATACAAACATACATACTGATTCAGAAATACACAGTATGACAAATAACATCTTTAAATGAGTCTATAAAGAGTGTTGTGCATTTTTAAAACCTTAGAAATTGAGAACACCTAATTAGTAATGATAAGTATACAATGGTTCACATTAAGATGTTTGAAGGGCCATGTATAATGGCAGATATTGAGCTCTAAAGACCTACATATATACACAAAACATAGTGTATGCATATAAGCAGCAATGTATGTAAAATAAGTGTGTGTATGTATGTATTCAACTATGTATGTAAACAGAAGTGTATGTATGTATGCATCACAAATAAGGTTAACATACCGAATTATGAAGCAACCGTAGAGAGCCAAACACGGAACCAACCGTAGAGAGGCAAGCAGAGAAGCAAATGAAGTAGCGTAGATAGACAAACACATGAGGTAACAAACAAAACATACAAATTAGATTAAACACACATTAAAACTTAATTACATACAAAATTACATACCAATTAGGCTAAAATGGCGTACCAAATTTCTGACGGAGGTAGAGGCAAATGCAATAGAAGCAGTAGGAGCGGTGAAGACCAGGCTTCTTTATAGGTGAAATCTGAAAATTTGAATTTTAAATTTGGAGCCATTGCTTCTTCTTTCGAGTATGAAGCTTTCAGAAACGATTTATCCAAGACAATTCAGGCCACCTCTTTCGTCTTCTATCTTCAGATGGATTCAGGGATTGACAAATCATTTCTGGTTGTGAAATATTCCGAATAAGGAACAAACTCAAACTCAAACTGAAGGTTAATAAGGCGAGTGACGAATTCTTATTTTAGGGTGTATAAGACGATTATGGAAAAGATAAGCCAGGGAGATGAGAAAGTAGGGTAAACGGGTAATTGTTAGGCAAATGAAACTTAAAGGATGCATGTAATAAACTGTTGTACCCAATGCTCTCCCACTTGTATTTTTCTTAAATTTAAGACAATTCACCCTTCTCTCACCTATACTCATTATAAAGTAGTGTGTATATATATATATATACACGGTTTCCCGATCTTAAAGAGAACCCTTAAACCCTACGTGGACCATTAGATCAAAGTTATTTTAGATTTTAATTAATTAATCAGAAAAAACATGTGGTCCACAATTAAAGGTGAATATTTTATTGGGGTTTTTAAGAGCAAATTTACTCTTTTACCCTTTAAGGGGTATAATTGACTTTGTCTTTTCTCTCATCTCTCCTCTTTCCTCTATATATATAATTTATATATTTGATATTCCAGAATACTACACATGTGTAGTGTTTTATTTTTTGGTTAAAAAATTATTTTTTTAAATATTATAACTACAAAAATGTATAATTTTCATACAAAAAAGTCATATTTTTTTAAAAAACAAAAAATATGCGCATTATAGGTATTGCTTGACAAGGTGTACTTTATGCACTAAAACTTGTACAATTTTTATACTACACATGTGTACTTTTACAGATTTTATAAGTGTTGCTTGACAAGGTGTACTTTAGGCAGTAAAATTTGTACATTTTTAATACTACACATGTGTAGTTTTTAGATATTATAGATGTTTGCTTGACGAAGTGTACTTTACGCAGTAAAACTTGTACATGTTTATTACTACACATGTGTAGTTTTTCAGATCTTATAGTAGTGCTTAAACCAAGTGTATTGTCTGTTGTAAAATTTGTACATCTTTATTCTACACATGTGTAGTGTGGTTTTGGTAATTTTGATATTCTGTATAAAATTACACATGTGTAATGTATGTTTTATGGTTGAAAATATCGTTAATACACATGTGCATATTTTTTGTTTTTTAAAAAAATATGATTTTTCTTTGTATGAAAATATACATTTTTGTAATTGTAATATTTTAAAAAATATTTTTAACCAAAAAATAAAATACTACACATGTGTACTATTCTGGAAAATCAATATATAAATTATATATAGAGAGAGAGGAGAGAGGAGAGAGAAAAGAGGAGAGAAAAGTTATTATATATGTCATCTAAAAAAAGTAAAAAAAATTAGTTGAGAATATAACGGAATTAAAGAAAAAAATAAGACGAATATAATGGTGCAATTTTTTAAAAAAATAATATATTATAAAAAAGTTATTAATGTTTAAAAAAGAGGGGGAAACTTATAAAATGTAAAATGATTATGATGTCATGTCTAATACTTTAATTAAAAGCTTATGTGTAACTTTGTTATTGGTTGAAATGAGTTATGTAGTTATAGCAAAAGATAAGAGTTATAAAAAATTTCATCCCCTATATATATATATATATATAGGGTTTGAATCCTTTGAAAACCCGATCTTAAAGAGAAAACCCTTAAACCCTACGTGGACCGTTAGATCAAAGTTATTTTAGATTTTAATTGATTAATCAGAAAAAACATGTGGTCCATGATTAAAGATGAATATTTTATTGGAGTTTTTAAGAGTAAGTTTACTCTTTTACCCTTAAAGGGGTATAATTGACTTTGTCTTTTTCTCCTCTCTTCTCTCTTCTCTCTTCTCTCTCCTCTATATATATAATTTATATATATGATTTTCCAGAATGCTACACATGTGTAGTGTTTTATTTTTTGGTTAAAAAAATATTTTTTTAAATATTACAACTACAAAAATGTATAATTTTTATACAAAAAAAATCATATTTTTTTTAAAAAACAAAAAATATGCACATGTGTATCAACCATATTCTCAACCATAATAAAATTTGTACATTTTTTTACACATGTGTAGTTTTCAGATTTTATGGGTATTGCTTGACCATGTGTACTTTATGCACTAAAACTTGCACATTTTTATACTACACGTGTGTACTTTTTTATATTTTATAGGTGTTGCGTGACAATGTGTACTTTATGCAGTAAAATTTGTACAATTTTAATACTACATATGTGTAGTTTTCAGATATTATAGATATTTGCTTGACGAAATGTACTTTACGCAGTAAAACTCGTATATGTTTATTACTACACATGTGTAGTTTTTCAGATCTTATAATAGTGTTTAGACTAGGTGTATTGTCTGTTGTAAAATTTGTACATTTTTATTCTACACATGTGTAGTGTCGTTTGGTAATTTTGATGCTATGTATAAAATTACACATGTGTAATGTTTGTTTCATGTGTAAAATACACATGTTTAATGTTTGTTTCATGTGTAAAATACGCATGTTTAATGTTTCTATTATGGTTGAGAATATAGTTGATACACATATGCATATTTTTTGTTTTTTAAAAAAATATGACTTTTTTTGTATGAAAATTATACAGTTTTGTAGTTGTAATATTTTAAAATATATTTTTTATACATATTGTTGATATACATGTGCATATTTATTGTTTTTTAAAAAAATATGACTTTTTTTTTGTATGAAAATTATACATTTTTGTAGTTTTAATATTTTAAAAAAAATATTTTTTTTAACCAAAAAATAAAACACTACACATGTGTAGTATTCTGAAAGATCAAATATATAAATTATATATATAGAGAGAGGAGAGAGGAGAGAGGTGAGAGAGTAGAGAGGAGAGAGGTGAGAGGTGAGAGGTGAATAAAATTAAATATTTATATGGAGGAACTGTGAGAAAATACCATTATACCCTTTTATTTAATTAATTCAGATGTAAAATAAGTTTGATCTAATGGTTGAGATTGAGTTTAAGGGGTTTCTCTTTAAGATCGGGTTTTCATTTGATTCAAATCCTATATGTGTATATATATATATATATATATATATATATATATATAAACTTAGAACTTTAATAAAATACTTATATAAAACATAAGTTTTATAATCTTAAAATAAATAAGTTTATATTTAACAGTTAAACTTTTTATTCTAAAATATTTATTTAAACAAACTAAGTAACTATTTTTTTATTTTTATTTTATTTTATTTTATTTTTTTCTTTTAAAATCAAGTTGTATAAACAAAACTTAGCTTTAATTTAAAATGTTATTCAAATCTTTATTTAAAAACTAAAAGAAATATTTATTTAAAGCTAAGATTTTATTTTACAAACAATCAAGTTTTACAACAGAAACATAGTCTAATGTTAAAAAAAACAATTATTTTTAAAACAATAATATTTTGAACAAATAATTGTATAGTATTTGATAAATATTTAAATGAATTATTATTTAAATGAAAAATCAATATATGTTAATTTAAATTACAAGCATAGAATAATTTTCTAATTATTTAAAGTAATTTTATAATTTCTCATAATTATAGAAACTTTATAGGACTACTTCTATACATAAACACTAAACATCTTTTATAAACAATTGCATTTATAAGATTTAAAACGAATAGATGGAATGAATAATCAAATATTATGTAATCATCAAATGCCACTGTAACACCCCGACCGATGGCGGAAACGTCGGGATGCCACGAGGGATGTGTAGATTGTTCAAAAGCTCGTGGGCATCTAAATCAAATCATCCTATATCATTCAATCAACCAAATTAATTACACAAAAATCATGTTCATCATGAAATAGTTACATCAATTACAAAAGAGAATTAACTATTTAATTAAATTCAAGTCGCCAGATTTTCAGTTAATTAGCTAAGTCCAAGATCCTATATGATGATGTCCAAAAGTGTAAGTTCCTCTTCATCAACCTACTTAGCTTCATTACCTGAAACATGTAGGAAAATCAAGTGTCAACTACAAAGTAGTTGGTGAGTAATCATAAGTTTTATATTTAAAAGTGTTTTCAAATGATTAAAAAAGTTTAGAGTTTCCTGAGAACATCCACATGACACCTGCGAGATAATCCATCACATTCCAACCACATAATCCAAACACAAAATCCAACACATAATCACACATCTCAATCAATCATAAGTATTCAATCACATAAACATTCAACCAACTTAATTATCAACCATCTCAAATATTATAAGTGAATATACATGTATCATTGCAAACGACCGAAGTCAAGTCAACGACACACGGATGTGGCAAACTCCACGTGACAATACATGCATCATTGTAGTTGACCGAAGTCAAAGACAACGACACACGGATGAGGCAAAATCCTCGTGACAATACATGTATCATTGTAGTTGACCGAAGTCAAAGACAACGACACACGGATGAGGCAAACTCCTCGTGACAATACATGCAGTCGTTACGAATGATCGAAGTCAACAGTAACAACTCATTGAATATGATAATCCATAAATATGAATTTCGAACAAATAAACAAGTGTCATCCATGTGATATCAAAATAATATTGAAAATGGGTATACATGTTTCACCTCCGAGTTTAAAACAAAACAATTTAAAAGGAGGTTATGAGAACTCACCTGAGTTCCTTAGATTTGGTGTCTTAGGAGTATGTGCGCTCGCGTATACAAATCAACAACAACTCAATTACCTGTAATTATCATGTATTTGTGTTCATAAGTGTTTGTGTTTTATTTCCAATAAGTGGACGTAATGTTTACTCTTTATTGCTAATTATTTCTTTAACTTAGTTATTAAGTTCCAAGTTAAAGAACAATACCTAGGGCTTTCATTATTGGTCATCATAAAAGTGAAATTGAGACTTGTTAGTTTTAATTACCAATATGATGAAAATAATTTGTAATTTCTTAGGTGTTATCCTCCAAGGGTGTGTAAATTGAGATGATCACTTTGTTCATACCCGTTTATACACATGCATGCATGTCTTATTAATTTGATCCCCCTTTATAAACTAAGTTATGACAATTCAATTTCAATTTAAAGTAAAGATACATGGTTCATTTACATAGGATATACTATTATGTAAAATCCCATAATTTCAACTTATGTTCATTAAACTTAAAGAAATAATGGCTCGAATTATTCATGCATGCATGTGTTCACCCCTCATATGTTGTTCTTTGATTACCCTTAACCCTAAGTTCGGTACCTAAGTTTTATCCCCAACATTTCCAGCGAACCTATGGCTAGGTTCGGCTTAGGTTCGGCTCCAGTGGAAAGGAAAAGGTTCGGTTAGTTGTCAAGGTTCGGCCCTAGCTCGACCAAAGGTTCGGCTAAGAGAGGAGGCAGGGTTCGCCACCTAAGGCTTCTTGGTCATGGTTCGCCACTAGCAGGTTCGGCCCTTAGGCTCTTGGTCCTTAGGTTCGCTGTCCTGCCTACTCATGAACCATTAGATTCGTAGGTCACAAGGCTCGCCCTAGGTTCGCCACTAGTGGAGGGTTCGGCTGAGTGATGCAGGTTCGTTGGTTCCCATAAGGGTTCGGCCATCTGATTTGGAAGAAGAAAAAGGTTCGGCCGGCTGTAATTCCTTTCCCACGAACCTGTTACTCACGGCTGTTGATCATCACCTTCTTAACTCTAGGTTGTTGCAGGTTCCGAACCATAGCTCCTCAACCCCCCTACTCGTTTATCTTAGTGTTTTACAAGTGGTTAAACCGGTTATATCCTCAGAAGGTTAAAGATTCGTGATCCTACAACAAAACCGAAAATAAAAGCACTAGATCTACCTCAAAATGCGGATCAAGATCTAGGTTTCTTTATGTCTTCTTGTTCCTCTTGATCATACAAACGCGTGGACACCAAGATCTTGTGATTTCGTTGAGAATCGGAAGAGAAATCTTAGAGAGAAGTTAGTGAGAGAGAGAGAGAGCTCATTTTTCAGCTTTAGAGAGAGAGGAGAATATAGAAATGAAGAAGAAGGAAGAAATCCTCTTCCTTATAGCGCGTGTCGTCTCCCGTGTGCTCGTTCTTGTTTTTATCGCGATAACATATAACAAATGATCGGTTTTACTTGTTAAACATATTTAAAACATAAAGACATTTAAATAAACAAGTTTCATTTTTTATAAAATAGTTTTCAATGAAAAACGTTTAAATTAAAGGTCTCCGTTTATTTTCGTTAAATCAATTATTTAAATAAATTAATTTATTCGGTTTTTGTTTTAGGTCGTGATTCCTAATAAACATTTTAAGTTTCGATTATTAAATTAATATCATAATTAATTATTTTATTATCTCGTCGAAACGCGTTATTCACGTACGTATTCGTAAAGATCGTCATCTTTGCGAATCCAACGCTCGTATCGTATTTCGATTTGATTTACAATTTATGGAATATCGATTCAGATTATTAAACTTAATAATTATATTCGTGTGAATCGTCACTCATGCAAATAAACAATTAAGTTAATATTTCTGAATCAATATTCGCGTTTAAATTATCTTCGTAACCTCACCATCGCGTAATTAATTCCAATACGACTTTCATTAATTTATTAACTTTAATATTATCTTCCCAAACCAAAACCCACTAAACCCTAGTCACTGACACATCCATAATAGACCGAAATATGCATATGTATAGGGCATATGCAGAGGTAGATCGCAACCTCCCCTACACCGTCCCACCGCTATTTCGATAAACCATGACCATGTGTCCTTGACTATGTTTAGCAATCCAACTATAACAAACTCTCAGTTCCTTTCCATTCCAACACAATCCGTAATCTTCAACAATATGACTGCGATAAACTCTCTGGTTCTGTTTAGTTGGGTTACAACTAAACTTTCCCATGGTTTATGCGTATAATATATGTTCTAAGCATGTATACTAGTAACAGTGATAATCATCAATAATGTATCAATATTAATAATTACAAAATCTCAAGTCGTAACAGTACAATCGTACGGATGTACGGACGACCGGAAGTACAGTGATGTTACAGTCTTCCCTAGTTAAAGGAATTTCGTCCCGAAATTCAACTTGAAGCGACCGTAGTAAATAAATGTGGGTACTTAAGCTTCATCTGATCTTCCCGCTCCCAGGTGAAATCTGGACCCCGCTTCGATTCCCAACTTACTTTGACAATTGGAATTCTACTACGTTTGAGCTTTTTAACCTCACGATCCTTTATCTCCACCGGTTTTTCAACAAAGTGCATGGTATCATCGATGCGAATATCATCGAGTGGTACCTGAAGATCCTAATCAGCTAAGCACTTTCTCAGATTGGACACGTGAAACGTTGGGTGCACGTTACTAAGTTCAATAGGAAGTTCCAACTTGTAAGCAACCTTCCCAATCCGTTTGAGGATCTAAAAGGGCCAACATAACGTGGAGCAAGTTTACCCTTCTTCCCAAATCGCACGCCTTTCCAAGGCGACACTTTAATCAATACCATATCTCCCACTTCAAACTCTAAAGGTTTTCTTCGTTTATCCGCATAACTCTTCTGTCGACTGCGTGCAGCTAACAGATTGTCGCGGATCTGGCGGATCTTGTCAGTCGTTTCCTGAATAATCTCGGGACAGTGATCTGCGATTCGCCGACCTCGGTCCAACAAATAGGCGACCGACATTTTCTACCATAAAGAGCTTCGAATGGCGCCATACCAATGCTCGCGTGATAACTGTTGTTATACGAGAACTCAACCAATGGTAGGTGGCTATCCCAATTGCCACTGAAGTCGATGACACATGCTCTCAACATGTCTTCCAATGTCTGAATCGTTCGCTCCGTTTGACCATCCGTTTGAGGATGATAAGCGGTGCTAAGATCCAGCCTTGTTCCAAAAGCTTCATGAAGTGATTCCCAAAATCGTGCCATGAAACGAGCATCACGATCCGATATTATGCTTAAGGGAATACCATGTCGGCTAACGATCTCATCAATGTAGATACGAGCTAATTTCCGCACAGGGTAAGTCTCACGTATCGTAAGAAATGAGCCGACTTGGTCAATCTATCAACTATCACCCAAATGCTATCTTTACTGTTTGCGGTTCGTGGGAGTTTAGTAATGAAATCCATGGAGATATTCTCCCACTTCCACATGGGTATTTCTGGTTGTAATAAAAATCCTGAAGGTCGCTGGTGTTCTGCCTTGACTTTAGCACAGTTAAGGCACTTAGACACATACTCAGCAATTTCCTTCTTCATTCCAGGCCACCAGTACAAGCCCCGAAGGTCTTGATACATCTTGTCAGAACCCGGATGGATTGAGTAACGAGACTTATGTGCTTCATCCATAATCACCATTCTAAGATCACCCCTGTTCGGTATCCACAACCGATTCAAATAATACATTAATCCATCATCTTTAGTTTCCAATAAAATTTCAGCCCCGCAAGACATCTCATTTTTCAAGTTATCTTGAGCTAATGAGTGTTGTTGGGCTGTGAGAACATCATTTTGGAGACTAGTGTGCACTCGGACACTATGGATCTGAACTTGACTCTTGCGACTAAGCGCATCTGCTACTACATTCGCTTTACCAGGATGGTAGCGAATTTGACAGTCATAATCGTTTAACAGTTCAACCCATCTCCGTTGTCTCATATTAAGTTCCTTCTGATTGAGAATATGTTGTAAACTCTTATGGTCAGTGAACACTACACACTTAGTGCCATAAAGATAATGTCTCCATATTTTCAAGGCAAACACGACTGCACCAAGTTCCAAGTCGTGTGTGGTGTAGTTCTTCTCGTGAATTTTCAGCTGTCTTGATGCATAGGCCACAACCTTTCCCCGTTGCATGAGAACACAACCGAGACCTAGGTTGGATGCATCACAATAGACTACAAAATCATCATTTCCATCAGGTAGTGTCAAGACAGGAGCATCACAGAGTTTCTGTTTCAAAATCTGGAATGCCTCTTCCTGCTTCGGTCCCCACTCATATGGTTTATTCTTTTGTGTCAAAGAAGTAAGAGGGACAGCAATCCTGGAGAAATTCGAGATAAACCGCCGATAGTAACCGGCAAGTCCAAGAAACGATCGAATCTCCGTGGGTGTCTTCGGTGTACTCCAATTCTTCACCGCATCAATCTTTGCTGGATCCACGTGAACACCATTTTCATTGACTATGTGTCCCAAGAATTGAACTTCCTTAAGCCAAAACTCACATTTAGAGAATTTAGCATACAGTTGCTCTTTTCTTAGGATCTCCAAAACCAACTTAAGGTGTTTCTCGTGCTCTTCCTTGGTCTTTGAGTATATCAAAATATCGTCAATGAACACAATCACAAACTTATCCAAGTATGGCCTGCAGACACGGTTCATGAGGTCCATGAAAACCGCAGGTGCATTGGTAAGGCCGAAAGGCATTACCAGAAACTCATAATGGCCATATATTGTTTTGAAAGCCGTCTTGGGAATATCATCATCATGTACGCGAAGTTGATGATACCCAGACCTCAGATCGATCTTTGAAAACCATGCCGAGCCTTGAAGCTGATCGAAGAGATCATCGATGCGCGGCAGTGGATATCGATTCTTAATGGTAAGTTTGTTTAATTCGCGATAGTCGATGCACATTCGGAATGACCCATCCTTCTTCTTAACAAACAGGACCGGTGCACCCCATGGCGAATGGCTCGGGCGAATAAATCCTTTATTAGTCAGCTCTTGCAGTTGGCTCGCCAATTCTTGCAACTCCGAAGGCGCAAGTCTGTAGGGAGCTTTGGCAACTGGATTTGCACCAGGTACTAAGTCAATTCGAAACTCTACTTGACGTTCTGGTGGAAGACCCGGCAAATCATCAGGAAATATTTCTGGAAAATCTCTAATCACAGGAGCATCTTCAACTCTCTTTCCTTTATCCTTTTTCTCCACTATATGAGCTAAAAATGTTATACATTTCTTCCTAAGGTACTTGTGCGCTTTAGTGCATGACATAAGCTTAAGACCTTTGCTAGAAGTTTCTCCAAAGGAATACGTATGTATTTCTCATGGCAAACTATCTCTGCTTTGTGGGTGACTAACCAATCCATGCCTATTATAACATCAAAGCTACCAAGATGCATAGGTATAAGATCAATCGGGAAAACGTGATCATTTAAGTTCACAGTACATCCGATAATAACAGTGTCAATATCAATAGTGTTTCCGTCAGCCACCTCCACGTTAAACGGTTTATCTAAATATGTACGTGTTCTACCAAGCAAGCATTCAAAATCATATGAAACGAAACTCCTATCGGCACCAGAATCAAATAAGACAGATGCATAAGAGTTGTTGATCAGAAATGTACCGTTGACCACGTCCTGGTTGGCTTGAGCAGCTGGAGCATTCAGTTGAAACTCTCGCCACCCTCTGATTGTTCCCGGTCAACTTTGGGCATTGATTCCTGAAATGAGCCACTTCACCACACTCATAACAGGCTCTTGCCTGTGCTTGAGGTACCTGGCGAACGGGTACAGCTGGAATAGGTTGAGCTTGAGGAGCTGGCAGTGCAAGCGGTGCATGTTGCATCCTTTGTGCTTGCGGTGCACTCCGGCAAACATTAGCAAAATGGCCAAACTTTCCACAGTAGTTGCAGATGCGACACGGCACGTTTGGCAAGTGATGATATCTACAAGTGTTACACTGGGGAGTATTCCTAATGTAATTCCTTGCAGTGGTGTTGTTGGTTGATTGTTGCCCGGACTTAGCAGCAGGAGTAGTGACCACAAAGTTCCTGGTCTTTCTCTTTTTGTTTCTACTCTTAGAAGTACTAGCAGCTTCAGACTTAACTCCAGTTTTGGTTTCTTTTGTAGCAGTCTTCACATCAGTTTTCTTTGTCCCCTTCCTGGTGAGTGTTCCAGCCTTCACATGGTTGTCGGTGAGTGTAGCAGATAAACGGATAGCAGCTTCCAGTGTTTTGGGATTGCTCCCATAGACAGTATCCTGAATCTGCATCGGCAGCCCGCCGATATATTTCTCTATCGCTCTCTCCAAGGGTGTCACAAGATGAGGCACCAGCAGGCTATACTCATGGAACTGAGTATTGTAGATAGCATTCTCTCCACTGTCCTGCTTGAGTTCCCAGAACTCAGTCTCAAGCTTCCTCATCTCGCTTCTAGGACAGTATTCAGTGGTCATCAGGTCCTTGACCTCTTTCCATGTTAGCGCTAGGGCGGCATCAACTCCCCTAGTTCGCTTTTCGCCATTCCACCAAGTCAGTGCTCTCTTTTGGAAAACACTGGTTGCATAGCGCACTTTCAAGTTCTTAGGACAATCGCTGTTGATGAAGGTATTCTCCATGCTCTCAAACCACTGCAGTAGACCAGTGGCTGATTCAGCACCCGTGAACTTCAGAGGATTACAGGAGTTGAAATGCTTGAATGTGCAAGTTGGCGGATTTGCACCTCCTCTGTTTTGATTGATGTTCTGATTGGCCTGAGTCAACTGGTTCACCAATCCAGAAATAAGTGTTGCTAACTCTTGTATGCCGGAGTTGGCATTACTGTTGTTAGCATCCCCATTGTTTGAGTCATCTTCGTTGTGACGGTGCGGCGACATGTTTCTGAGAAATTAGAAACATGTTACTACCGTTTACAACGTAAGTCATACAAACAATTGTCAAATGAGTTCATTTAGACAGTTAAGATTACATATAGAAACTATATTTCTCTCCTATCTGTCATTAAACTCATAAAAATTTTAAATTTCCTAAAATTTTACTAAGTGTCCTAGTTGGTCATAACTAATATTAACTAACTATCCCTAAGTTCCATACATTCCCCACCCTATACCAACACTGACAACCTCCCGATGCAATGCAACAACCTTATATATAGGGCATATGCAGAGGTAGATCGCAATCTCCCCTACACCGTCCCACCACCGTTCCATTGCACCACGATTATGCCCTTGTTAGCATTTAGGGTGTATCATGTATCTTACCATATTCTCACTTCACAAACCTCATCCTACGTAGGATAATTTTGAGTGAAGTGGTCTCTAGTTCCTTGGACAATTAGGTTTGCCTAATGTCTAAGTTCACCTGACATGTAGGTTCTCCTATTTCTAAGTTCACCTAATGTCTAAGTTCACCTGACATTAAAGTTCCCCTAATGTCTAAGTTTACTAATTTCCATACCAAATCTCAATGTCCATAATCATCAGTAAGGGTCCATATCATAACTGAGTGCTCTTATAGTCACTAAGTGTTCATATCCTCCCTATAGTTTATTCTCATTAAGTGTCCATACCATCAGTAAGTGTTAGTATCATCACTATGCGGTTATGTTATCACCAAGTGTCTATATCATCACCCAAGTCCATATTCCATCACTAATCGTTCATATCGTTCGTTGATCCTATGCACCCTGCGTGTCCAATCTGTGTGTTTCATAAGTGAATTTATAAGTGCTTATCAAATGTGATCATCCATGAGTCAATCCAAACCACTCCAACAAACATATCATCAACATCCATCAACCATAACCTTAAAGAAATCCCTAATAATATCCTAAGTTCCTGACACTGACAGACCCCCAATATACTACAAATGGTATATGTATAGGGCATATGTCAGTCGCAACTGCCCTAGCCACCGTCCCACCACCTTTGTAGTATACCACGGGTGTGTCCTTGCCTGGTGATCAATAATCAACAGATAGTTCCTAAAGCAGATAATTCCTAAGCAGTTAATTTCCTAAACATATAATTTCCCAAACGGGTAGTTCCCACATTCTTCAATACTGACATCCACCTAATGTGCCGTAAATGGTATATATAGGGCATATGTATGGGTCAGTCGCAACTGCCCTAGCCAACGTCCCACCACCTTTACGATACACCACGTGCATGTCCTTATCGAATCATTACGGCACACGTAAGCAAGAAATTTATAAGCAGTATATGCATATCAGATGTATAACAGTAGTTCAGTTAACATGTAATAAACACATAAGCATGAAATCCTGAATATACTAACTAGTGTATGAATTAATTCATACTAGGGTATCCTACGGTTATAGAATAGGTCAACCATTTCTAGTAACCTAATTCCCTATAACTCAGGCACTGATACCAATCTGTAACACCCCGACCGATGGCGGAAACGTCGGGATGCCACGAGGGATGTGTAAATTGTTCAAAAGCTCGTGGGCATCTAAATCAAATCATCATATATCATTCAATCAACCAAATTAATAACACAAAAATCATGTTCATCATGAAATAGTTACATCAATTACAAAAGAGAATTAACTATTTAACTAAATTCAAGTCGCCAGAATTTCAGTTAATTAGCTAAGTCCAAGATCCTATATGATGATGTCCAAAAGTGTAAGTTCCTCTTCATCAACCTACTTAGCTTCATTACCTGAAACACGTAGGAAAATCAAGTGTCAACTACAAAGTGGTTGGTGAGTAATCATAAGTTTTATATTTAAAAGTGTTTTCAAATGATTATAAAAGTTTAGAGTTTCCTGAGAACATCCACATGACACCTGCGAGATAATCCATCACATTCCAACCACATAATCCAAACACAAAATCCAACACATAATCACACATCTCAATCAATCATAAGTATTAAATCACATAAACATTCAACCAATCTCAATTATCAACCATCTCAAATATTATAAGTGACTATACATGTATCATTGCAAATGACCGAAGTCAAGTCAACGGCACACGGATGTGGCAAACTCCACGTGACAATACATGCATCATTGTAGTTGATCGAAGTCAAAGACAACGACACACGGATGAGGCAAACTCCTCGTGACAATACATGTATCATTGTAGTTGACCGAAGTCAAAGACAACGACACACGGATGAGGCAAACTCCTCGTGACAATACATGCAGTCGTTACGAATGACCAACAGTAACAACTCATGGAATATGATAATCCATAAATATGGATTTCGTACAAATAAACAAGTGTCATCCATGTGATATCAAAATAATATTGAAAATGGGTATACATGTTTCACCTCCGAGTTTAAAACAAAACAGTTTAAAAGGAGGTTATGAGAACTCACCTGAGTTCCTTAGATTTGGTGTCTTAGGAGTATGCGCGCTCGTGTATACAAATCAACAACAACTCAATTACCTGTAATTATCATGTATTTGTGTTCATAAGTGTTTGTGTTTTATTTCCAATAAGTGGACGTAATGTTTACTCTTTATTGCTAATTCTTTCTTTAACTTAGTTGTTAAGTTCCAAGTTAAAGAACAATACCTAGGGCTTTCGTTATTGGTCATCAGAAAAGTGAAATTGAGACTTGTTAGTTTTAATTATCAATATGATGAAAATAATTTGTAATTTCTTAGGTGTTATCCTCTAAGGGTGTGTAAATTGAGATGATCACTTTGTTCATACCCGTTTATACACATGCATGCATGTCTTATTAATTTGATCCTCCTTTATAAACTAAGTTATGACAATTCAATTTCAATTTAAAGTAAAGATACATGGTTCATTTACATAGGATATACTATTATGTAAAATCCCATAATTTCAACTTATGTTCATTAAACTTAAAGAAATAATGGCTCGAATTATTCATGCATGGATGTGTTCACCCCTCATATGTTGTTCTTTGATTACCCTTAACCCTAAGTTCGGTACCTAAGTTTTATCCCCAACATTTCCAGCGAACCTATGGCTAGGTTCGGCTTAGGTTCGGCTCCAGTGGAAAGGAAAAGATTCGGTTAGTTGTCAAGGTTCGGCCCTAGCTCGACCAAAGGTTCGGCTAAGAGAGGAGGCAGGGTTTGCCACCTAAGGCTTCTTGGTCATGGTTCGCCACTAGCAGGTTCGGCCCTTAGGCTCTTGGTCCTTAGGGTCGCTGTCCTGCCTACTCACGAACCATTAGATTCGTAGGTCACAAGGCTCGCCCTAGGTTCGCCACTAGTGGAGGGTTCGGCTGAGTGATGCAGGTTCGTTGGTTCCCATAAGGGTTCGGCCATCTGATTTGGAAGAAGAAAAAGGTTCGGCCGGCTGTAATTCCTTTCCCACGAACCTGTTACTCACGGCTGTTGATCATCACCTTCTTAACTCTAGGTTGTTGCAGGTTCCGAACCATAGCTCCTAAACCCCCTACTCGTTTATCTTAGTGTTTTACAAGTGGTTAAACCGGTTATATCCTCAGAAGGTTAAAGATTCGTGATCTTACAACAAAACCGAAAATAAAAGCACTAGATCTACCTCGAAATGCCGATCAAGAGCTAGGTTTCTTTATGTCTTCTTGTTCCTCTTGATCATACAAACGCGTGGACACCAAGATCTTGTGATTTCGTTGAGAATCGGAAGAGAAATCTTAGAGAGAAGTTAGTGAGAGAGAGAGAGAGAGAGCTCATTTTTCAGCTTTAGAGAGAGAGAGGAGAATACAGAAATGAAGAAGAAGGAAGAAATCCTCTTCCTTATAGCGCGTGTCGTCTCCCGTGTGCTCGATCTCGTTTTTATCGCGATAACATATAATAAATGATCGGTTTTACTTGTTAAACATATTTAAAACATAAAGACATTTAAATAAACAAGTTTCATTTTTTATAAAATAGTTTTCAATGAAAAACGTTTAAATTAAAGGTCTCCGTTTATTTTCGTTAAATCAATTATTTAAATAAATTAATTTATTCGGTTTTTGTTTTAGGTCGTGATTCCTAATAAACATTTTAAGTTTCAATTATTAAATTAATATCATAATTAATTATTTTATTATCTAGTCGAAACGCGATACTCACGTACGTATTCGTAAAGATCGTCACCTTTGCGAATCCAACGCTCGTATCGTATTTCGATTTGATTTACAATTTATGGAATATCGATTCAGACTATTATTCTTAATAATTATATTCGTGTGAATCGTCACTCACGCGAATACACAATTAAGTTAATATTTCTGAATCAATATTTGCGTTTAAATTATCTTCGTAACCTCACCATCGCGTAATTAATTCCAATACGACTTTCATTAATTTATTAACTTTAATATTATCTTCCCAAACCAAAACCCACTAAACCCTAGTCACTGACACCGAAGCTGACTGTTGCATGCTAACGCATGTTTTGCCTTGCCATTATTGTCTAGCATAAACAATAGTAATGTGTGTTTGGTCAGTTAAACACTTGCGTAGATCCCATCTACCAACTGAGGTTTGTCAAAATTAATAGATCTATTTCCAACTACCATGCTTTGCACTACGGCAAGCTAAACGGTTCGAAATGTAAGGACTTGTAATGCTATGTTTGCACTCAATGTAAACAGCTAACTCATGCAAGTGATATGTATCTAAAAGTGTTTGTTGCACATGTTTTCTCCCCCAAAACAGTTAAAATAAGAAAGGGGCCGTGTACGCACTTTTGATAGTGAGCAGAATGATCAAACACTTGAAATCACGTAGAAAGTCCTCTACGAAGAACCTGTGTTTAAATAATAACGTAGTGTTATTCGTGATGTCGTTTTGTGCTTGAAATCACATACGTGTCAACACACGTATGTTAAGGTGTTAGGAATATGCATACGTATATACACGTGCCCTTGAAATCATTTAAATAAAACCATGTATGATTTTATTTAAATAACCGTAATTATACGCGATTACGGTTTTGATCAAAAATGTGACTTTTATTATTCTAATACGTTCGGAGTTGAATTCTGGTTCTAACGCAATTCGAACGAGTCGGATCGGAGTTATAACGAAGGAGTTATGATCAAATTACCAAAATAACATTAAAACCTAAAAAAAAAAACTGTTGGGGCCGGGTTCGAACCCGTGACCTCCATCTCTGAACACACCCCTCCTACCATCTAATCTATTCAACTTTTATTGATAGATCATGGTTCTTAATCCTTTTAAGCCCAAACGGCCCATTTCCCTTTTGTTTCTTCAAACCGAACCATCTCACACCAATTGGAACCCAATTCGAAACCAATTGACCTCAAAATCATATGGCTATGATTCAACATATCTGAGCGACCCTCTAGGTGAAATTAATTCAAGAAATAGTTCGATTGATAGATACAAATTTGTCCATAACAGACACAAACCCGAACTAAGCTTCTCAAACCCATTTCGATCAAATTCAAGTTTGTTAAGGTCCGAATTCATGGGGTTTTTATTCTAAAGGACATTTCGAAACTATCTGATTCATTAAATTTGAACATCACATTCGATTGAACCAAAACCCCCAAAACGTTTATGTTAAAGAACCCTAATAACCCACTTCTTGTGATTCGATATTAGAACTTCGAATTAATACCTGATTATGCTTAGTCGGAACTATCTGAAGCTAGTGATAACCATTAATTTGAACATCTAATCTGATTAAATCAAAACCCCCAAAAAGCTTTTATCTAAGAACCCTAGAACTTGAAGTCTCATGATTCGTATTTGTTTGATGAAATTAACATATGGATTTCCTTAAACCAAAGATTTCGAAACTCTCTGTGACAATTGATTTCATTCCTAAATTCGATTTAACAGAAACTCCCAAAACCGTTTATATATGAACCCTAGAAACTTGAACTTAACCAATTCGTTATAGTGTGATGAAATTGATTCATGGGTTTTGTTAATCGACACATTATGAAACTAATGGTACCATTTGATTTCATTTTTAAACCCATCTCGACCGAAACCCCCAAATCGTTCTATATTAAGAACCCTAGAATCAAAACTCAAAGAATTCGATGCTGTTGAAAGGAATTATGTTAGGGGTATTCTAAGTCGCATGTTTTAGGTGGTGTAGAACTGAAAACTTACTTGGTTTGATATCCAATTGAGGTATCTCGACTTTGGGTTGAATTCCGGCCAAGCTCTCGATCAATTCTTCAATCTGAGACTTGATACTTCGAATTTCTGTGTGAAATGGATCCTAATGAGGCCGACTATGATTTCTGTGATTGTAATCGTGGTTCTATTCCTCGAATTGTATCACTTTTGCCTTAACTATTGACGGTTACGACTCTCAAGTGACTATTTTGATTAATTCGATGATTTAATGTATCCATAACGTACAATACCTATTACTAATCATCAAAGTGATGATTGTAACCGATCTATTTCAGTAATAACTGATGATTGATGTGTAATTCGAGTTCAATTGCCACTCAAATCCGAATTTTGACTCATAGAAGTCAAAATTGATACTTCTACTCCTTTACAAGTTAAAATCTTATAATTTAAGTATTCTAGACCATATCTCACTTGATTCTAATCCCTTAGAATTGATTGTATTTGGTTTTTGCCAAAATTCTGATGTTTTTAGACTAACGGGGTTAATCCGAATTTGCCGGATTGTCACAACCCATGTGCAGCCCAACATGATCATAAATGGCCCAACAGCCTATTAATTTCTAGGCCCAACTTCTGATTTTAAATTTCTAATTGGCACACAGTTTACAAAACAGGCCCAATATCACGAATTGAGATCATTTAGCCCAATCCATGTGCAAGCCGGCCCAATCAAATTATTCGGTCCATTTTCACCCAACACTTGAGCCCAACACATCCCTTGGCCCATTTCCCAAACGAAAGCCCAACACACTCATGTCTCGGCCCAAAAATATCGAATTGTCACATGATATGTAATTATAAGTTCTCAAAATGTTCTGTTCAATATAACCATGGGACATGTATCTAGTTCCTTTCTGACGTTCTTGTTATATAAGATACTACCCGTCGATAACATCTTAATGCCTCATTATCTTAATGTCTATCACAACACTAAGAAGTTCTAAAAACAGGAAACAAACATTCACACAAGGGGAGTTGCAGCTCCCAGCAAATGGGTGGTCAGCTGATAGTACTATCAATGTTTCCCCGTTCGGCCCCACATGGGTTCACTAGATACAGTTCAAAAATGAGGACTTTTAAGTTCTGTGATAGTGTTCTGTTCTCAGGCAAAATCCCATGAAATCCACAAGTTCTCAACAATCACATGAAATCACTCAGATAACAGTGATACATATCATATAGTTCCAAAAAGTTCAACAGTGTTCCCCGATATTTATAAAAGATTAAAAAGAAAAGGGGTTGTACGAAACTCACCTGATAATACAGATGTAGGATAATACCTCACAACTGGTAATAAAGGGATGATTATGCATTTATTTATGTTTAATGAGTTATTTATGGTTTTAACTTACTGATTAGATCTTTTTGAACGTTCAATGTCAAAGACATTGCTTTGAAAGTCATCAAACCAATATTGAGTATTTAATTGATTAATTTAATGTTATATCATACAATGTATGATAATGTAAGAACCTATACTGATTCAGGTTCCTAATATGAAGTTGGTGACATGTTTGATTAATCAGAATAATCTAGGATTAACCAAATAGTTAATGTCGTTGATTATAATGCTAAAACAGTTTCTAGATGGTTTAATGGCTTAGGAATGATTAATCCTTGTTATTGATTACCCAAATATCATGAAATATCACAATTGTCAATGACGTAATTCTCAACTACAATTGTCACAGTCTCCTCCTGTTAGAGAAATTTCGTCCCGAAATTTAGAGAAGACTTACATAATGACAATCGTTTATGAGAATAGATGTGGATATTTTTCTTTCATTTGATCTTCACGTTCCCACGTATACTCGGGTCCACGCTGCGAGTTCCATCGAACTTTAACGATTGGTATGCGACTACGTTTCAACACTTTCATTTCTCGATCCATTACCTCTACTGGTTCTTCAATGAACTGAAGTTTTTCATCAATAAGAATCTTGTCTAGAGGTACGATCAATGATTCATCAATTAGGCACTTCTTCAGATTGGATACATGAAAAACATCGTGAATGTTACTGAGTTCTAGAGGTAATTCAATCCTGTAAGATACTGATCCGATTCGTTCCAGAATTTTGAATGGCCCTACGAATCTTGGTGAAAGCTTACCTCTTTTCCCAAATCTGAAAATGCCTTTCCAGGGTGATACTTTCAACATAGCTCGATCACCTACTTGGAATTCTAACGGTCTACGACGATTATTAGCATAACTCTTTTGACGATCGCGAGCAGCTTTAATTCGTTCTTGAATAAGTGCGATCTTATCGGTTGTTTCTTGAATGAATTCTGGGCCTATGATTTGACTCTCACCTACCTCTGACCAACAGATAGGTGATCTACACTTGCGTCCATAAAGTGCTTCGAATGGAGCGCATTGAATACTGGTACGGTAGCTGTTATTGTATGAAAATTCAACAAGTGGAAGATGAATATCCCAGCTACCTCCAAAATCAATCACACAGCTTCTGAGCATGTCTTCAAGAGTTTGATTCGTTCGTTCAGTCTGCCCGTCCGTTTGTGGATGATAAGCCGTGCTCATATTGATTTGTGTGCCCAGTGCACTCTCAAGAGTTTGCCAAAATCGTGACATAAATCGACTATCTCTGTCAGAAATGATAGAGATCGGTACTCCATGTCGAGATACAATCTCATTAACATAGAGTTTAGCAAGTCGATCCATAGAAAAATCTTCCCGGATGGGTAAGAAATGCGCAGATTTCGTAAGGCGATCAACGATAACCCATATAGAGTCATGATTACGTGATGTTCTGGGTAATTTAGTGATGAAATCCATAGAGATCTGATCCCATTTCCACATGGGAATCTCAGGTTGTCGTAATAACCTAGAAGGTCGTTGATGTTCAGCCTTAACATTGAGACATGTTAGACATCGATCCACGTATTCGGCTATGTGTTTCTTCACTCCAGGCCAACAGTAAAAATCTTTAAGATCTTTATACATTTTATCAGCACCTGGATGAATAGAATACATGGATTTGTGCGCCTCATCCAAGATGATTGTTCTAGAGTTACCGAATAAAGGAATCCAAATTCGGCTTTTGAAATACAGCACTCCGTCAGCTTTCGTTTCGAGTTTCTTGTCTAATCCCCTCAGTCCTTCAGCAGAATAATACGTTGCTTGTAAAGCTTGCTGCTGAGCTTCTTTAATTTGAGGAATTAGACTAGTTTGAATAGTCATACCTAATGCTTTCACACGTAAAGGTTTGACTCGTTCCTTGCGACTCAAAGCATCGGCTACGACATTCGCTTTACCTGGGTGATAACGAATTTCACAGTCGTAGTCATTTAAGAGTTCAACCCATCGCCTCTGTCGCATGTTCAACATTTTCTGATCTAGAATGTGTTGAAGACTTTTATGATCAGTGTATATAATACACTTGGTTCCGTACAAATAGCGTCTCCAAATCTTGAGTGCAAACACTACTGCACCAAGTTCTAGATCATTAGTGGTATAATTCTTCTCATGTATTTTCAATTGTCGAGAAGCATAAGCAATTACCTTGTCGTTCTGCATTAAAACACACCCAAGACCTTGACGAGAAGCATCACAGTACACTGTGAAATTATCAGTACCTTCCGGTAATGCCAAGATAGGTGCGTTGCAGAGTTTGTGTTTCAATAGTTGGAACGCCTCCTCCTGTTGGGAATCCCATATAAACGGTTGATTTTTCTGTGTCAATGTGGTTAATGGCAAGGCTATTTTTGAAAAGTTCTTGATGAATCGACGATAATAACCTGCCAACCCCAAGAATTGACGTATTTTAGTCGGGGTTCGTGGTGTTTCCCATTGTTTCACCGCTTGAATCTTACTGGGATCCAATTGAATACCGTTCTCGTTTACAATATGCCCCAGAAATTGAACTTCCCGTAACCAAAATTCACACTTGGAGAATTTGGCATATAATTTTTCATGTGCCAAAAGTTCTAAGATTAGTTTCAAGTGTTGAGCATGTTCTTGTTGGTTCTGAGAATAAATGAGAATATCATCATTAAACACAATCACAAATTTATCCAGATAAGGTCTACATACTCGATTCATCAGATCTATGAAAACTGCAGGTGCATTGGTTAAACCAAACGGCATTACTAAAAATTCATAATGCCCGTATCGAGTTCTAAAAGCAGTTTTTGGAATATCATTATCATGAACACGTAACTGATGATATCCAGATCTTAAATCGATTTTTGAAAAATATGTAGCACCTTGCAATTGATCAAACAGATCATCAATACGAGGTAGTGGATAACGGTTCTTGTTTGTCAGTTTATTGAGTTCCCGGTAGTCAATACACATCCTGAACGAACCATCCTTCTTTTTCACAAATAGAATTGGTGCTCCTCAGGGTGAGAAACTAGGTCTAATAAAACCTTTGTCTAAAAGTTCCTGTAATTGACCTGAAAGTTCTTGCATTTCTGATGGCGCAAGCTGATACGGGGCTTTAGCAACCGGTGCAGCGCCTGGGATCAAGTCAATACGAAATTCAACCTGTCTCATTGGGGGTAATCCTGATATGTCCTTAGGAAAAACTTCAGGAAAATCTTTGACTACTGGAATGTCTTTGATTTGTTTGAGTAGAGAATTATGCTCAGTCACGTGTGCCAGGAAAGCATAACAGCCTTTCCTTAAGAATTTCGGAGCTCGCATACAAGATATGATACCAAGTTTTCTACCAGCTCGTTCTCCTTGAACTACCAGTGTATTACCGTTAGGTAATGGAATACGAATCATCTTGTTTTGACATACAACTTCCGCTTGGTTATCAGAAAGCCAGTCCATACCGACCACAACATCAAAGCTTCCAAGCTCAATAGGAAGTAAATTGATATTGAAAACATGATCATTCAAATTCAAGGAACATCCTTGAATTACACTGTTAGTTTTGATTAACTTTCCATTAGCAAGTTCAATGACATAAGGAGTTTCTAGATCTACCGTAGGCAATAAAAGTAATGATGCAAATTCAGGAGAGATATAACTCTTATCTGCTCCGTGTCAAACAGAACTGATGCGTATAGATTATTAAGAAGAAACGTACCCGTGACAGTATTTGCATCATGCCTAGCCTCAGTTGCACCAATCTAAAAAGCTCTCCCCCTAGCTTCATTTCCCTGATTGGTGTTGTTATTGTTCGGACAATTTTTCATGAAGTGGTTAGGGCTTCCACATTTGAAGCATGACCGGTTGGTTTGAGTGGTTTGTCGTGGCGCTTGGTTTGGTGATTGAGCAGGAAAATTGCAATATTTAGCATAGTGTCCTACTCGGTTACAGTTCAGGCAAACAGGACACGGTCCTGTGTGATGGAATGGACACTTATTGCATTTGGGCGCCTGCCCAGTGTAAGCTTTCCTCTCAGAAACAGCGGCACCATAGTTCTTTGCTATTGATTTGCTCTGACTTGTCTCAGCCGGAGTTTTTGTTTTGGTTTTGCCAAACCACTTTCGTTTAGTACCTTTAGAAACATTAGAGGTACCGATATCCCTACGGCTCACCGCCGTCTGAGTTTTCAAGGACAGAGTACCACTCCTTACCGCCTCATTGGTAAGCTTGGTGGTCAAAAGAATTGTATGTTTCAGGGTTGTAGGTTCAGCTGCAGTCACCATTCCCCGAATCTGGGGAATCAAACCCTTAATGTACTTCTCGACCAAAGCTGCTTTCGTAGGAAACATATCGGGAAGTAAGCAAGTAAGTTCATGAAACCGATCGGTATAAGCTAAACAATAAGCACCGATCATCGAATGATTCCAGAATTCTTCCTGGAGTTTTTGGATTTCAGTAATTGGGCAGTATTCTGATCTAATCAGAATTTTAAAATCGTTCCAACTCATCGAGTCAACTGTAGCTGTGCCCAAAGTCTTAGCCTGGGTATTCCACCAGGTTAAAGCTGAATCTTTCAAAGAACAGGCAGCATAAGACACCTTATGCTCCTCCAGACACTGACTGATTTTGAGTTTGGTTTCCATCTCCTCAATCCACCTTAAAAGACCAGCCGTTCCTTCCTTGCCTGTAAAAGTAGGAGGGTTGCAAGAAGCAAAGTACTTATATGTACACCCTTGCTGTGGTGGATCAGGAACAGTTGCTTTTGTGGTTGTTGTACCGGTGGTAGTATGAGTTTCTAAGTGACCACCAGTAGCATTATGTTCAGTATGATCGTGGTTCCCACCAGAACCTGCAGTGATATGTGGTTGGTGTTGTGTCAGAACACCACAAGCAGATAGCTGTTCTCGCACAATTCGTGCTATCATGGCTTCGTTTATTTCGAATCCACTTGTACCTGCAGGTGGAACAGTGTTCGCTCCAGGGTTCACTGGTGGAGCAGTATTTGTTCCCAACTTCCCAGGTGGAACCATGTTCACTTCCAGATTAACACGTGGATCCGGATTTGAGTCAACATTCAAAGGTGGAATTTGATTATGTTCAGGGTTTGTAATGTTCTGGGCAGCTCTCTTAGCTGGTCGACCTCTTTTAGGAGCCATTATTCTGCTCACATGCAGACAAACTCAGGTCAGTTCAAGAACATTAAAAATATAACCCGTTCTATCACATAAATTCAATCATATTCAGTTATACTGAAAATTATATTGAAATGTGATTATAAGGAATATAGTATAACTACATGGATATAGTCCAGACATGTTCTCAATGCACACAGATCACACAGATGTTCGTAGTTATAATCAGTCCTGTTAATTCAAAAACATGTTAAAATATTTCACAGGCTCACAGCTCACAGCTCACAGCTCACAGCTCACAGCTCACAGCTCACAGTACTGTGATATAAATATATTATTACCCATGTTTCTGATAAATTCAGATTCAGGACATTGATAAGTTCTCACGTTGATATGTTCTCACGTTGATAGGTTCTCACAGTGATATGTTCTCATACAGATATGTTCTCAAATTGATATGTTCTCGCACATGTTCTAAGATATGTTCTCAGTTCATGCACTAGATTTGTTCTCACACAAACAATAGATATGTTCTCGTACAGTATGGCTCCCGTACTGTACTTTTAGCGATAGATATGTTCTTATTTAGATATGCTCGCATACGGTATTGCTCCCGTACCGTATTTTAGCAATAGATATGTTTTTATTTAGATATGTTCGCATACAGTATTGCTCCTGTACTGTATTTTAGCGATAGATATGTTCTTAAATTGATATGTTCTCACACAGAATTGTTCTCACACAGAAATGTTCTCACAGTTCTATGATACATTGCCACTCAGGCAATAGATATGTTCTCACACAGAATTGATTATAGTTCACACAGGTTTATTAGAAAAACATAGTTCACACAACACCCAAATAGTACATTACACAGACCGATATACAAAAACACCCATTTTATTACATTACTATCATCATTTTGTACAGACTACCGAGACAACACACAACATTACAACCAGAAAAAAAAAAAAAAGAAAACTCCCCCAACATCTAATCCTCCACTGACTGCATACCGGTGATATGAAGATTCCAGGATGATCTCCTGAACATACTTATCGCATAAAATACGATAAGAAAGAAAATATCATGGCCACAACTGCCATGACCACCGCCAGGACTATCATCCTGGTCTCAGCACTCACTGCTCCAAACCATGTTAAAAACTCTGTCACTCTCTCTCTTACCACATCCATCCCTCGGTCACCAGTACCACTTGCCGCCAAAATGTAGCAAGCATAATCTGTCCCCAAGTCATCCTCAATCTATCATCAATCGCGGTTCTCCACGCTCGAGTGTTAGTGTCCAAAGCCTTCACTTGATCCATAAGGGTCAACTGGGAAGTAAGGATCTCCAATATGGTCATACGCGTATCCTCAACCGTAGCCTGACATTTCTGCAGGCTCTGCTGTGTCCCCTGCAAGTTCTGAGTAACTTGCTACAACTGTGCCCTCAGCTCTGCCTGATGGGAGGATTCTCCCACCTCGTGTATAGCATGAGGCTCGTCCCTGGGAGCCAGCTGCCTCCGTGGAGGTAATCCCGTGGTCTTGCGAGCTTGACCCCGCATCCTCCTAAGTCCATCCCAAGCAGGGACTCTCTGTGGTGAAGGACAATGCCGTCCCTCAGCTGCTACATTCTCAGCACGAGGCTGAGAGTGACCGTGTGATGCTACCTGTGCTGGTGGTGGTGGTGTAACTGGTCTAGGAGCTGACTGTAGGTGTGGTGATGCTGGTGGCGCCTGTGGCACTGCGGGTGGCACCTGTGAGGCTGCAGTCGATGCCTCAGAAGGATCCGAGTCAGATCCCGAACTAGAGCTCGGAGTACCATCCACAATAACATGAGGAAATCTCTGATAAATATATCGTTCTCTTTGGTCGGCCATTACTGTACAATCAAAATCTCTAATCAGTATCATGAAATAAAAATTAAATAACAATATTTAATATGAACATGATATGATGATTCTTCCTATCACAAAACAACTACTTGTCCTTATAGTTATTTATGTTCTGCCTGAATTAAATCAAACTAGAACGCACACATGTTGCAAATTTCAGTTATGCTGGCCACTCATAACTGGAATTCGTACCACCTGATTATCCTGGCTAAATTCAAAACAAGTTTTGTTCATTTTTTATATTCGGTGCACTCTGTGTTACTATAGGAGCCTATGGTTATAGTCTAGGTTTCTAAGTCAACCTAATTCTCTATAACCTGTGGCTCTGATACCACCCTGTCACACCCCCACCTCTCGTCACCTCGGATGATGTCACTGAAACGGTTGCGAAAGCATAGTGGTGATGTCTCCGAGATGAGGAGTGACTTACTTGATCCGATATCACAAGCACACAGATTAACTTAAAAGAAATACATTACAAGGGTGTCGTAATCATAACCGATATTACATTATATAATCGTCATTTATTACATTTATTTAATTACAAGTGTTTAAAGTGCTGTCTCACCGGTTGGTCACTGTCCTCCTGCAAAAAGATTTAAATTTGAAACGTCAGCACAAAGCTCGTGAGATCACACAGTTCAAGTTCCACAATATGATATGATATGTAATTATAAGTTCTCAAAATGTTCTGTTCAAGATAACCATGGGACCTGTATCTAGTTCCTTTCTGACGTTCTTGTTCTATAAGATACTACCCGTCGGTAACATCTTAATGCCTCATTATCTTAATGTCTATCACAACATTAAGAAGTTCTAAAAACAGGAAACAAACATTCACACAAGGGGAGTTGCAGCTCCCAGCAAATGGGTGGTCAGCTGATAGTACTATCAATGTTTCCCCGTTCGGCCCCACATGGGTTCACTATATACAGTTCAAAAATGAGGACTTTTAAGTTCTGTGATAGTGTTCTGTTCTCAGGCAAAATCCCATGAAATCCACAAGTTCTCAACAATCACATGAAATCACTCAGATAACAGTGATACATATCATATAGTTCCAAAAAGTTCAACAGTGTTCCCCGATATTTATAAAAGATTAAAAAGAAAAGGGGTTGTACGAAACTCACCTGATAATACAGATGTAGGATAATACCTCACAACTGGTAATAAAGGGATGATTATGCATTTATTTATGTTTAATGAGTTATTTATGGTTTTAACTTACTGATTAGATCTTTTTGAACGTTCAATGTCAAAGACATTGCTTTGAAAGTCATCAAACCAATATTGAGTATTTAATTGATTAATTTAATGTTATATCATACAATGTATGATAATGTAAGAACCTATACTGATTCAGGTTCCTAATATGAAGTTGGTGACATGTTTGATTAATCAGAATAATCTAGGATTAACCAAATAGTTAATGTCGTTGATTATAATGCTAAAACAGTTTCTAGATGGTTTAATGGCTTAGGAATAATTAATCCTTGTTATTGATTACCCAAATATCATGAAATATCACAATGTAGCATTAAGATAGGTATAATAACCATGTTTAACATACTAATCTGACTGTTATCATAAACATCAAATAATCGTTCCAATGAGTATGTTAATGATCGTGATTAGTTTGAAACACTTGGATTTAATCTTGCATTTCAAAGATTAATCAAACTAATCACCTACATTGTCATAATCAAATGGTTTAAACCATTATAATCATGGGTATGATCTCATGCAAACCGGGCATTATAACGGATCAAAACAAGGATTTAACCGTTAAAACTTCGTGTTCTTTGTTTATAATCAATCCTAGCCATCATCTAGGCAATAATCAACAATCCTAACTATATCATTACGTTCAAAATCAAGATCTAATCAATCAAAATCAACTAGAAGGTTAAAACGAATCATTACCAACGCAGACGGATATTTGCGGTTAAAACCACGATCAGAACTTGTAGATATGATCCCTGATATGATTGGTGACTTTTGGTGGCTTCAAAATAGTGATTTGAGGCTTAAACTTTCGTCTAATAGGCTTCTGGGTCGAAGAAGTTCGAGAGAGTTGAAAATTTTTATAATTCTGCATGCAATCTGATGAAGAAGATCAGATTATTCCACCGCCTCACCTGTCGCGTACTGCGAAGAAATCCGGAAGTCTTTTGATATTTTCCATGCTTTGCGTATCGTGGAGGACTCTTATCCCATCCTTCGCGTACCGCGACGAGTCCAATCGTTCAACACTTAGAAATTTTTCTTCGTTTTTCGATTCCGGGCAATCCAAGACTCCGTTTTGCACACGGTTTTCTCCCACATTCATCATTTCTAGTGTACTATCAACTTGTAGTAATTTCAATTGCCAAATCAACGCGGATTTCTAGAACGACCAGATGTGATCCCGTCATCAATGACGTAATTCTCAACTACAATTATCACACCATGACACCTGGCTGGGGAATGGGTTGTCAAGCCCGATAGATCTACAATGTATCTTGCGGTCCCTTACGAGAATAATGATTACGACTGCAGGCACAAAAATTGTCAATGCGCAAAACCACTCGGGAACAATCCGCGAGAACCTGGCCCAACTGCACTTATTCAAGAGCTATCAACCATCACATACCACACAAGCATAAATATTACAAATATCCTTTTCCCAAACATAGGCATGTTTTCCCCCGATTTATAAAAACAAAACAGTTTAAAAGAGGCCATGAAACTCACCTTAATGCGTTCATGCTAGCAACAGAGATTTCCAAATAACCAAACTGTACTCACTAGCGCCCTAAAACCCAAGGGACACATTAACAATCTAAACACAAGTCTACTATGTAAGTTGTTCACCCAACTTAACTAGACTTAAACACAATCCACTAAGGGAACCAAATTTCACACAAACGACCCGTTGGTGACTCGAATTTAGTTATTTATCATAAATCATAAGTTCAAGTTTTTAAGTTATAAAATTTCAAAATAACTAAGTTATCTTTGTTAAAAATCCATTTTAACTCCAAACATAATTATTTTTATCTATTTGTCAAGTTTGATAATTTATTTGTGTTTTACCGACAAAATCGACAACATAATGTAATCCCTAGGGTTTTCTATGTCGATTTTTTTTGTAATCGTATTCGAAATTATAATAAAATAAAGTTATGGGTATTTGTTGAAATATTTGACACATTCATTAAACAAATTTTAGTGCACATATATATATGCATATGTATATATATATATGTATATATATATACACACATACTTGTATAATATTAAAACAATTCAAAAGAAATCATTTTATAAATATATATATATATATACATACATAATCTAGATAATTCAATTTATTAAACAAATTAATAATAATAATAATAATAATAATAGTATTCTTGTAAATTTTGAATAAGTTTATATCCAATAAACAAATAACTAAACTTTTTATAAAATAGAACTAAAAATATAAATAAAAGGTTTTATAACTTCTAAATAAGTAGTTTTATAAACTTTTAGACATATGATATCAAAACTAAAACTAAAAGGGGCTAAAACTGAAATTGTTATAAAATTTTATGAGAGTTACAAAAATTTAGGTAAGGATTTGAAGAAAAATGAAACTTGAGGGTTAGAATTGTAAAACCCCCAAACTCCCTTTCCTTTCTTCTTCGCCCAGCCGACCCAACCCCTCGACCCAGATCCGTTTTCGCGACCCGTTTCCTCTTAACAACCATTCATGCGGATTCTATTCAATTCGGGAATAGATTTGTGAAGGATTTGCCAGCGAGATTCGTATCAACCAATCTATTTACACGAAATCATAACAAATCAAGAGGATTTGATCCTCATAATGTCGAACAAGAACCAAAATTAGAACTCGTCCTTCATGCCTATAAAAACCGAATGATACCATCCCATTACGATCGCACAAGCATCTCGAACCAGTTTGCACCATCTAAAAACAACCACAAACTCCCTGAAATCGGATTCGAAGCCAAGGACGGCCGAAGCTATTCTCTACTCGGACTCCTGTCAAATCTAATCAAACCAGGTAACAAATACCACCATCCCACTCGGTTTTCTGGGTAGATCAAAACCCCCATGGTTCTCAGTTCGATTAATCCTCGTATGATCGAATTTTGACTAACCAAAATTTACGGTTCATACGAAATCTGGGTTGATCTTAGTATCTGTTTAACTTCATTTTGATTCAAGGTTGTTCAAGGCATCAATGCCCAGCCTAGTGGCAACACACGCCGCATGGGGGAGCCGAGACCCGGGTTCGAATCCTACGGGTGGATCCAGAACCGGGTTTTGCCATTTTTGACCCTATTCCATCCTATTTTTCTTAAAAAAAAATACTAAAAATCCTAAAATCATATTTTTATTTTTCTGTTATAACTAATTTATTACAGAAAATGTTAAAATTATTTTTATTAATAAAATCAATTAATTACACTTAGTTTAAACTTAAATACTTAAACTAAGAAAAAATTTAATTAATCTTTTATCATTCTTTTAAAAAGAATACTAAAATAATTTTTATACATATATGTATATATATTTTTTAGTTAATCTTTTATTATTATTTATTTTAAATAAAATAATTTATAAGATATATATATATATATATATATGTATGTATATTTTTATAATAAGATGGTTATTAAATGAATCATTTTAATTATAAACCATTTTTGCTTAAACAAATTTTATAACTTTAAATGTTTATTTTATGAAACTAAAAATTTATTTTATAAAAGCCATAGAATTATTTCAAAAATAAAATAAATAAAAAGGCTTTTGTTTTTATAGTAAAAACATTCATCTTTTATACAATTTCTTAAACACAAATTTAAGATATATTCTTTTAAAAACAAAATTCTTAAAACATTAAACAATAAATCAAATACAAAAGGATGGAAATTAGGTTATTCAAACCAATTAGGATATTTATTTGATTATTCAAAATCAAATAAATAAATAAGTATTCAAAAATCAATTAGAATAATTATTTATTTGATTATTCAAACATCAAATAAATAAATGATTATTCTAAATCAATTATATGATATTTATTCATTTGATTATTCAAAATCAAATAAATAAATAATTATTCAAAATCAATTATGATATTTATTTATTTGATTATTCAAAGTCAAATAAATAAATAATCATTCAAAATTGATAAATAAATAATCCTAAATGAAAACTATTCAAACTTAGACATATCAATTAGGACTTCCATAGTATGCCATAGAAACTAGGATGCCGAAAACTTGAACTCTAAGTACATAGACTAAGAAATTCTATTGCCTTTAGGTTAAGGTATGCAAGCACAACTTTGTAAATCCTAGGCAACGATTCAAGAGACAAGCTAGGACATCATGTGAGTAATTCTATAATCCCTTTTTACATTTTTGTACTTTTGGGATGTTACATATGACAGTATTCAAAAACTAAGTATTCTAGAGTCAAATTCTATAGATGCAATGCTTTTAGTCTATTTAGTTTGAATTCGTGCTATGTGATTCTATTTGCTTTGTGATGCTATGTTATTCTATGTTATTTGATACCGAGTAGCCTAAGGTGTGTTAGATACCGCCTTCGCTTTGACTTAGGTCAAATGTGTCAAAAGGGCGAAAAGTACAATCTATGAGCAGACTTGTGAGATTACTTAGCCTTGTGCTTTGTAATTGAACGAGTTTGGAGACGATATAAACTATGGCAGACTTGTAGATGTACTAAGCTTTTTAGATAAGTATTGATACGAGTTTGGAGACGAGATATTCTATAATCTAATTGCAAAACTAGTAGGACTTGCATGCTAGAGTTTAAACTTATATTCTAATTGAATTGCATCATTTTCTTATTTATACTATAAACTGTATGGGTTACTCACCAACTATTCATATAGTTGACAAAAATCTTTATTTTGCATATGTAACAGTTTAGATGGATGCTATCAAGGAAGACATAAGATAGGTTTATGTTAGTAGACCTAGATTTGAATTTTAAAATAATGTTAGACTATTTCAATTATGTATTTTGGTTCTTGAACTATGTAATTGAATGATTGGTTATTTTGAATGAATTTATGATTGAATTATTTAAATATAATTGTTTAATTATCGAAACTTACACATAGCACCATGAGTAATGAACAATCTAACTCGCGCCCCGACGTATTCCGCCGTCGGTCAAGGTGTGACACATAAAACGCAAGCACATCAACATGTATTATGACCTAAGTAACTTCTAATATTTCAATATAAGAACTTTATACTTATTTTTATATCAAATTTGCTGATTAAAATCAGCCACAATATTATGTCAAAATTTTGCGTTAAAACGACATTTTTACGCCATTTTTAAACATAGTTTTCAAATATTTCATTTTATACTTTTCTTACTACACTTATACATTATAAATTACAAATTTTTATCATAAAAACCTGTAATTTTTCTGATCAAAATCAGATTTATAAAATGACTCTTTTTATACGTTAAAAATAGTCGAAAACGCGTATTTTCGGTCCTCAATAATCGTTATATCATTACATTTCTAAAACCACTTGATTTTATACTTTAAAATTTATTTTTATAGTTACATATAATTTTCCAAATTATTTTTATAGAAAATTTCTATTTTTATAGTTTCTATTTTACTAAAAACACTAATTTTTAACTTGTTAAATTTATGGTTATTTTTCTAACCTTCATTTGTAAATTTTATAGTAAAATAATTATGTATTTAAGTATATTAAAACTTTTAAAAATCACATTTATTTATTTCAAAATAACATTTTTCTCATTATTCTTAAAACTCAATTTTACTTGAAAATACTTATACACACACACACATACATGCACGCATGTAACTAACATCATCATACAACATATATATATACACGTATGTATGTATTTATCTATGCATGTATGTACCTAACCCATATATAAATATACATATATACGGACACACACACATATATATGTATATATCTATGCATGCATGTAGTTAACCCATATATACATGCATATGTGTTCATGCATGTAACCATCTCACCTATACATACATATGTACACGAACACGTATATATACATATATGTTCATGCATGTAACTTATTTCACATATACATACATATATTGTCACACCCTGGGCTCTCGGCGGCCCAGGCGCTGCGACCCGAATTGGTTTCATAGATTATACAGTCTCGGTCAGAGTTTATTATTTATTTTAATATGTTTCAGCGGAAGCATTGTTTCATGAATTCATAATTTTAGAATTAATTCACATGCATGGATGTGAATTCCGTTTTCATAATTTACAAATAATTCATACGCATAGGTATGAAAAACCACATTTTTATCGTTTATAAATAACTTTTCAGGATTTAATAAAATTTCATATGCATAGATATGAACATAACATTTTATTTCATTTTAAACCGGGTTTTTTTTACAAACATATATTTACATATCTCGGTTTTCACGGGACTTGGAGGTATAACTCCAATCGCTCCTCGGTTTCGCCACAAGATTTTATTTAAGGCGTCATAGGCCCTAAGCCTCTAATCTTGTTTCTGATTTGTCATTCATTATAACCTGAAAAGTTTTTGAAAATAAAACGTCAACATAAATTGGTGAATACAAGTAACAGACTCGATATGTAAGCATAGCATGTTCGGTCCTTTAACCATAAGTAATATTTGCAATACTACACATTTAGCAGGTTATTTCACTGATCGATACAACTACTGCATACCTTGGTTTATAACTGTCACCGGTTAGGAACTACAGCGCAGCGCGTCTTACGTTTTGTTCCCTCCATCCCGTAGCTGGTCACTGGTTAGGTTGCCTACGCAGTACGTCTTACGTTTAACCTTCCAGCCCACCTGTACCAGCCACGTATGGGAATTTCACCCATATGCGGATACGATTTGCAAACCATACGTATACTAATAGCCTAAATGCTGGTCTAATAGTATCCCTTTATCCGTCAAAGTTTAAACATACCATGCTCATAAAAATTCATTTATAAATTTAAAATCAAGTTAGATATATTCACCTGGATTTTTGGTTGGCTGAGTGACAACTTATAACTTCTCAATATAAATTTGGGCAACGTTTCTGCTTAATCTATTCTTATAATTATTCTGCAAAGAAGATTTATTTATTTATTTGTTGTTATTATTATTATTATTACGACGACGATTATTATTTATTTATTTATTTATTTATTTATTTACTTTTAAGTAAAATAAAATTTTTAATATGTACATAGGATCGGAGCTTAACCCTAACCCTATATGTTAATATTATATTAAATTCTTAAATTTATAAGTTTAACTAATAAATTAGATAATATACCTAAACAAATCGACTCCTTAATCTTGGCCTTGTGTTTTGATCAGCACCTCCTAGCATCCAAATCTTCTAATTTCTTTCTCAATATGTGTGTGTATATATTGTGTATGTACGTATGTGCTTCTTAAATGAAAATAAAGGAAGTATTTATAGGCAATTCATACTTCCTGTTTAAGAATGATAGATGTAGGTTTGATACGTGTGTGTTAATTGAAATTGTGAATCATCGATAACTTAATTTGAAATATAAAGTGATGCCAGGTACAGACATTCCTATATGCTTATTTAGTAAGGTCGGTGAAGACAAATCTGACAATTGAACAGAGCACTGTTAAAGGTATATAGTTTGGAGCGCTGTTAAAGATTTAATGTTTTATTATTTTATTATTATAATTAATTTAGCTCAAATTTCGTTTTTATCTTATAACTTTTTAAAATATGATGTTTTATAAAATTCTAAAAATACCGCTAGGATCGGCTCATTTTTCTCTACGTTTCGACCAAAGTTTCGTTAAAAACGGAGAAAGTTTAATTATAATGTATTTTATTAATTTTTTGATCTATGTCTCCTATAACATTAACTGACCAATAAGCGTGTCAAAAATTTTTAATAATCGTTTTACTCGTTACTTAGTAGTATGTAAGTGTCACATATGTGTATATAATAACTAGATATTTAAAATTATAATATTTAACAATATATTTTATAAAATAAATAGCATGTGTTACATATATGTCCATGTATAGATACATGCATGTGATCAAAATTACCATCCAAACATCATCCATCCATGTATACATACATTACAGCCACACACATACATATATATATTATGTGTGTGTATGTATTTACGTTTCACACACACACACTCACACACATTATCATCTTTTACACCAAAAGCCACTTGATTTAAACACATTATTTTGGGTGAACAACTTGAATAAAAACCCACTTAATGATAAAGAGATTTTTACCTTTAAAATGGTTTCAATGGTTGATTTATTTGATCAAAACTCCTACAAAGCTTCAAGAATTATCAAAAACTCTAAGACATGATGGAGATAAAGCTTGAATGTGGAGAAAATGGAGGTTAGAGAGAGGGGGTGGTGGGCGTGTTCAAGAGAAAGAGAAGAAGAAAATTGAAATTGTTGGAGTATGGTAGGTTCTAAAATAATGATTTCCCTTGGATTTATAAAATTCTTCATGATTGTATTTCTCCATAATCTTGACATGTGTCTAACACATGTCTCCTTCTTGTGCATTCTAGATAAAAACAGGTATATTTTGAGTCTTATGGTGTATAGATAGTGTACCGAAAATTCGGTAAAAATCCGATTTTTATTCTAAAATTAATAGAATATTTAATCGAACTAATACAATCAAATTTTAATCAAAAAGAATGATCTTAAATATTATCAGAATAATTCAATCCATATTATCCGACAAAAACACGGATAAAGTCGGTTGTTAGTAAAATCAATAGTTAACATCAAAATTCACGGTTTTTCATTTTTAACTTAATTTATTCATTTATGATTTATCATTTTATGCTAACCCAAGAATTACACTAAATTCTTTAACCAAGTCGTCACCAACGTTTGTTAAACACCGTCGAACGATACCGAGATCTAAAAAATTTACCAAATGCAAATCCATGCATTTAAACAACACTCTGTGCTAGACTTTTAATCAACATTAATTTAATGATAAATATTAAATTATTAACGCATTAAATAAATTAAGTTTAGTACGCTAACCTTTTACGAGCCATCGTTCGTAAAAATACTAGATGTCACATGTTGACTTGGTTTTTTTGCATGACTTTTCAGGTGACGAACATACTTAAGCTTTAGGAGCTCAGGGTACTTACTAGTGTGCCCATTTTAGAGGACCTAGTAACTTTTGGTTGTGCATATCACTTGACAACAATATGTGAATCGTTTTGGTATATCTTGTACAGTTACATGATAGAATGACTCATGATTCTTTTGATAGGTTTACATTGTTAAATTATTGAACATGATGATTGTAATTCAACTTTGTAATCCTGGTTTAATGTTATGGTTTTTTAGTTATTTTCAAATATGTGCCATGTATGCAATCTGATCATTCCGATTATCACCCGATATCATACCCCGAGACTATTTTGCCCGACGGGAAAGTCGATCCAGCCTGCCGGCTCGGGGCTTGACATACACCTCCAGTACTGAGTTCAATGTGGAAAAAGACAAAAAACTTAGACAAAAAACGTCAATACTACTGTCTTTGTATGACTGACAAGTAATAGAAGGCGCAAATGCAAGTTCCACTTTCCTCGCAATTGGTCGCGTTCAATGTTAGCAAATATGCCTTTTTTGCCACATTTAAAACAATTTGTATGTATAATACTCACTTTAATTGTAAACAAACACTAAAATGAGTGCTTGTCGTGTTATGCTCCAAAAGTTATTTGCCAACGCTAGTTGCCCATGTGTCACATCCCGAGCCGGCGGGCTGGATTGACTTTCCTGTCAGACGGAATGGTCCAAGGGCGCAATATCGGGTGATAATCGAAGTGATCAGATTTTTTACATTGCACATGATACATAATGAGAAAATACTAATTTGAAATAGAATTAGAAAGTTAAATTACATCAGTTATGTTTCATAATTTAACAATGTAAATCTACCAAAAAGAATTATAAACTAACTATCTTGTATCTGCACAAGATATACAAAATGATTCATGTGTTGATGTCCAAAAGATATGCACATCCAAAATACTAGGTCCTCTAACTGCGCATCCTAGTAATAACATAATCTCCTAAAGCTTAGACCTGTTCATCACCTGATAAGTCATGCAAAAAGATCAAGTCAACACATGGTTGGTGTATTCATATAGTGTAACACCCCAAATTTTCTTATACAAGTTATTTGAATTTACGAATGCAGAACGAATAATAAACTTATAGGAAAAAGGGATGAAAAATAAACTAAGTAAAGATCACGAAGATAAGTACTTGAACCATAGTACACGAAACTGTTTTCGTGAACTCCATCCCGAGTGCCAGTTTCGTGAACTTGGCCTATATATATATGAGTGCCTTGAGAAACGTGCACACCTTTGGCTGAGCACGCTCCCTCTCAAGTACACGAAGAGGCTGTTCGAGAACTTCAATAAAACGACTTTTGATCGACCAAACGAAGGAGGAAACACATGTGAAGCTATAGGAAGGATCATCTAACAACATGTAATGGTTTGATTCATAAAAGTTTCAATTTTTAGCATGGTTGTAAAAGTCGCTAGGCGCTAGTCGGGCGGCGAGGTACCGCCTAGGGATTAATCGGCGCTAGGCGGATTGGAATTTTTATATGTAATTTTACAAATATATATTATATACACACATCAATATCAATAATTTAATATAATACTTCAAATAATTTTAAAAAATATACTTAAATATACTAAAAAAAGTACTTTAAAGTGCAAACTTAAACACTGAGTTCAAAGTTTAGAGATAAATTTCGATGTTAACTGCTTGAATTCGATGTTTCAGAGACATATTAAAGATTTTTGATTGAGAAATGTCTAAATAATCATGAAATGGGTCCCTTTTTACCATAAAAAAGTCAAAAAAAGCCAAAAAAAGTCAAAAAAATGAAAAAAAAATAAAAATCTGATCGGGCCGCCTAGGCCCCGCCTAGGCCGCCTAGACCCCGCCTAGGCCGCCTAGCACCGCCTAGCGCCTAGGCACCGCCTAGGCCAAAAATTACACATAAGGTGGGCGCCTAGCGCCTAGGCGGCCGCCTAGGCCGATTTTTACAACACTGATTTTTAGAAAAAAGGAAAACATGCATAAAGGTCATGCCTTTATGCAGAAAGTTTGCTCCTTTTGGGTTCCAACGATTGATGATGTCATAAGGAACTTAGAACTATCTCCCCAAGGACTTGGCAAGATTTTCGAGATGTTTTATGATGAAAACATAAGTACCAGAATAGTGAATTTGGTTTTGAGAACAAAGTTTGGTGAACAATGTTTCGTGAACTTGTCTTCGTGAACTAGATTTCGTGAACCAAGGATTCGTGAACTTGATTTCGTGAACCGAGGGTCGTGAACTCTAGGTTCGAATACCTTGTCATTTCGTGAACTCTATGATTTTTGTGTGCATGGGTACTTAGTGAATTTCAAGGGTTTTGAATACTTAACCAATTTCGAGATTTGTACTTATGAGGGGGAACTAGTAAGCTACGAGACTTAGAATAATTCTAAGTCTAGGAATGGAATGTAATAAGGCGATGTAATGATGTAGGTTCTTGAGTCTTAGCTAAGGGAGTTCGGCTAAGAAGATAAAGAGCTACGTACTATCAGGTGAGTTCCAGATGCCCTATTTCAACACTTTACGTGTACTTATGTTTTGGGCTGACATACATGCTGTTAGTATGTTTATGATGCTTTGTGATGTTTTGTGACTATACGATGATGATGAATGCTTGATGATATGTGTGATGATGTATGCATGAGAATATGTGTGACGAGTTTTTCGAAAGAAAACGAACTAGATATTTATTTACGATTCGCTGATCGATTATTATCCCAAACTTAATAATCAAGCTCTAAACATTATATACTGATTTTATTATTATTTTCATTATTGTTATTAAAATTATTATTATGGTTATTATTAAAATTCAATTAAAAGAGTTATCCGAAACATTTAAACAAATAGGACATTTAAACATACGGAGTTAGCTGTTTAGACTCATTTATTCATCTTATTAATTTTCAGTTGACAAATTAAATATTACGAGATCATTTGTGTTATTCGTAACATGTTTCGGTCACGAAATAATAATTGTAACAATAAATGTGACTCGTATGGGTTCATTACGCAACTGATAAGCGAGTTACACATGATACAGACTGATCTAAGGTATCTCAATCCACTTCCAACCCTAAGTATATAAGAAAATGAAACCTCTTGTTTCCCTATACCCACCTGCCGTTCTTAACACACACAAACATCCTGTTGTGTGCGTCTTGTTCCTGGAACCATAGAAGAAAAGGGAGGGTCGACTACTTCCTCCGGCGAGCTCCGCCAACAAGCCCTAGCTCCGGCACGTTCCCTCCTCCGGCGACAACCTTCTACACATCTCCATCCAACCCACAACAGCAACAAAACACACCTTAGGTGTGCGATTATCGGCCGCACAAAGCAGAAGAACGAGGAGCATCGGCTCCTGCCGATCCGTCTTCTGTGAACTCCAATCACCCTTCGCTGTCCTCTGGTACCAACCTTCTGCTCCTCTTTCATGGATTCTAAACCCAACTAGGGCTCGGAACCGGCCCTCAAGGTGCTTCAGTAGCAACAAGGTGAAGATCGGGTAACCTAGTGTGTGTTCGTGAGTTAGAGAGAAGGAGCCGAACGCCTTATTTCTCCGACGAGCCATCTCCTCCGGCCAAAGATGTTGGTGACAAAAATTTTAGGTGGTCTGACCTCCGCTAGAGCCACTTCCGGTGACACAGTGACTGTGGGAGCCGAAACCTACAACTAAGATGACCTGGTCCGAACCCTTTCCCATGGCTAATGCCTCCCTCGTGACCCCCAGCTTGTTGGTTCTTGCAATAAGGTACTTTTGATAAACCCAGCTTACATTCAGATCGCATATGGTCAAGAAATGAGGATACCCTATCTCGATCTGAGTTATGGTGTGATATTTTGTGTTTTTTATGAACAGATTTGAGAATATGAGGGTTTTAGCGTGAGATGAGGTTGGGATCTGGCTGTTGCGATTCAAATGGGTAACAAGAAACAAGGTGGTGGTGTAACGATTCAGATCTGGTAGCTTTAAGACAGATCGGGTCATTCCAGATACTCTTAAGTCGCGATTAACAAAGGTCAACCATGGTCAAAGATGGTCAACAGTTAGACCGAGTCAACAACAGGTTCCACGGGCTCGGCTTTGTTCGTGACGCAAAAATGAATGCGTTGATGTGTACGGATCTCTAAACGGGTTACCGGTTAAACTTACAGATTTCAAAACGGACTATTATATAAATATTTGAGGTTTTCAAAAGAAAATGAACTCGATATTTATTTACGATTCGATGATCGGTTATTATCCCAAACTTACTAATTAATACGTTATATACTAATAACATTATTATTATTATCATTATTATTGTTGTTGTTGTTATTATTATTATTATTTTCATTATTTTTATTAAAATTATTATTATGGTTATTATTAAAATTCAATTAAAAGATTGTCCGAAACATTTAAACAAATAAGACATTTAAACATACTGAGTTAGCTGTTTAGACTCATTTATTCGTCGGATTAATTTTCAGTTGACAAATTAAATATTACGGGATCATTTGTGTTATTCGTAACATGTTTCGGTCACGAAATAATAATTGTAACAATAAATGTGACTCGTATGGGTTCGTTACCCAAGTGATAAGCGAGTTGCACACGATACAGACTGATCTAGGGTATCTCAATCCACTTCCAACCCTAAGTATATAAGGAAATGAAACCCCTTGTTTCACTATACCTACCAGCCGTTCGTAACCCACACAAACACATTGTTGTGTGCGTCTTGTTCCTGGAACCATAGAAGAAAAGGGAGGGTCGGCTACCTCCTCCAGCGAGCTCCACCAACAAGTTCTAGCTCCGGCGCGTTCCCCCCTCCGGTGACAACCTTCTACACGTCTCCATCCAACCCACAGCAGCAATAAAACACACCTTAGGTGTGCGATTCTCGGCTGCACAAATCAGAAGAATGAGGAGCATCGGCTCCTATCGACTCGTCTTCGGTGAACTCCAATCACCCTTGGATGTGCTCCGGTACCAACCTTTCGCTCCTCTTTCATGGATTCAAAACCCAACTAGGTTTCGGAACCGGCCCTCGAGGTGCTTCAGTAGCAACAAGGTGAAGGTCGGGTAACCTAGTGTGTGTTCGTGAGTTAGAGAGAAGAAGGAGCCGAACGTCTTCTTTCTCCGACGAGCCATCTCCTCCGGCCAAAGACGTTGGTGACAACAATTTTAGGTGGTTTGACCCCACTAGAACCACCTCCGGTGTCACAGTGGCTGTGGGAGCCGAGACCTACTGTCACACCCCGACCGACGACGGAATACGTCAGGGCGCGATGACGACTGTTCATTAGCTCATGGTGCTATTATATGTTTCAATATTTAATGCATCAATATAAATCAATACAAATATTAAATTCATAAAATTCAAATTACATTACAAGAATTTGAATATACAACAATTACAAATGAAATTCTAAACATTGTTTTAAAGAATTAACTAGGTCTACTATTCCTATTCTTATGTCTTCTCCATGCCTTCATCTTAACATGTTACATATGTAAAGTAAAGGTCAATTATTTGCATAGTTGGTGAGCAACTATATGGTTTAATACAATAGTTAAAAAGAATGCAAAACTATTAAACTAAATAGAATAGATCTAAAACATATGTAAATTTGCAAGTAGCACAAAGCAAGAATCCAAACAAGTAATCTTACAAGGTTTAAATCAAGACTAGCTAGCTCTTAACTTAAACAATGTAAGTCATAATGTTTATGTATGTGTATCTTTCACATTTTTCACACAAGACATAAGTCAATGCGAAGAACGTAGCTACATTCTTAGGCTACTAGATACTGTTTTTGTATGAAACGTCTTCTAACCTAAATCCCACATAGCAATTAGCACATAAGTTCACATAACATCTAAATCATGTCTACTAAGCTTAAAAGTTTGCATCATGTATATGTTTTGACTCAAAGAATATGTTTGTGTATAAAGTGTCACACCCCCACCTCTCATCACCTCATTATGATGACACTGAAACGGTTGCGGAAGCATAGTGGTGATGTCTCAGAGATAAGGGGTGACTTACTTGATCCGATATCACAAGCACACAGATTAACTTAAAAGGAATACATTACAAGGATGTCGCAATCACAACCAATATTACGTTATATAATCTAGTTTATTACATTTATTTAATTACAAATACTTAAAGTGCTGCCTCACCGAGTGGTCACTGTCTTCCTGCAAAAAGATTTAAATTTGAAACGTCAGCACAAAGCTGGTGAGATCATACAGTTCAAGTTCCACAATATGATATGATATGTAATTATAAGTTCTCAAAATGTTCTGTTCAAGATAACCATGGGACCCGTATTTATTTCCTTTCGGACTGTTCTGTTCTTGTTCTATAAAGATACTACCCGTCGGTAAATATCTTGGTGCCTCATTGTCTTAATGTCTATCACAACACATTAAGAAGTTCTGGAAACAGATAACAAACATTTACACCAAGGGGAGATGCAAGCTCCAGGCAAATGGGTTGTCAGCCAATAGTACTATCAATGTTTTCTGTTCGGCCCCACATGGGTTCACTAGATACAGTTCAGAAATGAGGACTTTTGATACTGTGATAGTGTTCTTGTTCTACAGGCAAAATCCCATGAAATCCACAAGTTCTCAACAATCACATGAAATCACGTAGATAACAGTGATACATATCATATAGTTCTGAAAAGTTTTACAGCGCTACCCCGATGTTTATAAAAGAGTAAAAAGAAAAGGGGTTGTACGAAACTCACCTGATAATATAGAGGTAGCAAAATATCTCTCAAACTGAGAATAAAGGGGTGATTCTGCATTTATTTATATTTAATGAGTTATTTAGGCTTTAATTTACTGATTAGATCTTTCTGAACGTTCAATGTCAAAGACATTGCTTTGCATGTCATCAAACTGATATTAAGTATTTAATTGATTAATTTTGATATTGTATCATACAATGTATGATAATGTAGGAACCTACATTGAATTAGATTCCTAATACAAGGTTGATGACACTCTTGATTAATCAGAATAATCTAGGATTAACCAAATAGTTAATGTTGTTGATTATGATGCTAAAACAGTTTCTAGATGGTTTAATGGCTTAGGAATGATCAATCCTTATTATTGATTACCCAAATATCATGAAATATCACAATGTAGTATTAGAATAAGTATAATAACCATGTTTAACATACTAATCTGACTGTTGTCATAAACATCATATAATCATTCCAATGAGTATGTTAATGATCGTGATTAGTTTGAAACACTTGGATTTAACCTTTCATTTCAAAGATTAATCAAACTAATCACCTACATTGTTATAATCAAATGGTTTAAACCATTATAATCATGGGTATGATTTCATGCAAACCGGGCATTATAACGGATCAAAACAAGGATTTAGCCGTTAAAACATCGTGTTCTTCGTTTATAATCAATCCTAGCCATCATCTAGGCAATAATCAACAATCCTAACTATGTCATCACGTTCAAATTCAAGATCTAATCAATCAAAATCAAACTAGAAGGTTAAAACGAATCATTACCAAATCTGACGGATATCTGACTGCACAACAACGATCAGAACTTGTAAATATGATCCCTGGTATGATCGGTGACTTCTGATGGCTTTAATATGATGATTTGATGGTGATTTGGCCGGAGTTTTAGTGTGAAAGTCGAGTATATGCGATAAGAAGAAAATAAAATTTTCTGCATGAAATCTGATGAAGAAGATCAAATCATTCCACCGCCTCACCCGTCGCGTACCGCGACGAGGAGCCAAAAAGGGCTTCGCGTACCGCGAAGAAATCCGGAAATCTCAGATATTTTTCATGCATCGCGTACCGCGGAGGACCCTCATCCTAGCCTTTGCGTACCGCGACGAGTCCAGGAGTTCAATACTTAGAAATTTTTCTTCGTTTTTCGATTCCGGGCAATCCAGAACTCCGTTTTGCACACGGTTTTTGCCCACGTTCATCATTTCTCGCATACTATCGATCTGTAATAATTTCAATCATTAAATCAACGCGGATTTCTAGAACGACCAAATGTGATCCCGTCATCAATGACGTAATTCTCAACTACAATTTTCACATGACTGTTTCATCGGATCGTATCGTTTTCGCGCGTATTCGTAAAGATCGTCACCTGTACGAACACGACGGCAACTGTACTTTCCGATTTGATTTCCTAATTATTAGACATCATTCAGAACGTTAAACTCACATATATATTCGTGTGAATCGTCACCCACACGAATACACCGTCAGTTTAATATTCACATAACGACATCCGTTATTGTTTTGATTTATACATTCTCACATACGTTTATACATAGTAATAACCTAACTAACATTCACATTATTGATTCGTGTTGTCAAACATAATTCTGACTGTTAAACACTAATTTCAGTATTTCACACAATGTTTCTGAATAGTTTCGTATTGTATTCACATAACAAGTATTACACATAGTTCCGTACATGACTCTACTGTACAATCTTTGGTTCCGAACTACTGTTCAGGCACTGATGTTACACCGTGTGCCGTGGCAGCGCACGGCAGGCAAAACCCTAGTTATTATTATTCAAATATGTTTATAAATATAAAATTTTATAAGAGTGAATTTTTATTTACTGTAATATTTTTAAAGTTATAAATAACTTGTTTATAAAATTATCTTAAAAGGCCTGTTCTTAAACTATAGTTTTATAAAACCTTATTTAAACTATCCTTTTTTTAAAAAACAAGTTGTTATTTGTATGGATCTCTTTTGAAAAACATGTTGTTTATAATAAAGGTGAGTTTATTAAATATTATTATTATTCAAATATGCTTATAAAATTTAATAATTTCTAAACAAATACATAAACGTTAGTTTTATAATAAATGTGACTTTTAAAAAAATACAACGAATAAAAAAGTTTTTTTTTACTAACTTTTACTATTATTTTAGAATTTCATGGCTTTTAAATATTATTATTATTCTAATATGTTTATAAAATTTAGTAATTTAAACAATTATATAAGCGTTAATTTTACAAGAAAGGTGTTTTTTTTTAAAAAAAAACAATACTGATAATAAAGAAATGTTTTACTAGATTGTTACTATTTTTAAAATTTCATGGGTTTTAAGTATTATATTCAAATATGTTTGTAAAATTTACTAATTTTTAAACAATTATATAAACATTAATTTTATAAGAAATTGAGTTTTTTTTCGGAAAAAAAATACCAATAATAAGAAAGTGTTTATTGATGGCATGGGTATAATTAGTAGTGTAAGTACAACTTCACAAAACACTTGAAAAGTATCTTTTTTGTCATAATATTTGGGGTAAATTACACAAAAGGTCCTTTATGTATGTATGAAATTTCAAATTTCATCCTTAAACTTTAATAATTACGCCAGACGTCCTTTATCTTAGTGTTTTGTAACAATTAAGTACTTTTCCACTAACTGAAGTTAATTTTTCTGTTAACTTTTTTAAAATGACAATTTTGCCCTTATGACTAAAGGATGAAATATGAAATTATATATATAGTTAAAGGACGTTTTTTGTACTTTACCAAATTTATAATTTTTGTTATTTTCTTTTAATTCTTTTAATTTATTTTTTCTCTTAGATTTTTTTATTTAATATTATATTTTATAAATTAGTAATAATTTTATCATTTTATTATATTATAATTAAAATTTTATTTTTATGTTTTTGTTTATAAATAATTTTTTGCCTGTTTAGTTTATTTATTATTTTTTTCTATTTATCATTATACTTCTCACAAATTAATTTAGCAATTTATTATAAAATCTTTTACCTATGATTTATTATCTATAAGTAATAAAAAATGAAAAATTATTTTGTATCATTTCGGTTAACCAATTGACTAAAGATTAGGGGTGTTCACGTTCCGGTCTTTACGGTTTTTAGGTGAACCATAAAGTCATAAACCAAGCCATTAATAAAGTTTTTCGTATACTTAAATCTAAATTGAACCGTTAAAAATAAAAACCAAGCCGTAAAAATCTAAACCGGACCGTTAAAAATAAAACCGAATCAAATCGTTATCAACGGTTTGGTTTTCATTTTTAAAGATTCGGTTTGTATTTTAATTATTCAAAAAACATTATTAACGGTTTGGTTTATGGTTTCACCTAAAAACCAGAACATGAATATCACTAATATTTAGTCAACTAGTTAACAACTAAAATGATACAAAATAATTTCACATTTTTTATTAGTTATAGATAATAAATCATAGGTACCCTTTATATAATAAATTGATAAATTAATTTGTGATAAGTTTAACAATATATAGGAAAAAATCAAGAATAAACTAAACAAGCAAAAAAATATTTATAAACAACAACATAAAAATAAAATTTTGATTATAATATAAATAAAATAATAAATTAATTACTATTTTTAAAAATTTATAAAAATAGAATATTAAATAGAATAAATCTAAAAGAAAAGAAAAAAAAGAAACTAACAAAATTTAAAAAAATTTGCAAATTACAAAAAACGTCCTTTAACTTTATATATGGTTTCATATTCCATCCTTTACTTATAAGGGCAAAATTGTCATTTAAAGAAAATTAACTGAAAAGTTAACTTTGGTTAGTGTAAAAGGACTTGATTGTTACAAAACAGCAAGATAAAGGACGTCTGGCGTAATTATTAAAGTTAAAGGATGAAATTTGAAATTTCATATATACATAAAGGACCTTTTGTGTAATTTACTCTAATATTTGTTCAACAAAAACACGATAATGATTGTTACAATTGTAATCTTTAGGGAAGGAAATGAATGTTTTAATAACAGTGATGAATGATATTTTCCTTTTAAAGATAAACTAGGTGTAATCCGCCCGCGCGTTGCGGCGGGTTATCACAATACACTTTTAAAAACGGGTATTATATATTATTTGCAGAAACATAAAGTTACATAGTAAAATCAAATATCTCATCACAACCTATATACAATTTTTCATAAAAACATAAATTCATACAACATCCTCACAAATATGTTACAAAAATATTAGAAAAATTACTTAAAACATTTTTCACCGGCAACCAATCGTTTGAATTAAAACAAAAACGCAAATTTATAAGCAAATCTCTTAGATTTAATAAAAACCAAAATTTTCATCAAATCTTTCAAATTTAATACTCTTATCTCTGTTTACGTCACTACATAGAACATACACCAACATTAAACCTGGAAAAAAAATTAGGTTTTGAATAAACAAATCAATTTTAATATGAGTTAATATGAAACACATGTTTATTTTCAAGATTACAAATAGACGACCCAAATATGGTTTAAGGGTTTTCTTTTTATGATAAGTTTTCATAAAATACAAACCCTATATAAATCACTATTTTAGTATACATATTAATATTATTATTATTATTATTATTATTATTATTATTATTATTATTATTATTATTATTATATATATATATATATATATATTATTTCTTTTTCATGAGATTTAATATAATATAATATATATATATATATGCATTTATATACAATTTCAATATAATATATAATATATTACTATTCATTTGGGGTTGCCTTTTAATATATATATTAATAATGTCTAAGACACATATTATCTTTACCTACAGTTGTTAGTTTTAATGATTTGGCAAAACTTATTTCTAGTTGTTTTTAAAATTTTATAAGATTATCGTCGAGAGGGAAACAGCCCGGATCACCAGCTAAAAAAGGAGCAATAGCTTCCCTCTTGTTTTCTTACAAAATGTCTACTTACACTCATTCAATTGATATATTGAATGACAATGATGTTAATTTGTTTTTAAATATTGTTCTAAATGATCCAAATCAATTTTTTTTTTACTTTTTTTGGTTTGTGAAGAATATGGTGTTAGAAGTAGTTCAACCATTCAATATATATATAAAAAACTATTAGTATGAAGGTATTTTTAAAAAATAATGCAAAAAATTTTATTTCTGATTTTAACTTAGAAATGAATGACAATATTATTTTAATGTTAAGGCGCATGTTTGATAAAGATAAAGGTTTTGAAAGTAAAAAAATGCATGTATCTTCATCTATCTCAAAAGCACCATCCGAGCCTTCATGATCGATTCCAATCACCTTTACCGCTCACACGATTATTTTGTACCTACAAAACCAAAACAATTATCACCCGTTATTTTGTTAGAACTAAGTCCCCTAATTAGTTCTATGAACTTTTAAATCACCATGTACGCAATTTAGATAAAAAAAAAAGTCAGGCAAAGAAAAAATTTTGGGCCGAAAAAACACTGCTCGGCGTATTTTACTCAAACCAGCATATAATCGGCCCCTCCCCAGCGTATACAGAAGGGGTTGACATAAACTCCCGAACCGGCATATTTTACTTCAACTGGCATAAAATACTTTAGACCTGACAATTTTGAAATTTTTAAGTGTTATACAACCTTTGCTTATGTCAGACCTTTCCTTTGTATCCATATTCACCTAAAAAACTACAAATGTATTCATTAAAATTATATAGACATAATAATCATATCCCCAACATATATGTGCACAAAAACATAGTGTTGAGTTTGGTTAAAAAGAACAAAAACAGTAAAAAGTCTAAAACGGATCTTAAAACGTTAATAACCGGCCCATACGAACTCCAATTACATCCATTTCAGGGCGTTAGAACCGTCTCGTCAATCTCTACTTTCTTAGCTTTTAGGGTTATGTTTTTTAGCCTTAGTGTTTAGCTTTTAGGTTTTAATTTTTTTTTTTTTGGGAGGGGGGGGAGGTTTTTGGGTGGTTGGTGGGTGGGTGGGAATTGAGGCTTTTGGGGGGGGGGGGGTATGGGGCAGGGGTTAGATTGAGTTTGACAATGTGACACCCTGTAATTTCCAGGTCAGCATTTATATTAATTAAATAAAAGTTTAAATTATTATTACATACATGGTACTAGAATTGGTTTAATTTAGTGTGACACGTGGCACAATAGTCTAAACACAAACAATAGAACAGTAATTCAGTAAATTATCGGAACTCACACACACGTGTTTTGAATTAAATTCATTATTTAAGTTGTTCTTTTTTTCTTTATTGGTATAAAGCTACTCGCCGTGTAATTCAGCATAGGATAGTTTTTAACAATTGAACAAATTATGAAATTTAACAATTGAAAGAAACGTTAAAAACAATAAATGATAACGAAAACCAAACGAACAACGAGCCAAACAAATAAAAAGGGACATTTGGGCCATCTTGAGACCCATCGCGGTACGCCAAGGGGCTAGGCGAGACCCTCGGCGGTACGCCACGACCGATCAACTTCCACTTGGTGGTGCGCGACGTGTCTCGGGGGAGAAACCGATTAAAATATTCTTGGCGGTACGCCGAGTCCCCATGGGGGCACTCTTGGCAGTACGCGAAACCTTCCAGATCGCAAAAATTTCATAAAGACCACCCCAATTCTTTTCACACATCCTCTACACTTTTCTCTCGACTAAACTCCATACTTCCGACCACAACCTCTCTGTTAAAAGTCACTCACCACCACCATTAGCTATCAAGAGCTATCTTGAAGACTTGGAGACCATAGAAGCTTGAAGGAGACCATAGAAGCTTGAAGGAGACCTTAGGAAGCCTTCTACTACCAACCTCCCTGAATAGCAGCTGGGAATCAACACAAACATCTTCTGGAGCTACCACCATACTGATCTAGCTCGAATATCAGCTCTAAGAACCCATTGAGGTAGTCATTCATAACCATTTTAGTCCAAAAACACCAAATAACACACATGCATTCATTTTTACATACATGCAACTCCATTAAGGGCACATGCACGAAATTTCAGTTCAATAAACTTGTGTTTATGGATAAGATTTACTGATTTGAAGCATGAGAATGATCTATTTGTTGATCTGATGCCATTTGATGATTATTTGTTGATATTACTATTAATAGTAACTTTAATGTTACAAGACAATGATTTATGATGTCCTAGACCTTGCATGTGGTTTAAAATGATGATTATGTAAACTTGCCATATTGCTATAAATAATAACTTTTAAAGTACAAGTTGTTAATAGATGATGATTTTGAGATGATGTATGATTTAATGATGCTTATGGTTAACTTTGATGATTGTTCACACAATAGATTTGTTAGATTTGGGAAATTAGATGAATTGTTTATGACTTTCCATATTTAGAAACTTTTCACAACAAATATGGCCATGCATGTTGATTATGATGATGTTAAATGTATTATTATGATAATAATGGTCACATGAACATGTATAATTTGATTTTGGTTAAAATGAGTTTATTAACATACTTACTATTATTAGTAACTTTGTATTTGGGATTTTTGCTTGTAATATTATAGGAACTTGTTAAATGGTTAAAAATGATTAGGAATATCGTATTGTGATGATGTGCAAGATGAAAAATGATTTTTGTTGATTAAAACATGGTAAATGTAGTAACTTACTATAAATAGTAACTTTAATTGAGGATTTTGTAAAATAAGGTCTTTTGACATGATTAGAGGGTAAAATATGCTTGTAAGTGGCATATTATGATGAAATGAAGAAGCTTCCATGCTCGAATGATTCAACACAGGTTAAATATAGAAACTTACTATATTTAGTAACTTTATTTACTTGAAATGGGACTAGGTACTTACTATATGTTATGTGACAATGTGTAACGTGCTAACATGATCACTTAAGATAAAAGAGCATGCTAGAATTGTTGAAAAGCAATTTTATGTAAACTTGTTTAAAATAGAAACCTGCCAAAATGGAAATTTACTATAAATAGTAAGTTATCCATCAAACGTAACTTATGTGTTTACATGCAATACGTGACACTTAACACACATTAAACAAACACTAAGAACCAAACAAGTCACCAACGGGTTGTTGAGTCAAACATGATCAACACGGTCAAACACGACAACTTAGAGTTAGTTGGACACAAACATGGTCTAGTGAGACCAACACGAACATGAACATGACAGTGAACACAAACTCACAAAACCTATGTGATATACGTGACAGTTACAACCGGTTCATAGTTCACAGACAACGAACTACAAACTCATGGGAGTTTACAGCCTCACTTTTCTATCTTAACTGTTTTACATTAAACTTGGGGTGAAAATACATTGCAAATAACTTTTAGATGTATGGCTGGTATGTTGTAAACAACTTTTTGAGTGTGCTATTATCGTAACAAAGTCCTCACAAAACCTTACCGTTAGTTAAACACGAACGAGGCGTTATTGGATAATGCTATTGGGTCTGACAAACCCAGCTCGACACAACACTAACTGGTTGTGACAATCCGACTTTTCAGATTAACTCCGTTAACCGAAAAGTTCACCGAAATTACATGAAATCAAATAATATCAAATCTAAGGGATCGGAATTAAACAAAATAAACCCTAAAAGACTTAAGTTATAAAGTTTTAACTTGTAAAGGATTAAATTATCAATTTTGACTTTTATAAGTCAAATTTCGGCCAAAATGATTAGGGAAATTCGAATTTCACATCTCTTTCAAGTAAAAATCGAAATTAATTACCCTTAATCATTCTATTGGTGATTATTAATGATTATCAGACGTTATTAGTCCATTAACATCGAATTAAATCCAAATAAACGATTTGGAAGCCAAAACCGTTCTTAATCATTACACAATTCGTATAATCGAGCATAATACACAAAATTGAGTTCACATAACCCATAATCGGCACATTCAGAGGTGATTACAACCAACAATTCAATCCCAAGGTGTTCGAGTAGAAGATTGGATTCTAGGGCTTGGCCGAAGTTCACATATAGTCGATCTTTGTCAATTCGAGAATCATTCGGGTAAGTCTTAACACCTACACATTCCTTTTAACATGTCTAAGCAAAACCCTAATGAAATAGAACCTGAGAATCACGATTTGAAAGAGTCCGAATTCTAGGGTTCTTTGAATATAAGGATTTGGGGGTTTTAATCGAAATGAGTTTAGAAACCGAATTAAACTACACAGATAGCATCGTGATATTCCATATAACGAAATCCCTATGATAACTACATCTAACAATATTGAATTTCATGATTTTGATAACTAGGGTTCATCATTCTTTACGATTTGGGGTTTTCTATCAAAATGAGTTCTAAAATCAAATTAAAGTGTATAAACAGGTTCAGACTAATGCGTTTAAGGAAAAACCCATGTTAATTTGATATCACAACAACGAATTAAACGGTTTTTAATTCTAGGGTTCTTGAGTTAAAATGGTTTGGGGGTTTCGATTCAAACGACTGTTAAAATCAAATTAAAGTTTACATAGGGCTTCGGAACACTCTTTTTATGGAAAACCATACGTCACTTTATGAAATGATAACGAATTGATAGAGTTTGAATTCTAGGGTTTTTAACATAAACGTTTTTGGGGGTTTCGAACTAAACGAACTCGATATTCAAATTAATTAGCACAGGCATTTTCGAAATTCCATTATGAATGAGAACCATATGAGTTTTCAGATCAACCTAAACAAAATTGATCAAATAAAATGGAGTTATTGATAACCACGTTCGAACCCTATGCAAGTCACGAATTGGGAATTCTGGTGGACTAATAATCAGGTTAAAACCAATTATAGGTTCGTTTGTATCTTTAGAACAAAACCCCTATGGTTAGGGTCTCGATTTAAATCGGGTTGGGGGCTAATTTGAGCCAAGTGGAAACTACTTTCAAAACAACTAAATTAACTAATTAAATGCAATGACAGTGTAAGCTATGCCCTAGGCCTCTCCAAACTTCCTTTTATGCTCATTTGCCTCAGTATTACGGCGCCAGCTACGGGGTAACACCCTTGACCGTAAGCTATGGTCTTGACTTCCAAACTTCATGTTTTTGCCTTCCAAATGTGTTAGTTCTTGAATCCCGTTGTCCGGTTCATTCTAAAACCATCATGTTGCTCTGTTTAACCTGTAAAGTCACAAGAAACCACGGTAGTTTCTATTCAAATAAATAAACGTATAAAAACTCATAAGAACATCCATTTAAACATTTGAATTACAAAGCCAAACCCCCGTGATCACTTAACAATAATCGACTTACTGCTCACAAAATCGAAGTATTCACAAACCATAAGTACTTGCACACTCTAGTATTGATATGAATACTTGAGTATCCACAAAATCTCTTTTTATTCTATTTCTTGATATTATGTTTGATTTATCAGCTTCAAAATGGGTCTCTACACAAGCTCTAAAATTTTATTACTTTAAAAATAGAAAAAGACAAAGTAATTTTCAAAGACTTCCTCATCTGACATGAAGTATAGGAAAGTGATAAAAGCATAGAGGAAACAAAAAGTGAATGTTTAAAAAACATAGATTATTAAAAGTTATTGATGCAGATGACTAAGTCGTCTATGACAGTGGAACATGCACGAATGACAAAGGTTGGTTCATTGAGTAAGTTAAGTTAAGTTAAGGAAGACATGTATTTGAGGGGTCAAAGAAGATGAGAATATAACTATGTCGTTTCTACTAGGATAAATTGAATGAAGAAAAGGTAGCATACCATAAAATCATCGTTAACTTCTTGTGACTTATTAGTGTGTGTGCGCACATATCCTTCACAACAATTAAAGAAGAATGAGGTTCAAAAAACACATATCATCATTTCAAAATTTTGGTATAATCAATGTGAAGATAAACCCATAGCATTAGCAATGTGAAAGCCTCATCACAATCATATGTCTAAGAGAGATCTAGGCTTAAAATATTATGGTTGTTTGCTCTCGTGTCTGGAAACCATGTAGAGATTGATTGGTTCTCTATAAGATTGGTGGTGGGTATAGGTGGTAGAGTATGTGAGTCACAACTTGGGCATTAAGATGGGATATGACTATATATCACATCGATTGCACATACCATAAATCATAAATGGTATTTTGATTGGATGCCTATATAAACTGATCACAACCACCTTTAGAGCAACATCAAGTGTTTGATTGTTTTTGTTTGATGACCACTAATTATAGAAAGCTTGATAACATGATGCACTATGTGTGTTTATTGAAATCTAAGTTAGGAAGACCCGTTGTTGAAGTGTGAGACAACAAACTGGCAGTGGGATTACTGATGATGGCTATGAAAGCTTGACCGATAAATGGAGAAGAGGCATAAGAGGACTTGATGATCATGTAATCATGGTCACAATCATTAATCATTGTCACTAAAAAGGTGATGAAGTTTACTGAATGCAATAGGGAATTGACATGCAAGAAAACTGGATTTTAAACTCTCACGTAAACCATGAAAAGCATAACAAGATCTTTATCCTTAAAGGGTTCACTGGTATTAAACATCAACATACTCGGACTTGAGCAAATGCTACACAGGCCAAACAGGTTCATATCTCCTTTCATCTATACATTTGAAAGTTAATCTTTTTATGTGCATTCCCTAGATGATGTGTGAAAAGCATAACCTCAGTCGAGGGATGTACAAAGATCGCATGTAGTTGTACCTTGAACATGAAATGACACTTCCGATATGGTGCAAATGGCCAACATGTGAACATAGGCATCTTTAGAGATCCACGTAGGATAATTAGGGTTGTCTATTAGTATATGTTTCTTTTTAGGTGGTAAAGATTTAGTTCTAGGGTTAGAAATAATCCATCGATATAACAAAAAAAAAATGTTCATGACAAGAAAGGGTTGAATCATGCCTTTCTGGTACCCATAATTGGTTGATGATAGAGCTAAAGCAAAACTTGTGAGAGTTATGAGTGTTTTTTAGCGATGATATGAATTTTGTGAGTAAAGCCTTTGTGATCGACAACCAAGTATTTGTGAACCAATTTATGTTTCTTTTTCTAATTTTCCAAAAATTATATATATTTATTTTGTCATTTAGAAAATACCCCCAGCATTTGGTCCAATCCCTGGCAACACACGTCTGTGCAGACCCAAAGTGTGCCTCTTGTTCTAGATTTGTCACATATCCACTGCTCTTTCATTGGTGTTTTTCAAGTGTGGATTGTGAATGTACCATAAGTTTTACCCAACCCTTAATAGTGATAACATCACGCAAGTAGCAAATAACATTAACATCTGAGAGTAAACATTATAAAGAGGAACAAGAATCCCATTGCACAACACTTGAGCCCAGTCGAGGAGGGAGAGCAGCAGCCCATAGAGTCAAATCTGGCAAAGGTCCTGTGAGGGCAAGATAATTTTCACCATCATTTTTTGGCATCTTTTTCCAATTCACCTGCCAGATCATCAATTAGTAATAAAGTGTTGTTTTAAAACTTGCAATAACACAAAAGAAGATACCCACTTGCCCAGGAAATGCTTTGCACAAGGTTTTCAGTGTGGAATTTTTTTCCCAGATGCCACCACCACATGTGCTGCCTCCACAATTCACCATGAGCCGGCCATTGGTCATCAACTTACCGTTAAGTTCTAACCACGTTTGTACCTGTCCACCATAGAAAGTTAAATCAATTCAACAACTTGCTTATGACGTTGGCTATGCGTGTATGTGAGAACACCTCTTGCAACTGGGGCAAAACTTCTCCACCAGAAAACAAGTCAACAACAATACCTGAAACAAAATAAGAAAATTACAAAAAAAAAAAAAAAAAAAAAAAAAAACGGTATATGATTGTTCATTGATTGACAACAATGAGTTTACCAGCATATCCTCCGGGAACTGTACTCGATGAAGAAAGTGCATCACCAATATGGACATTAAGAATGCCACCACCTTCAGTAGGCTTCTCGAGATCAGACAACCCAAGATGTTCTCTTGATTTATCAATCAACTGTGAAGTATATCAGGAAAGGAAAAGTATATTCAATATCACAATTTCATAAATTGAAAAACAGAATTATCCCATCCTTTTTAAGGATTCATTACAATTTTATCAATCTCCCATCCATGTAGCTGCAGTGAAGGCCACAAGGTAAGCATCAAATGTGCAGCTGTTCCTCCACCCTGAATTCACATATGTATCAACTTTATTGATAGCCCAATAAGTAGATTACTAGATTATTCACATGCAAACCACAATAATATTATATGTTACCAAGCCAAAGATTGCAATCGGACCTTCTGGAATAATAGCTGGCAAGCTGGCAAATTCATCCTGTGGAATAAAACGCAATGAGGATGATGATTAATTTTGATGGAAACTGAAAGATAGAATGGTAATTTACTCTCTTGTCTTTTCCTATTCACGCATGTAAATATTTATCATCGAGATATTTACAATTCACCACCTTATATAATACTAACGTGTACAACTCAATCCTTAGTCTAATATACCCCCTGGAAGTCAAGAGAGATTTGAAAAACATTCGATTTATTTGACAATGGTATGCCCATAGAAAATTGGTAAAGTCATCAAGAAATAAAATGTAACAATGGCGACCCCCTGAGCTAAGTATCGGGGACGTCCAGAAATCAATATGCAAATTATCAAATGGTAACGAAATAGTAGACGCATAATCATAAAACGACAATTTAGTATGTTTGCCAAAAACATGACGGGCACAAACGTTTATCAAGCAATTTAGCAACTGAAATAGAATGTTCTTTATTAAATACACGAAGTAAAGACGAGCCCGGATGTCCCAAGCGTTGGTGCCATAAGCCCTGGGATAGAGCAGCAAAAGTGGTTGGTGTAGTGAACTCAGCAGCTGGCAATGAGAGTGGATCTAAGTCACCGGAGGATAGATATCCAAGTCTGGTAATCCTTCACGAGAAAACCAAATTTAATGGATATCATATTATCAGTTGTAAGACGACGCACAAACAATAAGTTTTTAATAAGATGAGGAGCAAGTAAAATGTTGTTAAGTTGTAAAGGTGAAAAGGGGGGGGGGGGGGGGGGGGGTGGTGTTTCTAGTACCAAGGATTGGAATTTTGAAACCATTGCCAACAACTATGTGGTTCAAGTTGCTATTATTGACATAAAATGCGAGCTTACCTATCGTGGAGACATATGGTAGGGGCCCGGTGTCAACATAACAAGACTGATCTGGATTAAGCGTCATCATGTACAATGTTTGTTCAATGTTGGTGGGCATGTAGGCAACTTCAGATGAAGTATATGCTTGTGATGGAGCAGCCTCAAGGATGCCTGTTGAGCATGAGGGTGGCCGGGCGGTAGGAACAGCTGGGTAAGGGCATCGTGGAGCATTCCATGTCGGTGCATACCAAGACCATAGATGGGAATTGGCCCAAGGAGGCTGCTGTGAATATGGAAATGACTCAGAACATGGTCTAAAATGACCATAATGTCCACGCCCAGGGGACCGACCACGGCCCCGGCCACCCCGGCCACGGTTAGAATTATCATTGTTTGTGCGTCTCCCCCATTGGTGTTGTTGATTGTTATCATATTGTGGTTGTGACTGAATTGGTGGTGGAGTAAGGGATTCCATGGGTTTTGGGTTGGTGGCAAGAAGAGCAGTGCCTGTAGATTGATGACGTTGACTAGTTTCCTCTAAGATCAATTGAGAGCAAAGCTGAGTAGAAGTCAGGTAGAGGTGTGGTTTGTTGAAGAAGTGTTGCAATTCCCTCGTATTGAGCATTGAGATTTGAGACCACCAATAAGTTGGAGAACCAATCGTTGATTAGTAACTGGTGCATCAACATCTGCCAATTGATCAGCTATCATCTTGAGTGCCTGACAATATGCAGAAATATTTGGAAGCGAGTCTAGTTTGGTGTTAGAAAATTTATTTTTTAAGTATAAGGCACGAGAGGGTTTGCTGTCAATAAGTGTTCGAGTGCCTGCCAAGCTCCAGCAATAACGTTAGGGGTGATTATGGTGAGAAGATCATTGGATATAGTTCCATAAATCCGTTGTAGAACAATATGATCAATCACCTGATAAGCATGACAATGGATCTTGAATAATTCCACCCACGAGGTGTAGTATGCGTCTTCCATTCCAAGAATAATGGGTATGTAGTTTTTGATGTTGTTGACGGTGACAGCAGGGTGGATTGTAGCAGAGATCGCAGAAGAGCTGCTGCTAGAGGAGGCGGAAGCAATAGACATCGGGACTGAGAAGGCGAGAATATGGCCGCCGAGGCAAAAGAATCCGGAGAGCAGGCGTTGATCAGAGGATAGTATCCGGAGAGCGTCGATTAGGAGAGCAGGGGAGATGAAGAATCCGGCAACGATCAGAGGCCCGATCGATTGGCACTCTAATACCATGAAACATAGAATGATAAATTACTCGTCTTTTCCCATTCACATATGTACATATTTATCGTCAAGATATTTACAATTCACCACCATATATAATACCAATGTATACAATTTAAGCCTTAGTCTAATAGAAACATACAACAATATAACAGTAAACATTTCATTTTATTTTTACAAGCAACGATTCATAGTCTTAAACTTCAAAGAAGAGATGAATGAGTTAGCAGGCGCTGCAAGAATTTCGGGATGCATTTGTTTCCTGTACAAAAGGTGTGGAGATCTGTCAAGTGTTTATGTATATTTTTTGTAAATGAAAGGGAGGTTTTGTATTTATAAGCCTTGAAACACCCTTTCAGTCATGTACTCATGTGACATTTTTGCCTGGAACCATTGGTACAGTCATCAAATGGAAATAATATGGGGAAAAAACGATACAAGAACTCGAGGTCATTCGAAGAAAATTCCTATGGAGTGGTAAGTCTAATAGGAAAAAGATTCATTGGGTCACTTGGAATAGAATCACCAAAATAAAAAAAAGGTAGTTTGTGTTGGACTAATCTTGTAGTTATTAAATAGTTAAGAGGTTAAAGTTAGAAACTTTAGTTTAATTGTTTAAGAGTTATCTAATTGAGTTTTAAAGTTTAAAGTTAGATTAGTTTTTGGATTAGATTGTTTAGTTTGAGTGTTTTTAGGGATAGAGTTTTGACTTTTTATGTTTGGTTTTATTATAAATAGGGGTTAATGTTTTAGGTTTTCTTGTACCAAGATTGTTATTCAATAAAATCAAGTTTTTCCTTGTTCATATATCGTTTTCGGTTCTGGGAAATCAAGGCAGGCGCTTCAATTGGTATCAGAGCTGGTTAAGCTCTATACTGCCGATCATTGAAAGCTCCCAGGTGACTTGGACGACAACCCATCCCCGGCGACGATTGAAGACGAGTTCTCAGCCGAAATTGAAGGGTCGTTAAAGGCGACGACTTGCTCCAGGTGGAGATCGAAGGCTTGTTCGAAGAAGACGACAGCGAAGAGTGGTACCAGGCGACAAAATCGAGGGCTCAGATCATCCAATCGAGGGCTTCAGGCGACAATCAAAGGGTTTCAGTTGACAATTGAAGGTTTGTTCCAAGCGGCGACAGTGAAGGCCAACCCCAGTCGACGAAATTGAAGGCTCGCCCCAAGCAATCGAGGACTCAGCTGTGTTTAAGGGTTGAAATCGAAGTCGAAGAAGGACAATAGAACCCTATTTCAGCGATTGAAACAAAATTGAGGTTCTGAGTGAACCAAAGCAGCTCTGCGTGAGTTAAGGAAGGATCTGTGTGATCAAAGACGACTCTGGGTGAGTTGTAATTAGTTTTTTTTTGGTGAATAGATTCTGCGTGAATCGAATTAAGGTTCTGAGTGAACCGAACTCAGTGCAGCGTGAGCTGGTGAAGAGAAGGCAAGAGGTGATCTGTGTAATCAACTAGTATCTGGTTCTGAGTGAGCCAGAAGGGAAGAACTGAAGAAGTGATCTGTGTGATCGATTAAGGCTCTGAGTGAGTTATAATTGTAGTTCTGAGTGAACAAAGGTTCTGAGTGAATCAATTCGTGAAGATAGTAAGAAAAAAAAAGGTTTGGAGGAGCAGTGAAAGCTTCAACTTCAATCCTCTGTGATTCAGGAAGGGGCAGCATCAACCTATGAGAGATTGGTGAAGTTTTGAGAGCAACTACTAGGTTTGATCAGTGATTGATCAAACAACTTGGTCAAAGGAAGGAGGCGTGAGAACCTGTGTGGTTTGGAAGAGACATGTGCGGAAGAATACTTGTGTTTGTGTGGAGCAGCCTGTGTGAAGATACCTGTGTGAAGATACCTGTGTGGGTAAACAAGAAGCAACTTTCTTGGTTGTCTTGGGTGTGTGCAGATGTACAAAGGAATGGAAGAAGGCAGAAGGGATGTACAAGAACGATGCTGAAAAAATTTTGTGTTTAGAGAGGGAGCCACATCAAGAATTACAAGATTAGAGGGGTGATTGTTGGACTAATCTTGTAATTATTAAATAGTTAAGAGGTTAAAGTTAGAAACTTTAGTTTAATTGTTTAGGAGTTATCTAATTGAGTTTTAAAGTTTAAAGTTAGATTAGTTTTTGGATTAGATTGTTTAGTTTGAGTGTTTTTAGGGATAGAGTTTTGACTTTTTATGTTTGGTTTTATTATAAATAGGGGGTTAATGTTTTAGGTTTTCTTGTACCAAGATTGTTATTCAATAAAATCAAGTTTTTCCTTGTTCATATATCGTTTTTGGTTCTGGGAAATCAAGGCAGGCGCTTCAGTTTGGGGGTGGGCTGCCTTCAATCTCTAAACCAAGCGTTAATTGCCAAATGGTGGTGGTCTGGTGGAGAGCACTAATGAATGAGGATGGTTTATGGGCGACTGTGCTTAAAGCTATACATAATGTCTCCTTCGCGGATTTAAATAATATGGGTAAAAAAATCAATGAAAGGCACCTGGTCGAACATCACGAGCTTGGGAGGGAATGGAAAGGAGAAGGAAAAAAAATATTGAGGCGTTGTTGAGAAAACAAGTGGGAGACGGCAATAACACGATGTTTTGGAAACACGCCTGGTTCGGATTCTTACCTTTTAAAATTTTATTTCCTAACCTGTTTGCTTTGGAATCCATTAGGAATTGTAAAGTGGCTCAAAGGATTCATAAAAATTTGGATGGATCAACTACTTTTAAATGGGATTGGAAAAGAATATTAATGATGCCGATTGCTTGCATGATCTGGATGATCTTGAAAGTATGATTCAAGAGTACAACTTTAAGGAGAATCAAATCACATAAATTGATGTTATTGAATAAATGAGAGAGATTACAATAGTTTAAATAGATAAATAAATTACACTCTTGATCCCTCTATTATAAACTAATTATAACTTAATCATTAAGTCTAACATTCCCCAGCAAGTTGAGGGCGGTTGACGACCTGCAACTTGGACCGCAGTTCCTTGAATCTTTGAGTAGGTAACGGTTTTGTAAAAACATCAGCGATTTGGTCATCAGTAGATATGAATTGCACATTTAGCCTTTGCTTAGCAACTTGTTCTCGGACAAAGTGATAATCAACTTCCACATGCTTTGTACGCGCATGAAACACAGGATTGGCTGAAGGATAAGTTGCTCCAAGATTATCACACCAAAGTGTTGGAGATTGGTGAGATATTCCAAGTTCCTGAAGAAGGGATCTTAACCAGATAAGTTCAGCTACAGTGTCCGCAATGGCCTTGTATTCAGATTCTGTAGATGACCGAGAGACAGTTCGTTGTTTTCTAGCAGACCATGAAACCAGGTTCGATCCTAGGTAGATAGCAAATCCCCCCGTGGATCGACGGTCAATTGGGCAACCAGCCCAATCAGAATCTGAATATGCATGAATTTTGGGAAGCCAATTTGAATCAGAGAAAGCATGTAAGCGGGAACCAGTGTCATGCCGAAAGAGTAAACCCAAATGAGTGGTGCCTTGAAGATAACGGATGATACGTTTGACAGCCATCCAGTGATTTTCAGTAGGAGCATGCATAAACTGACACACTTTATTTACAGCAAAAGCGATGTCAGGACGAGATAAGGTTGCATACTGAATACATTTAAGTTTAGTTTGAAATTGCCAAGACTGGTAAAAAAGGGAGTGAGACTTCGAAATTCCCCACCCCAATCAGATTGAATACATTTAAGTTTAGTTTGAAATTGCCTTTCTGCCATATTGATGAAATTAATTAAGGTTGAACGGACATCAGATTTATGTACCAAGGGATAAAACCACATGTATTTAGAATGATGATCAACACAAAGCAAAAAGAAACGATAACCATCAGTAGATAAAAGTGGGGCAGGTCCCCAAACATCACAATACACCAAATCCAAAACATTATTGCTATGAAAGTTTGAATTAACTAAAGAAAGTTTTGAGGACTTGCCCAACGGACAAGAGGTACAAAAAGAAGTAGATAACTTATTAGAAACAGGTAATGAAAAATTGGAAACAATAGAACGAAAAACACGATCATGGGGATGTCCAAGGCGTTGGTGCCGGATGGTTGAAGATGCTTTAACAGCAGTGAAGGCAGCTTTAGGAAGAGACTGGAGCTGAGGCAAGCGGATGGAGTAAAGACCTTGTTCACTTGGACCCGTTAGGAGGATTTTGTGTGTAGACTCGTCCTTCACAACAAAATAAGAAGAGTGAAATTCAAAGAAGACAGAATTATCAAGACAAAATTGTTGAACAGATAACAAGTTCTTTTTAAGATCTGGAACATGAAGGATATTATTAAGATTGAATGTTTTATGTGGAGAATATACTTTGGAGGAGCCGATGTGAAAAATGGGAAGGGATTTACCGTTACCAACAAGTAAGGAGTCATTACCATAATAGTTTTCAGGATTGTCAATGGCTCCAAAATCCTGAGCAGAGTGTCCATTGCATCCAGTGTCAGGGAACCAAGTGAATCCAGAAGAGCTGCTATTGTCGGAGTGAGCTGCAAAATTAGCCTGAGAGTTCCCTTTTGTGGAGGCTTGTTGAGTAGGACACTGAGATGGAATATGGCTTATGCCACACCGATTGCAATGACCATAAACAGTGTTTTGAGTGGAGGCCCAATTAAATTGACGATGGCCAGAAGATGGAGGATCCCGCAATCGGTTAGAAGGGGCCGAGAACCACCCCTGGAAGAGCCACGATTGCGATGGCCTCGATTGTTGTTGGTAAAAGAGCGGGAAGTGTAATAGGCTTGAGGTTGAGATTGAAGATTGGAGGTAGGTTGTAGTTGATAACCCAATTGAGCAGCCATAAGTTGAAGATGTTGGAGTTGAGTTTGGAGAGCATCTATGTTGGGTGATGTGGAGGAGGAGGGTACAGCCATAGGGATGTTGTCTGTGGCAGTGGCGACAAAGGCTTGAGGGCTGGGTAGGGATGTTGCAGTGGGTAAACCATGAACCTTAGAAATCATGTAATCATGATCACTAAGAAGACCATGAAGTTCAGTAAATGCAACAGGTGGATGGCGTGCAAGAAGATTGGCTTTGAGGCCATTGTATTCTTCATGAAGTCCAGAGAGAACAAGCATTACTAGATCTTTGTCTTTGAAAGGCTCTCCAATATTGGCAAGGGCAGTGGCATACTCCTGGGCTCGGCATAAGTAATCAGCAGGTTTTTCATCACCTTTCATGGTGATACGAAGAAGTTGACTTTTGAGAGTAAACTCATGTGATGCACTGGTTGGAGCATAAGCACGTTCCAAAGAGAGCCAAATTTCACGAGATGTCTGGCCCTGTACATGTTGGAAGGAGGATTCAGATATGCTAGATATAATAAGCATACGAATGTGCGCATCATTGGCGACCCATGGAGCATAGCTTGGATTGATAGTTGTGGCGTCACCGGTTGTTACATGCTGTCGTGGACATGATATAGTACCATTGACGTAGCCGATTAGGTTGTGAGAGATCAAGAATGGCTCAATCATGGAGCGCCAAAACCCATAATTGGTGGTGGGTTTGAGGGTGAAAGCGAATTTGTGGGAAAAATGGGTAGTCTTTTCGTGATTAGAGAAGATGTTGATAGCAGCCATTTGATTGAAGCGGCCGGAATATGCGATGGCAGGTGGTGGAAGTTTGAATTCTTGCGACGGCCGACAATCGGTGATTAGGGTTGGAGGCTAATTAGCCGAAATTTTTGGAGGAGATTGATTTGGCTCTGATACCAAATCAAATCACATAAATTGATGTTATTGAATAAATGAGAGAGATTACAATAGTTTAAATAGATAAATAAATTACACTCTTGATCCCTCTATTATAAACTATATCAATCAACGTACTCAGTATATCCCGCCATTAGCATGCTAAGGCAAGGTCTGAGGAGGGTGAGATGTAGACAGCCTTACCCCTACCCCGTAGGGGTAGAGAGGCTGCTTCCAGTGAGACCCTCGGCTCATGACGCTTGATCAACCGTCCGAAACGATTTTAACGTTATTTTCACTGAATAAGTAAAATAACGTTAAAATTAGTGCAATTTTACTTTTGCCCCTCAAGAAGCTATCGACACATATATACATTATATGTGCGCACCGCTAACAGGGCGTTAAGTCTAACAAGGAGGGTGTTGATAAGTGGATCCGGCATGGAAGTAATTCAGGAATCTTCTCGACCAAATCTTGCCGATTATGGATTGACAAGCAAGATGACCCCCCGCATCGCTGTATCACATGGTTAATTGGACACCACCAAAGGTCCTCTGTTTTGTATGGAGACTGGCTCAAAATCGAGTTCCAACAGCAGCTAATCTTGTGATTAGGAGAATCCAATTACAGTCAATATATTGTTCTCTATGTCGATTAGAAGAGACGGTGGAGCACCTTTTTTACAGATGTCCGGTAACCCAAGAAACATGGAGAAGAATATCATGGTGGCTAAACTATGATTTTCTTTCAAACGATTCCTTGGAAGGAATCCTAGAAGCTATTAATGGAGGCGATAATCGAGCATTGGGGGTAAAAATACGAACTCTGATCACTTATTCCACCTTTTGGGCCTTGTGGGTAAACCGAAATAGATGGCTATTTAACTAGTCAAAAACCTCCGTCGATTGCTTAGTTGATGAAACTAAAAGCCAAGCTTATGAGTGGACTATTAACAGAGGGAAGAAGATTTTTAGGTGCTGGGACAAATGGCTGCGACACCCATCGGAGGGCATCATGAAGTTGTAATAGGTCGGCAGTTGCGGTCTATCTTATTTTTCTTTGGTAATATCACACATGGTGTACATATGGGTAGTTTCTTTTTGCTAGTTTGCCCGCTAGCCATAATGGAAATATATTGTTGTTGTTCAAAAAAAAAAAAATCAAATGGAAATGCTAACCTAGCCATCAGACTCTTAGATTTATTCAAGAAGCAATGAATCGACATAACTGATTGAGCACATCTGCATGAACCAGCATGATTATTTGATTTCCAATTTTTTTGCAGTGAGTTTGAACAGTCACGTCTAAGGTTCACTATTTCGGCTATTATAGTAAATATGTAAAATAGGAATAGATTTCCTTATTATTATCAATTATTGTTGATATCTCAGACTGAGATATATTTTGTAAATATATACGGTGAAGGGAGAGAAGAAAGGGACAGGAAAATATCAATTCTTACATGGTATCACGTTATTTTAGTAAAAGTGCACTAATGTATATATGTGTGGGCCCTTAAGGGGCAAAAGTAAAAGTGCACTAATTTTAACGTTATTTTAGTTATTTGTGAAAATAACGTTAAAATCATTGGGATGATCAACTTCAAACGAGAACTTTGAGTTGCGTACTCTTTCGGAGCAGCCTCTCTATCCCAATTGGGATAGGGGTAAGGTTTGTATCTATCCTTCCCCCAGACCCTACTGAAAAGTGGGAATATACCGGGTAAGGTTGTTGTTGTTTACATGGTATCACGAGTTTAACCTAAAAGCCGCCATTCTCCCATCGGCTGCTCCCCCCCCCCCCCAAAAAAAATCTCCGATCACCACTTTCTTTCTCTTCAACAATCCCTAAATTTCTTCTTTCTTCTCATGGACTCCAAATTACACCCGGCTGTCACCGTCTTTAACATTAGAAATCTCATCCCCATCACTCTTGAGATGGAATCTGGACAATACACCTCCTGGTCAGAGTTGATTAAGATTCATTGTCGTGCCTACCAAGTGTTTGATCATCTTCAGCCCAAAACCAAACCTGCAGCCACCACTGCCGCAGATGTTGTTGCTACCCAAGACGTTGACACCCAATGGGATTGTATTGACGCCATAGTCCTACAATGGATCAATGGCACAATCTCCAATGATCTTCACACCATTCTTAAACCCGACACCACCGCCTATGATGCTTGGACTGCTTTAGCTAACATTTTTCAGGATAATAAAACATCCAGGGCCGTTTATCTCGATCAGAAATTTGCAACCACTCGTCTTGCCAACTTCAGCAATGCAACTTCTTACTGCCAGGTTGAAGACTCTTGCCGATCAAATGGCAAATGTTGACTCACCTGTCTCCAACGAATGGTTAGTGTTACAGATGATTTCCGGACTCAACAAGCAGTACGAAGGAATTGCTACCATTCTTCAACAATCATCCCCGCTCCCTGATTCTCACACGGCTCGTTCAAAACTTATTCTCGAAGAATCACGAAAGGCAAACCAAGCACTAAATGCTGCCCAAGAGGCGGGTACAACACTCTATGTCACCACCCAGCAAAACAAGCAGCCCACTGCAACAGCTACAACCAGGCAGGACTATCGGGCACTAGACTCCACTGCTGAGCGCAGTCACGATCACGGCCGTGGCAGGGGAAGAGGTCGCCAGTCAGCGAGACGGGGTCGTGGCAATAATCCGGCCGTTTCAACATACGGCTTTCAAAATGGTCAGTGGACTTCCCTTTACAATTTTGGACGGCGACACCTCTACAACAGACACAATGGCAACCGTGGGCCACCCACCATGCCCATATCCCATTGTCAACAGGCCCACTTCAATGACGGGTTCACCAAGCAAGCATTCTTGGGGCCCGTCCTAAACAAGCTTATGCAGCAAGTTACTATTAGAGGATATAATTCTTGTGTAGATAGTTTAATATCTTTGTATTTATTGTATAGATCTTAGCTTTTATTTAGGAGATTTACTTTCCTAGTTTATGGTTTGTTTTGTGTATTTATATACGGTTGATATCAATGAGAATCCCTCAAGGGAGTTTATCAATTAACATGGTATCACGAGTCTAATTCCTTCGGCAAAAACCCTATCCCGATTCTTCCCTGCTCGTCGGCCATGGCTGAAAAACCTGAAAACCCGAAGAAATCCGATCATCCTTCCCTTCATCCAGTCTACTCGGTTACAAATATCCAAAATAAGGTCAGAATCCTTGATGGCATTAAAGTATCCTACTCCGCCTGGGTGAAACTTTTCAAACTCCATGCCCGAGGGTATGATGTCATGCACCATATCGATGGCACTCCTCCTCCGGATCCTGACTCTCCCAACTACGACTCCTGGATCAAAATTGATTCGATTGTCCTACAGTGGATCTACGGAACCCTGTCGGATGAATGGCTGCTCCGAGTTCTTCAAACCGAGTCTACTGCCTTCGAGGCCTGGACCCGCCTCAAAAACCTGTTCCCCAACAACAAAGGCTCACGAGCCGCTGCCCTGGAGCATGAGTTTGCCACCCTTAACCTTCAAAGCATGCCAAACCTTGATACTTACTGTTAGAAACTCAAGGACATCAGCGAACAATTGGCCGATGTTGACAACCCGGTAACTGAACAAAGGTTTGTCTTACAACTTGTTCGTGGTTTGCCTACTGAATTTGATGTAGTGGGCGCATACATACATCAAACTCTTCCCAGACACCGCTTGCAGCATGCTTCAACTAGAGGTTCAACGCCAATCTACCAGGGATTCTCTCACAAACCCTTCATCACCCGCTGTTGCTGCTATGGCGCAACACCCTCCTCCTGCCTCACCACAACCATCCCCTGAAGCTCACTTGGCCATCGTCGAGACCAACCCAAGCCTGGTCGCCATCAGCCTCGCCGACCTAATCAATCTTCTCACTCCCAATCCTCCTCTTCCAATTTCAGAAGCGGCCAGCGCAACAAACAGGTGTCCAACCGCCCTCATAACCCTACAAGACAGAATTTCTGGCCTCCCCCTCAGCCATACTGGCCCCCTTGGTGGACATCAGCACCCCCTTGCCCGTATCCCACTACCCCTGGCTGGCCACCCACTCCTTGGACACCTTCTCAACGTCCTCCACCTCCACCCAGGTCCACTCACACTGCTTCTGAAGAACCCCAGGCCCATCTAACTGATTACAATCCCCTCGAACCAACAGACATTGCTGCGGCCTTTCAAACCATGACTATAGACGTCCCAGATGAGAACTGGTACATGGATTCAGGGGCTACTTCACATCTTTCATCTGATGCAGGTATATTCACTACTCCCTGTGCTACTTCAATTAACTCGGTATATGTTGGAAATGGTAATCGAGTGCCAGTTCTTGGCTCTGGTAATTCCACAATCCCATCTTCCTCTAAACCTCTCCTTCTAAACAACATCCTTCACACACCTCACATACTTAAAAACCTAATTTCAGTCCGAAAATTCACATCTGACAATTCTGTTTCAGTAACCTTTGACAGCTTTGGTTTTTCTGTGAAGGATTACAAGACTGGGACACTTTTGAGCCGGCACAATAGCACAGGTCCGCTGTACTCGCTCACCTCAACTTCTCCTACTTCAGCTTCCGCATTCCTCTCTACATCCAAGTCAGACAAGTGGCATTACCGGCTTGGACATCCAGGATCTCATATTTTTGATTTTTTAGTTTCTCGCAATTTCATTTCTTGTAATAAAGCAAAACATTCTTTCTTTTGTCATTCTTGTCAGATTGCTAAACACAAACGATTACCTTTTGAGGATTCTAATTCTATTACTTTACAGCCCTTTGATTTACTTCATTGTGATTTGTGGACATCCCCATTACTAAGCAAAACAGGATATAAGTATTACATGGTCTTGCTTGATGATTACACTCATTTCACATGGATTTTCCCTCTTAAATTTAAATCTGAAACCTTTTCAAAATTCCAACAGTTTCATAAATATATTCAGACTCAATTCAACAAATCAATTAAATGTTTCCAATGTGACATGGGGGGCGAATTTGATAACACCAATTTTAAATCATTGGCTACAAACACAGGTCTCCAATTTCGCTTTTCATGTCCACAAACATCCCAACAAAATGGAAAATCCGAGCGTATGATCCGCCGCCTCAATGACCTTATGATGTCCCTTCTCACCCATGCTTCTCTTCCCCCATCATATTGGGTAGAAGCTTTACACACCGCGGCTTACCTTCACAACATTCTTCCTTCCAAACTTCTGAACTTCAACACCCCCACTACCCTCCTATACTACAGACAACCATCCTACAGCCATCTTCGGACCTTTGGCTGTGCTTGCTACCCTAATCAAAATGCCACCCGCCCTCACAAACTAGCACCAAGGGCTACCTTGTGCATTTTCCTTGGCTACCCACCCAACTTCCGTGGTTATAGGTGTCTTGAGGTTGCAACAGGCAAACCTTCGATGAATCTACCTTCCCATTCTCCAAAACCTACAACCCCACTCCAAACACCTACACCTTCCTAGAGCCGGATCCATCACCACTATTCCACTTTCACCCTTCACCCACTATCACTAAACCTGTTCAGCCACAGGTCACCACACCTGCTGCCGCCCCTCAGCCAGCCACTGCCACCAGCACTACCTCTCCCCCAATTATTACCTATAGCCGCCGCAATCGACAACCTACCCACCCAAATATCCCCTCCACTTCTCAGCCCAATGTTCCATCATCCTCCACCCAGCCCACCACCACTCCATCCCACCCCATGCTTACACGATCCAAAACTGGAACACTGCCTCCACCACTTTACAACCTCAACACCACCACCGTCTCCCCACTTCCCAAATCACATCTCCTGGCCCTCAAGGACCCTAATTGGCACTCTGCCATGACTGATGAATACCGAGCTTTAATTGCAAATAACACATGGGAATTAGTTCCCAGACCTGCAGATTCGAATGTTATCAGGTGCATGTGGTTATTCAGACACAAATTTCATGCTAATGGCACTCTCCAGCAGTACAAGGCGCGTTTGGTGGTCAATGGGAAATCTCAACAGGTTGGGTTAGATTGTGATGAAACCTTCAGCCCTGTGGTTAAACCAGCCACTATACGCACTGTTCTAAGTCTTGCCACATCGCGGTCTTGGCCCATCCACCAATTAGATGTGAAGAATGCGTTTTTGCACGGGGACCTAAATGAAACAGTATACATGTTTCAGCCTCCTGGATTCACTGATTCTCAGCACCCTAAGCATGTGTGCAAACTGAAAAAGTCGCTCTACGGCCTAAAGCAAGCCCCCCGGGCCTGGTACCATCGGTTTGCCACTTTCATTCAACAATGTGGATTCAAATCCACCATCAGCAACACCTCCTTGTTTGTCTATAAAAAGGATGACCAACTGGCCTACCTACTCCTCTATGTTGATGACATCATCCTAACTGCTTCTACCCAGAAACTGCTGCATCACATCATTGCCATGCTCTCCAAGGAATTTGCAATGTCTGACCTAGGTCCACTGCAACATTTCCTCGGCATTAAAGTCACCAGAAACAGAGGCTCACTTTTTCTGTCCCAAACGCAGTATGTAAAAGACATTCTGGCCCGGGCACAAATGGACAATTGCAAGCCGTGTGCTACTCCAACAGACACCGCCTCCAAACTTAGTGAATCCAGAGGTAAGTTACTGCCTGATGGGTCTCATTATCGTAGCCTTGCAGGAGCTTTGCAATACTTAACCTTCGCAACGCCAGACATCTCCTATGCTGTACAACAGCTATGCCTCTTCATGCATTCTCCTAGAGAACCTCACCTTAATTTCATGAAAAGGCTGCTTCGATACATCAAAGGCACACTCAATCATGGCTTAACCATTTCCCCATCCAAGACAGCTACTCTAACAGCCTATTCAGATGCTGATTGAGGGGATGTCCTGACTCTAGACGCTCAACTTCTGGCTACTGTGTATTTCTGGGTGACAATATTGTATCCTGGTCCTCCAAAAGGCAGCCTACCATCTCCAGATCAAGTGCTGAAGCAGAGTACCATGGCGTTGCAAATGCAGTGGCAGAATCTACGTGGCTTAGAAACCTCCTCCTTGAGCTGCATACTCCAATTAATCAAGCTACGGTTGTCTACTGCGACAATATTTCTGCTGTCTACTTGTCTCTGAATCCAGTTCAACATCAGCGTACTAAACATATTGAGATAGACATACACTTTGTACGAGAAAAGGTTCGGATGGGGTCTATCCGTGTTCTACACGTGCCGGCTGACTACCAATACGCTGATATATTCACCAAAGGACTGCCTCAACAGCTGTTCGAAAGGTTTCGGTCCAGTCTGTGCATTCATCCTTCCAATGCTACGACTGCGGGGGCGTATTAGAGGATATAATTCTTGTGTAGATGGTTTAATATCTTTGTATTTATTGTATAGATCTTAGCTTTTATTTAGGAGATATACTTTCCTAGTTTATGGTTTGTTTTGTGTATTTATATACGGTTGATATCAATGAGAATCCCTCAAGGGAGTTTATCAATTAACAGTTACTCCCCAACTGACATTGAAAAGGCACTCTACACCATGTCGCTCAACCCACCCAACAACCACTGGTACATGGACACCGGTGCCACTACCCACATGATTAATAATTCCGGTAATTTCTCGTCTTTTTTTAATACCAGCATTTTAGGAAATATTATTGTCAGAAATGGCACTACTATACAGGTTAACGGACATGGCAACTGATGAGAGATGATACCACGATGTTGCAATAATGGAATAGAAAACGAGTATTACACAGATAAATATGTAAAATTAGGTTATAGATTATACTTGAGCAGCGATTACATCAAAGATGATGTCCCAGGGTTCAACCCTTCTCCAAGCAGAAGCCAATATTAACTCTAACAATTCTCTTCCTGCCTTCACTCCACATCCTACCCTCTATTTATAAACTTAATAGATATCAATATTACTAAACTACCCTTATAGATCCTACCATTACTACTATCTATTACCAACATATTTAATATAACTATAATCTCTATCAGCAACCAAACTCTTTGTCCACCCTACCCTCCTTTAAAATTAAATCAAATTCTTTATGCACCAAATCTAATAAAAAATCTTATATCTGTCCACCGCCTTACAACCTACAATCTCATTTTTATTGAATTTGACCCCTTCGGTTTTCTTGTAAAGGATCTCAAAACTTGGACCCCACTTCTCTGATGCAACAGTACCGGTGATCTTTACCCACTCACGCCACAAATAATCTCTCACATCAACACATCATCATCATTTATGGTTCTATCTCAACAATTGTGGCATCAACGACTTGGGCACCCCGGGTCCAATTTATTGCATTCACTTAAAAATTGTTCGTTTATTGACTATGAAAAACTCAAAACATTTGTCAACCTTGTGTGTTTGGGAAAAGTATTAAACTTCCATTTGTTAATTCTAGTACTTTTACATTTATGCCATTTGATATCATTCATGGTGACTTTTGGACATCACCGATTGTAAGTACCAAAGGTCACCGTTATTACATATTTTCTTCCTCGGATATCCCTCCAATCATCGAGGGTACAAATGTCTAGACCTCAAAACTCACCAACTTATCATATCTAGACATGTGTTCTTTGATGAAACAATTTTCCCATTTGCAAATACTACTCCTAAGCCTGCTGTTTCTCACTCCTATGACTTTCTCACCAATTCTCTACATCCTGCTTATTGGAATTCTATACAACAAACATCATCAGCATCATCCAAACCCAACCCCCCACACCGTCATCCACCCACTCCACACCAGCCCACAATCACCCCCAATCACCTACCCACTCCACTCCAGACCAATCTCCAAAATCACTAGCCCACACATCTTCCAATACCACTACAACCCACAATCAACCTTCAGATCCCACCACAACCCAATCATCTCCCTTGCAAACTTATTCCAGACGACCCAAAACAAATATAAATCCCCCACCACCAGCTTCGCAACATCCTCCAGCTCGCACCATCCGTACCCGATCCATGGATGGCATCACCAAACCGAAGCCCCTTTATAACCTCCATGCATCTACCATCGTACCAATACCTAAAAACCCGACCCTTGCTTGTCCAACCCGGGATGGTACAACGCTATGAAAGACGACTTTAATGCTCTTATTAAAAATGAGACGTGGAAATTGGTGCCACGCCACCCCACATGAACATCATTCGTAGCATGTGGCTCTTTCGGCACAAATACAAATCAGATGGGACCTTGGAGCGCTATAAAGCGCGGTTAGTATGTGATGGTCGTAGTCAACAGGTGGGCATAGACTGTGGTGACAAATTTAATCCAGTCGTGAAACAACTATTCGAACAGTCTTGACTATTGCTCTTTCCCAATCTTGGTCGGTTCATCAACTGGATGTTACTAATGCATTCTTATATGGCAACATCAACGAGACAGTTTACATGTACCAAACAATGGGATCTCGGGACCACAAATACCCGGAACACGTTTGTCTTCTAAAGAAATCACTTTATGGTCTCAAACAGGCACCACGAGCATGGTACCAACGGTTGACAGATTTTGTCACCAATCTTGGGATTCTTCAAAGTCGGTATAATAATTCGTTGTTTACCTATCATCATTGTCCAGAGACGGCTTATTTACTCATCTATGTTGATGAATGATGACATGTTGCTCCCTACTTCATTGTCCGAGTTCGCCGACATTTTCACGAAAGGTCTACCCTGGGTCCTTTTTGATGACTCTCGGTCCGGTCTCAGCGTTCGATCGCCTCCCGCTTTGACTGCGAGGGTATAACAGTAAATATGTAAAATAGGAATAAATTTCCTTATTATTCTCAATTATTGTTGGTATCTCAGACTCAGATATATTTTGTAAATATATACGGTGAAGGGAGAGAAGAAAGGGAAAGAGGAAAATATCAATTCTTACAGACTACAACAGCCAAAATGGTAAAGGTTACTGTCCGATCTCTGATTAGATGACAATCAACTTCTATGTGCTTCGTCCTCTCATGAAAGACTTGATTCTTGGCTATATGTATGGCTGATTGATTATCACAGTATAATCGCATCATGTCATTAGAAGTAATTCCCAGTTCTCAAAGAAGACGACGAACCCATATCATTTATGATGTGACATCTGCCATTGCTCAATATTATGATCCGGCACTTCATCTAGAGACTGTGTGTTGCTTCTTACTCTTCCAGGACACAAGATTTTCACCAACAAACACACACTATCCGGTCGTAGAGCGTAGTGAGACAGAAGCCTAGGTTGGGGCGAAAACTCCAAAACTAGGGTTCCAAGCCTTTCTCTAATAATCAGGTAAGCTTTCAAGCCCCTTTACTTTCTATTAGATTAGTTTAGTCAAGGGCTCTGTGGCCCCTGTCAAACAAAGTAGAGGGAGAGTCTTTCTCCAATGAGAATCAAGAAAGTTTTTGGGCAAGACAAGAAAGGAACTCGCCCTTTGACACCAAAATCTACTGCTTATATTCTTGCAAGCAAGGCGAGAAGCGATTCTCTTAGCCGGCATACCCGACGAATCAAATAAGAGATCTGGCCCAATCAGCATCACAGAATCCAGATATCCGTCCATCTCCGTCCTCTGTAAAGGCACCAACACGACAGTGGCACTGATCTAAATACAAGATCCCTAGGCCAGGTCTAGTCCGGAGGTACCTTACGACACAAAGGGCAACATCCTAGTGTCCAGTATATGGTGTAGCCATGAATTGACTCAAACACTCACAAATGAAATATGATGGTCGGGTAACTTTAAAATAATTAAGTTTCCCAACTAACCTCCTATATTTCTCAGGATCCTTCAACGGACTTCCATCTTCTAGAAGGAGTTTTCTTGTAGAAAGCATTGGGCTATCAATCGGTTTTACACCCTAATAACCCACGCTCAGACAACATGTCAAGAACATACTTCCGCTGCGAGAGAAGTATTCCTTGAGAAGATCGAGATACTTCAATGCCAAGGAAGTATAACCTAAGTCATTGATCTTGAACTTACACCAAAGAAATTGCTTGAGTTTGATAATCTTGGCTTCATCATCCCCCATGACAATGTTGTCATCCACATACCAACCTTACCCAGTATATTCCCACTTTTCATGGATACAAACCTTACCCCTATCCCAATTGGGATAGAGAGGCTGCTCCAAAAGAGTACCCGGCTCAAAGTTATCGTTTGAAGTTGACCATCCCAATGATTTTAACGTTACTTTCACAAATAACTAAAATAACGTTAAAATTAGCGCCCTTTTACTTTTGCCCCTTATGGGCCCACACATATATACATTATATGCGTGCACCGCAAATGGGACATTAATGATGTCATCCACATAAACAACTAAAATAATTCTTCTGATGGTGTCGGAAGAATACAGAGTGATCATATGTACTACGAATCATCCCAAATTCTCCCATAACAGCAGAGAACCAACCAAGCCATGCTCTGGGAGACTGCTTAAGACCATATAAGGAACGACGTAGTTTACATACTTTTAATGCCTCCTCCTTGATAGTAAAACCAGGTGGCTGCTCTATATAAACCTCCTCCTCAAGAATACCATTGAGAAAGGCATTCTTGACATCAAGTTAATAAAGCGGCCAATGATTAATGGCGGCAAGAGCAATACAAATGCGAACTGATGGCAACTTGGCAACCAGAGAGAGTTTCAGCATAATAAATAGCATAAGCCTGAGAATAATACTTAGCAACTAGTCGGGCCTTCAAGCGATGCAAAGAACCATGAGGGTTGAGTTTGACTGTAAATACCCAACGACAACCAACAAGACGCTTATCTGGAGGAAGTGGCACAAGATACCATGTATGATTTTCCTGAAGAGCTGCTAATTCGTCTTCCATTGCCAGACGCCATCCTAGGTGAGCAAGAGCGTCCATCACATTCTTGGGTACTGGGGTGGAATCAATGGATGCAACATAGGCATATGACTCAGGGGAAAGAGAGGTATATGCAACATAATCTGCAATGGGGTGACGGGTGTTCTGTTGAGGTTCTTTGCGGAAAGCAATCGAAATATCAAGCAATGGGGCACCAGGTGGGTCATAAACAGGGGCATCAACATGGGTAGTATCTGGTAATGGTGTAGCAGGGTCAACTGTTAATGAGGAAACTAAAGACCTACCCGACACATGGTCCAGTTAAGAATAAGGGGTAGTTGTTGTGTTATCCTTATTGCATCGGGCATATGTGAAAAGCAACGGCAGAGGTGCTGTTGCAGCTCGTTGTAGCAGGAACCAAAGCTGTGACGTTTGAGACTGGAACATATTGGATAGGAATTGTGGGAACGATGAGAGACTCGTTGTCAAAAGGATCAGAATCAGGAAACAGAAGAAAGGGTTAGGATGAGGACTCAACAAAATGAGGACAAGACTCATGAAAGGTAACATCAGCACTCGTAAGATATCAGTGAAAAGAGGGGCTGTAGCACCGATATCCTTTTTGAACACGAGAGTAACCAAGGAAGACACAACAAATAGCTGGGGGGGGGGGGTTGTAGTACTTGGGCGATGATCATGAAGATAGGGAAAATTCTAGGCGAGAGAGGAAAGGGAGTTCCAACGGAAATAGAACAGAAAATGGGTTTTTCCCTTAAGAACAGATGAGGGCATGCGATTAATAAGATAGGCGGCAGTAAGAACTGCATCCCCCCAAAAATTATGAGGAATGAGAGTCAATCATGAGTGTGCGGGTAACATCTAACAAATGGCAATTTTTAAGTTCAGCAACACCGTTTTGTTGAGGTGTATACGCACAAGAGGTCTCATGAATTATGCCATGCAAGTTGAGATACTTGGAGAAATCAACGGCTAAATATTCTTTTGCATTATGAGTACAAAGAGTTTTAATTGATGTATTCAATTGAGTCTTAACATACGAGTGAAATTCACGAAATCTTTGAGGAATTTTACAATGAGATTTCAATAAGTAAACCCATGTAGTACGAGAAAAATCATCAATAAAGGTAACAAAGTATATGAAGCCTAAAGGAGTTTTAACAAGGGAAGGTCTCCAAACATCACAATGCAAAAGTTCAAATACTTGACAAACTCGACTAGACACTTTTGGAGGATAGGGGTGATGGTTTGGGTATTTTCATGTGTTTAACGTACGTAAGTACGTGTTTTTATTAAACAAGTGCATGGAATACGGTGATTGGTTGTACGTTATATAATTTCAGATGTTCGGATGAAGTTTATATATTTTGGAATGTCAAGGATCGAAGGATACGTGAAAAGGGAAGTCTAGAAGCTTAAAATGGAAGAAAATAAAGTTTTTCCGGAAGTGGCATATCAATATGGCGTATTGGTAGCGTAAAACATAGCCAAAATGGCATAAAAGCTGATGCTGGAGTATGATATGCCAGTTATCGGCGTATGGTACACCAGGGGGCGTGGAAAAAATAGTGTTTTTACAATTTTAGGCACTTATTTAAGCCCCAAAACCTAGGGTTTTGTGTTATCAACCTTTGGGACGACTTTTGATGATATTGAGGGAGTTCAAGAGCTTAGGAAAACATAAATTAAGCATTCCAATCGCATCAGAGATTCCCGAATCAAGATTAGATCGATCCAAAATGCAGATCCAAGGCTAAACTCCTTGCAATCATCCCTCGAGGAACGTTAGTTAGGGTTAGGTTTTCTTATTGTTTTAATTGTGATTGGATACAAACATTGATAGATTTGTGGATCTTTATATGTTTGTATGTTTGATTTCGTATTGGATTGAACCATTCATATTAATTAGTTCAATTGAGGATTCATCATTATTTAGTTTCACATTGTTAGACATTGGATATTGATTGGATTAATGATTCTAATTGGTAATTGTCATTGGGAATCTAGGTTTTATCATTAGTTGGTTTAGATCAATTAATTTACAAAATCAGAATCTTAAGTTGCAATTGTCCGTTCATGCGAATTCTAAACAAATCATGTCTATGTGATTTCCTAACGGATCAAAACATAAGATTAACTAACTGCTTATTAAACCAAAACCTGGGTGTGATTCTTTTTACTTTTGACTTACAAATTATTTGATTTTAGTTGCTTTCTTAATCACAATTGGTTTTTCCATTTTAAATCAACAATTCTCAATCGTAAGTTTACAATTTCGAGTTTTAGTTAATTTAGGTGATAAATTAATTAACAATCACACCTTCCACATAAACTCTTCGTGGTTCGACACTCTACTTACCCTACTAGTTAAGGTAGCTAGGAACGCATTCTCTTAATTCTTATTTGATCGGCACTTCGACGTCGGTCAAAGGGCACCTGGTGTGTTTTCCAGGCTGACATGGCTCGCAATGAAAATCAAAAGAAGCAGGAAAATCCGGTCTCATTTGCTTCAGAATTGCTGTAGAAGGATGGCCTAGCCGACAGTGAGCCTCTCTAATGCTGGAATCATATATGTTAGTTGCATGTTTTGACGATAAGGACAGACGATAGAGGCCTTCTGATTCAACACCGGTGCCAATCAACTGGTTCGTCTTCAAGTCCTGAAAGAAACAATGTGTAGGATAAAAGTGAGCAAAGCAATTAATTTGTGTAGTGAGCTGACTCACTGAAAAAGCGTTACATCGGAATTTAGGAACTAGAAGTACAAAGGAGAGTTTCAGGTTCTTGGAAGTGCCAATGGATCCAATACCACAAACTAGGCATGAAGATCCATCAAGTGAGAAACCTGTTGGAGGTTAGATAATATACCTTGATTCCCAATCATGAGATGAGTAGCGCCGGTGTCAACCACCCAAGATGAATTATGGTTAAAAAATGTACCTGAATTGGCCGAATTGGCTCGTGTAGTAGATGTATATGATTGAGAGGAAAGTAGTTGGAGACGAGTAATGTGTTCTTGGCTGAATGAGTATGCAGGTGTAGTATTGGTAATATTAGAAATTTGAGTAGGGCATTCGTCAGAAGTGACCATTCGTGCTTTAGGACGAGGTAGTGATTAGGATCCAGGAGGATGGTTTGGTCAGTTGTACTTCGTGTGTCCAGGTTCTTTGCAATAGTGACAAATGGCAGAGACGTCAGTGGGAGGTGCATCCAAGCCATACATTTATCGTAAGAGATGATAAGGGGACGCCACAAAAGAGATGGCGCCAGAGTTGCTAAGAAGCAGTGGCCCAGCACTAGCATATTTTGGTGAGAGACTGGTATTACGCTCCTCCTGAACTTTGAAATTAGTAGTTGGGGGGAAAAGAGCAAGTAGTTCGTCTTGAAGCATTGAAAAGTGAGTAAAATATCCGGGGCAACATGATTCGTGGAACCCGTTTCTAGAAGCCACGAGGAGGATGGCTGTGACAAGGCAGACGGTTGTTTTCACCGAATAGTAGATGGATCATGAGAAGGGCATTGAGAAGGAAGGTGGCCTATGCCACACCTGTTGCATGAACCATATGTTGTGTTTTGATTGGAAGCCCAGCTAAATTGATTGTGATTACCACCCTCTTGTTGGCGAGCAACTTGAGTTCGGTTGTTGAAGCTATTGCGATCCCTTCCACGACCAAAGTTATTGTTTAACATGTTTGTGTAGAAAGCTTGTGAGGTTGATGGTGTTTGTGAGGTGGCAGGCTGAAGTTGTCCAAGTTGGTCTATAACTTGTTGAAGGGCATGCAAAGTGGCTGGTTGAATCGATGAGAGACTGGAAACAACAGCATAAGGGTTACAGGTGTTGGTGGCAACCATGAAGACCTGAGCAGGAGGTACATCAGACACTGTTTTCTGAATCATATAATCATAATCAGCTAGAGAGCATGTATTTCAACAAAAGCAGTAGGAAACTCCTGGGTCAGAATTGTTGTTTTTAAACCATTGTACTCCTCGGACCAGCAACAACGAGCATAACCAGGTCTTTGTCCGAAAGGGGCTGCCCACTGTTAGCCAAAGCATCTGCATATTCTTGGGCTTGGGTAAAATAAGCAGAAGAGGTTTCATCACCTTTCATTGAGATTCTAAGTAGTGTTTTAAGGGTCTATTCTCAGGAGGAGGTCGTGTGATGTGTCACCTTGAACGTGGGAAGCTTCATAAATAGTGGAGATAACAAGCATCCGAACATGGACATCATTGGAAACCCACGTAGCAAAATCTGGGTTAGGCTGTGGTGGGGGAACAACTGTCAGGTTGTCAGTGAGTAGATGTGGCTGAATCATGGGTGATGGGCATGGGAAAGCATGGTTGTAGAAGTCGCTAGGCGCTAGTCGGGCGGCAAGGTACCGCCTAGGGATTAATCGGGATTAATCGGCGCTAGGCGGATTGGAATTTTTATATGTAATTTTACAAATATATATTATATACACACATCAATATCAATAATTTAATATAATACTTCAAATAATTTTAAAAAATATACTTAAATATACTAAAAAAAGGACTTTAAAGTGCAAACTTAAACACTGAGTTCAAAGTTTAGAGATAAATTTTGATGTTAACTGCCTGGATTCGATGTTTCAGAGACATATTAAAAATTTTGGTTGAGAAATGTCTAAATAATCATGAAATTGGTCCCTTTTTACCATAAAAAAGTCAAAAAAAGTCAAAAAAAGTCAAAAAAGTGAAAAAAAATAAAAATCTGATTGGGCCGCCTAGGCCGCCTAGCACCGTCTAGCGCCTAGGCACCGCCTAGGCCAAAAATTAGACAGTAGATGGGCGCCTAGCGCCTAGGCGCCGCCTAGGCCGATTTTTACAACACTGTGGTAAAGTACCATCAACATAACCAAATAGAGCATCGGTAATAAGAAAGGGCTGAATCATGGCTTTCCAATAACCATAATTTGTAGGTGAAAGCTTGAAAGCAAACTTGTGAGAATTATGTGTGGTTTACTCATTAACAGAAAACAGGGTAATCGCTGCCATGGTAATAAGGACGCTGTCGTGGGTAAGGTGGGTGATTAGGGTTGCTGACCATGGGTAGGGCGATGGCAGAATTAGGTTAGCTGGCTGCGATACCAAGATAATTAACATAATTGTATTTTGTATATGAATACCAAAGATATTACACAGAATATATAGATTACATAATTACACTTAGATCCCTCTACTATTAATCTACTATGAATCTAGATTAAACTATCTAATATTCTAACAACTTCCTGCTATTTTCAAACAAGGCTTAACTTTAACATTTGTTCGAATGCGAAAAACCTAGGGTGTTATGCATAAGTAAATTGGAATCTTACACCTTGAACGGTAGTGAAAATACTCAAGGATTTACTACACTAAGATGGATGGAACGAAAGTCAAATCACCATCTTTCTTTATGTGTCAAACAAAAATTCCTCACGGATATCCATCTGCTCATTCATTCAATCCATTCTAAGCTTAAGGAAGCAGCCTCAATTCCACAATTCAAATAGGAAAACCTTGTTAAGAGTGTTTGCATAACAAAACACTCCAACACAATATGCGTCATGATTCCATTAAGAATTGTATTCAACCTTCTTTATCATTTTGGTTAAAAGTTTTGCTAGTCATTGGATGGTTTAATAAATCTTGCAAAACTTTAGTCACGTTCGGACAAAGAACTTTCATCTGATCTTGAAGCTTGGTGAAATAGCAAGATTCATAGGCAAGGTTTTGTAATGGGTGACTACTAGTATGTGGATTATGTCGTCCCTTTTCAAGTGCTTTTGATTTTTTTTGTTGGTAGTCCTTTTGCTAAAGCATCTGCTAAGTTCTTACTTGATCATAAGAAGCTAACGGTAATCACCTCACTAGCTTTGGAAGTTTCACCCTCTTCCTCAATGACATGAACCTTAGGCATATTCTTGTTTGTTTTGTTATCCAAATAATATTGTTCTTCAATTAGAAGATTCTTATCATCCTTACCATGTTTAAGATTTTTCTTAACATCTTTCTAAGGAGGTATTTGATCAATTATGGATGCAACTCAGGTGGATTTATCCATCTGCGTGTTAAATTTGTGTCAACATACTCAAAATGTGTAAAATCTCATCTGTTTGAGAGCCTCCATCCAAACCAACATGTTTATTCGACTTTTGTTTTAGCACATTATGATTAAAAATTAATTTAGACACGTTTTGGACAAAATGAATTCCAACAAACAGAAGCAGATTGTGATGTGATTTTCGTCAACTTGAATTGAATGTAAAGAGAAATGAATCATACCCAATAGGAACCAGTCCATACTTGTCCTTTGATGAAAACGCTGTGAATGTTGTCTGCAGTGTGATGAAAAGTTATGATTAACAGAAATGCAATGCAATGCTGCTTAATTAGTATAATTAGAGATAGAGTTCATACGAGTAGAGTCAAGGAGGAGCATCCGTGATTCAGCAGTATCCAGGATGAGTATGTCGTTGTATGAAGTGTTGATGGCACTAAGCACCTGATAATCAATTTCCGCCGAGCAACACAAAGGCTTAACCAGGGATTTGGGTTTAGGTTTGGGTTTGGGTTTGAGGTACCAACCAAATGCCTCCCGTCTACTGTGAGCCCCCGGGACCGAACAAATTGCCGGTGCCGATATCCTTATCATTTTCGGTGCTCTCAGTTTTCCAACCAGGAAGGATAACAGTCTAATCAACCCTTGCAAAATATTCGTACTTTTAGATGAAATATAACATTTTAAAATACAAAAATACTGTATATTTAGTTATTTACTTTTAATTTTTTTAAATGTAAGAATATGATAATAATTATATAGTTTTATTTTAATTAGTTGGTGTTTGATCAATTAATTTATTAATTGTTAAACTTGTTTGCATTTTCAATGTTGGGTGTAAGAGAAAACAAAAACAAAAGTAAAAAAAACCGAACCGAAACCGACAAAAAAAACGAACGGTTAATAATAACGAAAAACCGACTATGTCGGTTTTGGTTTCGGTTTTAGCCAAACACCGAACCGTGCACACCCCTACCGGTTAAATCGGATTTAGTTTAAGGCTAGACAATTATTTTATTTTGTGATTTACTTATCCCATATGTTTTTATTATTCTTAGTTTCTTACATGTTAAAATACATTTTATTCATATCATCTTTACTTGTATTGTGTTAAGTGTTTTTAATTAAGCCGGTTTATTTATAATTTTATTTATTTTAATCTAAAATATAATAAGTATTTACCTAAATCAACTCGTTTGTGTTATTTTAAGTCAATTGCCAAGCCTAGATGATTGTTTTATCAAAATAAAAGGGTAATGCTATTCTTACACCCAAATTACATATATTTACACCCTTAAAACGAGCATCTACCAAACGAGAGGACACTGATTTGACTTATACGCTACGTAGTGATCTATACGTCGCGCATCTGTACAAGGTTCTTGACATTTTGCAGCCCCTTTGTAACACCCCGACCGATGGCGGAAACGTCGGGATGCCACGAGGGATGTGTAGATAGTTCAAAAGCTCGTGTGCATCTAATTCAAATCATCATATATCATTCAATCAACCAAAATAATTACACAAAAATCATGTTCTAAATGAAATAGTTACAACAATTACAAAAGAGATTTAGCTATCTAACTAAATTCTAATCGCCAGATATTTAGTTATTTAGCTAAGTCCAAGATCCTATATGATGATGTCCAAAATATGAGAGACCATCCTTCTCATCCTACTTAGCTTCATCACTTGAAACATGTAAGAAAATCAAGTGTCAACTACTAAGTAGTTGGTGAGTAATCATAAGTTTTTATACTTTAAAAATGTTTTATAAAATGAGTATAAAAGTTTGTATTTTGAAAAGATTTTATAAAAAGTTTAGATAAAATAATTATAAGAACTTATGGTCTTTCTGAGGAAATCCACAAGAGTGCCTGTGTGACAATCCAAATACATATCCCAACACAATCAATCAAACACATAAACAAACACACATTCACCTATCTCACATATTCATAGATAATCATAGATAATCAACCACATAACCATTCAACCATTCTCAACAATCAATATTCTTAAATAATATATGTGACTATACATGGACATTATGTAATTAACATAAGTTAAAAACATGATCCATGGAGTGGAAGCTATCCACGTGGCAATACATGAAACCAATGCAATTAACCAAGGTCAAATGCAATGTTTCATGGAGTTGTGATAATCCAAGTGGCAATTCATGTAATCATTGTTATTGACTGGAGTCAAAGTGGCCAAACTTGCCGCAGTTGTTGCAGACGCGACAAGGCAAGTTTGGCATGTGATGATATCTGCAAGTATTACATTGGGGAGTATTCCCAGTGTAATTTCTGGCAGTGGTGTTGTTGGATGATTGCTGCGCAGTCTTTGCAGCAGGAGCAGTGACCATGAAATTCCTGGTCTTTCTCTTTTTGTTGCTGTTTTTGAAGAACTAGCAGCTTCAGACTTAACTTCAGTCTTGGTTTCTTTTGTAGCAGTCTTCACATCAGTTTTCTTTGTCCCCTTCCTAGTGAGTGTTCCAGCCTTCACATGATTGTCAGTAAATGTAGCAGATAAATGGATCGCAGCCTCAAGTGTTTTGGGGTTGCTTCCGTAGACAGTATCCTGAATCTGCATCGGCAACCCGCCGATGTACTTCTCTATGGCTCTCTCCAAAGGTGTCACAAGATGAGGCACCAGCAGGCTATACTCATGGAACTGAGTCTTGTAGATTACATTATCCCCGCTGTCCTGCTTGAGTTCCCAAAACTCAGTCTCAAGCTTCCTCATCTCACTGCGAGGACAAAATTCAGTGGTCATCAGGTCCTTGACCTCTTTCCATGTTAGCGCTAAGGCAGCATCAACTCCCCTAGTTCGTTTTTCCCCATTCCACCATGTTAGTGCTCTCTTTTGGAAAACACTTGTGGCATAACGAACTTTCAGGTTCTCGGGGAAATCGCTGTTGATGGAAGTATTCTCCATACTCTCAAACCACTGCAGCAGACCAGTGGCTGATTCAGCGCCCGTAAACTTCAGAGGATTACAGGAGTTGAAGTGCTTGAACGTGCAAGTTGGCGGGTTTGCACCACCTCTGTTCTGGTTAATGTTCTGATTGGCTTGAGTTAGTTGATTCACCAATCCAGAGATAAATGTTGCTAACTCTTGTATGCCAGAGTTGGCATTATTGTTGTTAGCATCCCCATTGTTCGAGTCATCTTCGTTGTGACGGTGCGGCGACATGGTTATGAGGAATTAGAAACATGTTACTACCGTTTACAACGTAAGTCATACAAACAATGGTCAAATGAGTTCATTTAGACAGTTAAGATTACATATAGGAACTATATTTTTCTCCTACCTGTCATTAAACTCATAAAAATTTTAAATTTCCTAGAATTATACTAAGTGTCCTAGTTGGTCATAACTAATATTAACTAACTATTCCCTAAGTTTCATACATTCTCCACCCTATACTAACACTGACAACCTCCCGATGCAATGCAACAAGCTTATATATAGGGCATATGCAGGCGTAGATCGCAACCTCCCCTACACCGTCCCACCACCGTTGCATTGCATCGCGATTATGTCCTTGTTAGAGTTTAGGGTGCATCATGTATTTTACCATAGTCCCACTCCACAAACCTTATCCTAAGTAGGATAATTTTAAGTGAAGTGGTCTCTAGTTCCCTTGGACAATTAGGTTCGCCTAATGTCTAAGTTCACCTGACATGTAGGTTTGCCTATTTCTAAGTTCACCTAATGTCTAAGTTCACCTGACATTAAAGTTCCCCTAATGTCTAAGTTCGCTAAAAGTCCATTCTAAATCTCAATGTCCATAATCATCAATAAGGGTTCATATCATCACTGAGTGCTCTTATTGTCACTAAGTGTTCATATCCTCCCTATAATTTATTCTCATCAAGTGTTCATACCATCACCAAGTGTTAGTATCATCACTATGCATTTATATTTTCACAAGTGTCTATATCATCTCCCAAGTCTACAGTCCATCATTAAGTATTCGTATCGTTCGTTAATCCTATGCACCCTCACGTGTCCAATAAGTGTGTCTGTTAATGAGTTTATAAATGTTTATCAAGTGTAATAATCCATGAGTCAATCCAACATCAACCTTTACCACATTCCATCAACAGTCCATCAATCACAACTTCACAACAGTTCCTAGTACATCCTAGTAATATCCTAAGCTCCTGAGACTGACATACTCCCAATATACTACAAATGGTTTATATATAGGGCATATGTAAGGGTCAGTCGCAACTGCCCTAGCCACCGTCCCACCACCTTTGTAGTATACCACGAGTGCGTCCTTGTCTGGAAATCCTATATCAAACAATTAATTTCTAAAGCAAATAAGTTCCTAAACAATTAATTTCCTAAGCAGATAAGTTTTCCAAACGGGTAGTTCCCACATTCTTCAATACTGACATTCACCTAATGTACCGTAAATGGCTTATATATAGGGCATATGTAAGGGTCAGTCGCAACTGCCCTAGCCAACATCCCAGCACCTTTACGATACACCACGTGCATGTCCTTATCGAATCATTAGGGCACAAGTAAACAAGTGAGCAGTAGGTATAATTCAGATGTATAACAGGAGTTCAGTTAACATGTAATAAACACATAAGCATGGAATCCTGAATATACTAACTAGTGTATGAATGAATTCATACTAAGGTATCCTATGGTTATAGACTAGGTCAACCATTTCTAGTAACCTAATTCCCTATAACCCAGGCTCTGATACCAATCTATAACACCCCGACCGATGGCGGAAACGTCGGGATGCCACGAGGGATGTGTAGATTGTTCAAAAGCTCGTGGGCATCTAATTCAAATCATCATATATCATTCAATCAACCAAAATAATTACACAAAAATCATGTTCACCATGAAATAGTTACAACAATTACAAAAGAGATTTAGCTATCTAACTAAATTCTAATCGCCAGATATTTAGTTATTTAGCTAAGTCCAAGATCCTATATGATGATGTCCAAAATATGAGAGACCATCCTTCTCATCCTACTTAGCTTCATCACCTGAAACATGTAAGAAAATCAAGTGTCAACTACTAAGTAGTTGGTGAGTAATCATAAGTTTTTATACTTTAAAAATGTTTTATAAAATGAGTATAAAAGTTTGTATTTTGAAAAGATTTTATAAAAAGTTTAGATAAAATAAGTATAAGAACTTATGGTCTTTCTGAGGAAATCCACAAGAGTGCCTGTGTGACAATCCAAATACATATCCCAACACAATCAATCAAACACATAAACAAACACACATTCACCTATATCACATATTCATAGATAATCATAGACAATAATAGATAATCAACCACATAACCATTCAACTATTCTCAACAATCAATATTCTTAAATAATATATGTGACTATACATGGACATTATGTAATTAACATAAGTTAAAAACATGATCCATGGAGTGGAAGCTATCCACGTGGCAATACATGAAACCAATGCAATTAACCAAGGTCAAATGCAATGTTTCACGGAGTTGTGATAATCCAAGTGGCAATTCATGTAATCATTGTTATTGACCGGAGTCAATGACAATGTTACACGGATGTATAGTAATAAGTGATAATCCAATATAATGATAATCCATAATAATGACAATCCATAATATAAATATCATATTGATAAACAGGTATCATCCTTGTGTTATCAAAATAATATTTAAAATTTGGTATACATGTTTCACCTCCGAGTTTTTAAAACAAAACAGTTTAAAAGAAAGGGAGGTTATGAGAACTCACCTGAGTCCTTAAAATATGTGTTTTCGTAATATGCGCGCTCGCGTAAATGAATCCAAACAACTCAACCACCTGTAATTATCGTGTGTTTGTGATCATAAGCATATTGTTTTATCTCGATTGAATATCCACAATTGTTTACTTTTGAATCATTCATGTCCTAATACCTTAGTCCTTTTTATTCAAAATTAAGTTTTTACCCTTAAGATCTTTTACTTTCATCTTATAAGGATAGTTCAACTTGTTAGTGTTGGTTATATACGAATCAATAATTTCCTTTGTTAGATTATATTAGTGTTATATATAGATTGCAGAGACTTTCTCCCTACAAGCTTCTATGGTCACATTTATAGTTGCATGCGTGTATTATTGCTTATCACCACCTTTAATTAAGTTAGTAAAACTTAAGTTGGGATTTAAAGAAATTATATATTTTAACTCATTCCCATCCAATAGTTAACTTAATTAAAACTTCATAATTTAACTTATATATAGAAATAGAAGGTGGTGTGCATCATTGTCCATGCATGCATGTTTATACATAAGAATGTAAGTGATCATGATCCATTATTTATCCTTAACCTTGGTTTAATTGACACTTAGGTTTCATTCATGATACATTCCAGCGAACCTATCCAAGGTCCACCTTAGGTTCGGTTCTAAAAGGGCAAGGTTCGGCTGAAAGAAGTGGCTATGGCCTAGGGTTCGGTCAAGGGAAATGCCTCGGCTAGAGGTTCCCTCCCACTAGGTTCACCCATCAAAACATAACTAGCTAGGGAAAGGTTCGGCCATGGGTTCGTCTAGGGAGTAAGGTTCGGCCAAGAAATAGTTCGGCTGAACAAAGGTTCGTAGGGTTACCGAGGGTTCGTGACTAAATAGGAAGAAAGTTCGGCTCCATGCGTAGACAAAGGTTCGTGCCAGGGTTCGGTGCTACTGGTTGGTTCGGCTGGAGTTCGCCGGCCAAGGTTCGGCCCCTAGAGGTTCGGCTCACAGGGCCTCTTTCCCGTCCAAGAAGGTTCGGCCAACACCTTTAAAGGTTCGGCCATGGCTGCCCTGCGCCGTGAACCTGTACACTCTCGGCCCAAACTCCTCATGCCCTACGGATTCAAGACCACACTCGGCTTCCTAATGTTCTTATCAACTCGTTTAATGTTTTGACAAGTGTTTTAGATCGATTACAACAACAATAAATTAAGGACTCGTGATTCACACAAAACCGAACATAAAACCTCAAGATTTACCTCGATTTGTCGGCTGAAAGCAGGATTTCTTTGTATCTCCTTGTTCCTCTCGATCACACGAACGCGTGGACACCAAGATCACTCGAATCCGACGAGAAACGAAGACGGTAGGCTAGAGAGAAGGTAGAGAGATGAGCGGATGTGTGTTTTAGAAAGAGAAAGGTGTGGTAGAAAATGAGGAAGAAGGAGATGCCCTTCTTCCTTATAACGCGTATCACTACACCGTGTCTGGTCTCGTTTTTATCGCGATATTGTTTTAGAAACGCTCAGTTTTTCTCGTAAATAAATTTAAACATAATACGTTTCAGATAATTATATTTCATTTTAAATAAAATGATTTTAATTAATGTTGCGTCATAAAACATTTTCGAATAAGAGTGTATAGTAAACCGTTTCATTTCAGATTCGTTAAATTAATTCTTTAAGTAAAATAACTTGTTCAAATTTGTGTTAGGTTGTGATTCCTAATAAATATTTTTAGTTTTTCATTTATTAATTTAGTATCGTTAGATATTATTTACTTATCTCGTCGAAACGCGTTACTCGCGTACGTATTCGTAAAGATCGTCACCTTTGTGAATCCAACGCTCGTATCGTATTTCGATTCGATTAACGATTTATAGAACATCGTTTCGGAATATTATTCTCAATAATTATATTCGTGTGAATCGTCGCCCACGTGAATACATTTATTGAGTTAATATTTCTGAATTAATATTCGCGTTTAAATTGTGTTCGTAACCTCACCATCGCCTGTTTATTTCTAATTATATTTTCTTTATTTTTATAAACTTAATATTATCATTCCCAATCCCAAAACCTGCTAAACCATATCACTGACATATCCATGATTTACCGAAATATGCATATGTATAGGGCATATGCAGAGGTAGATCGCAACCTCCCCTACACCGTCCCACCGCTATTTCGATAAACCATGACCATGTGTCCTTGACTATGTTTAGCAACATAACAAACTCCTAATTCCTTTCATTCCAAAACAAAGTTCATGATCTGTATAATCATCTGCGATAACTCTCTGGTTCTGTTTAGTTGGGTTACAACTAAACTTCCCATGGTTTACGCGTATAATAATATGTTCTAAGCATGTACACCAACAACAGTGATAATCATCAAATAATAAAATCTCAGATCGTAACTGTACAATCGTACGGATGTACGGACGACCGGAACTATAGTGATGTTACAGTCTCCCCTAGTTAAGGGAATTTCGTCTCGAAATTCAACTTGGAGTGACCGTAGTAAATAAATGTGGGTACTTAAGCTTCATCTGATCTTCCCGCTCCCAGGTGAATTCTGGACGCCACTTCGATTCCCAACGTACTTTGACAATTGGAATTCTACTGCGTTTGAGCTTTTTAACCTCACGATCCATTATCTCCACTGGTCTTTCAATAAAGTGCATGGTATCATCGATGCGGATGTCATCGAGTGGTACCTGAAAATCCTGATTAGCTAAGCACTTTCTTAAATTGGACACGTGAAACGTCGGGTGCACATTACCAAGTTCAGGAGGTAATTCCAACTTGTAGGCAACCTTCCCGATCCGTTCAAGGATCTTAAAAGGGCCAACATATCGTGGAGCAAGTTTACCTTTCTTCCCGAATCGCACAATGCCTTTCAAAGGCGACACTTTAAGCAATACCATATCTCCCACTTCAAACTCTAAAGGTTTTCGTCGTTTATCCGCATAACTCTTCTGTCAATTGCGTGCAGCTAACAGATTGTCGCGGATCTGGCGGATCTTGTCAGTCGTTTCCTGAATAATCTCAGGACCAGTAATCTGCGAATCGCCGACTTCGGTCCAACAAATAGGTGACCGACATAACCTGCCATAAAGAGCTTCAAACGGTGCCATACCAATGCTCGCATGATAACTGTTGTTATACGAGAAATCAACCAATGGTAAATGGCTATCCCAATTGCCACCAAAGTCGATGACACAAGCTCTCAACATGTCTTCCAATGTTTGAATCGTTCGCTCCGTCTGTCCATCCGTTTGAGGATGGTAGGCAGTGCTAAGATCCAGTCTTGTTCCAAAGGCTTCATGAAGTGATTCCCAAAATCATGCCGTGAAACGAGCATCACGATCCGATATTATGCTTAAGGGAATACCATGTCGGCTAATGATTTCATCAATGTAGATACGAGCTAACTTCCGCACAGGGTAAATTTCGCGTATCGGCAAGAAATGAGCCGACTTGGTCAATCTATCAACAATTACCCAAATGATATCTTTACCATTAGTAGTTCGTGGAAGCTTAGTAATGAAATCCATAGAGATATTCTCCCACTTCCACATTGGTATTTCAGGTTGTAATAATAATCCCGAAGGTCGCTGGTGTTCTGCCTTGACTTTGGCACAGTTAAGGCACTTGGACACATACTCAGCAATATCCTTCTTCATTCCCGGCCACCCGTACAAGTCCCAAGGTCTTGATACATCTTATCAGAACCCAGATGAATTGAATAACGAGACTTATGAGCTTCATCCATAATCACCATCCTAAGATCACCTCTGTTCGTGTAACGACCGGATTTCAATTATCGATCACGTTTGAAATAATCATCAATAGAACGATTGTGATTATTAAAAATTGAAAGTATGTGAGAAATTATGAACGTGGAAGAAAACTGTGCGCGAAACTGAGTTACGGATTGTCCGGAATCGGGAAATAAAGATATTATGTTTTGGAATTGCTTCGCGGTACGCGAAGGCTTCGTGAACCCCTCTTCGCGGTACGCGAAGAACCCACCATATATGAGATCCCGAATTTCTTCGCGGTACGCGAAGAACCTTTGAACCCTCGGTCGCGGTACGCGACGGGTGAGGCGGTTCAGCAGATTCTTGATTTTATCAGATTTTCATGAAGAAAATTTATTTTTCTTAATTTCGAACTGTTTCACCACAAACACACACATATACGAAATTTTGTGGAGCAACATCAGTTTTCAAGCTACCGGATCATCCAGATCGAACCAGGGATTGTTTCTGCAAGTCTGGATCGTCAGATTTCAATCAGAAATCCGTTCAAAGGGTAACAATTCGTTTTATCCCATTGATTTTGATAATATGTGGATTAAATTGAGTTGTTGGTATTATATGATGATTAGAGATGATTAGAAACGAAGAACTAGATGTTTTAACGGTGAAATTTTGAGTTTGATCTGTTATGATGTCCGGTTGTTGTGAAACTCGTATTATTGAGTGTGATAGCTAGAGGAATGATTAAATTGTGGTTATGGTGGTTTTAGATCATTCTCCGGAATGATAGATCTAATTCAAGTGTTGATAAATGTTTGAAATTGAAAGTTAATGATTTTAGCATGATATGCTAATTATAAATAAGGACTTGACTTCTGAATACCACATACTAATAAATGAGATTCAAATGAGCTTGAATCAACATGTATGGGTATTGGGTGTATTGAAACTAGTTATACGTGTGAGTTGCAACTAGGTGTGGATAAAGGAAGTCAAGCAATGAATTTCAAAATATGAAGTTGTGATAAGCTGAATATGATCAAGAACATGTGTAAGATTAATTTCTACACATAGATTGTTGATAAAAACCTCAACGAGGTTTGATTGAATATGAAAAGTAAAACATGTCAAATGAATTAGATTATATAAATAACACAAGTTGTGTGTTCATATTGTTAAATCCTGTTATATGTGAATATATAATAGGAAGAGGAGGTGAATCTAGTTCTAGAAGTCCTGGGAAAGAGTTGGAGATTGTGGATAACTCTCCAAAGCGAGGTAAGTTACCTATTTGATTGAACTTGTAGTTGAAGGACTGAGTGAGTCCATACTATAAGTTATTATGCATTTAGCATATATACATGATTTGTTGAGTTGATTGAAATGATATAAATGAATGTGGTTATTGTTGTCACATGATTCACAAGGTGTGTGAACATGTGGTGATCTACTAATGTGTAGATGTTAAATTGGAATTGTGTATGCTGATTCACAAGGTGTGTGAACATAAGACATGTAATTCCAATGTAATAGATTCACAAGGTGTGTGAACAATTGGCGGATTGGAATTGGGCATGTTGATTCACAAGGTGTGTGAACATAAGACATGTAATTCCAATGTAATAGATTCACAAGGTGTGTGAACAAATGGTGGATTGGAAGTGTGCATGCTGATTCACAAGGTGTGTGAACATAAGACATGTAATTCCAATGTAATAGATTCACAAGGTGTGTGAATAAATGGTGGATTGGAAGTGTGCATGCTGATTCACAAGGTGTGTGAACATAAGACGTGTAATTCCAATGTAATTGATTCACAAGGTGTGTGAACAATAGATGACCTATAAAGGGGTAGACATTTGAAATTCAAATGTCAAACCGTGAATTGTGATTTTTGTGAAATATGATGCACAATCGGAGTTTTGTGGGGTTATATATGTGTTATATTAAATTATAATGATTGTGCATGAATGGGAAATATAATGAGGTTTTGGTTGAAAACGAACCGTTAGTAAATCGTTTTGTATGTGGTTGACTGTTGTTGTCAAATTTTAATTGGAACCTCATTAGAGTATCCATATGATATTATGGAATACACTGAATGAAATAGTGGGTAATCTTACTTAGTTCTAACGAACTAATGGTGATTTTAAATGTTGTGTTTACAGGTACTAAGGAGTCGGGTGAGCGGTGATGGTGATCGGGAATCGGACGTTAAGGCTCATATGATGGTTTTTAGTTTTAATAACCAAACAGTTGTGTAACTTTTGTGTAATAAATGTTTTTGTGGAGTATGTAAACATATGTAAGCCTGTTTTTAACAGGTGTGAGTAAATAGTATGTTTACAGGTGTGTAAAACACGAAAGTTTTTACTGGGACCTAACGTAAATTATTAAATATTGGTGTTAATGTCTGGAGGGGACATGAAAGTGACAGTGGGTGTCACAGGTTGGTATCAGAGCCAACGGTTTGAGGGATTTGAGTGCATCATGAACACTTAAACTCAAACCATTGAGCTTTGGATAGATGAGAAGAGCCGTTCGATCTGAAATCCGATCACAACGCCGAACTCACCAGGTATGATGTATCTGTAAATTGTTGTTTGATGTTATATGATATGGAATTGTTGTATTACAAACCAATATTCCTAACTTGTGTGAAACAGTGAACGCAAGGACACGAGTATATGGTGCATATCTTGCTATGCCTGGCCAGCTTAGTAACATATACACGATATGAACGTATCCTTAGGAACATTATTTCACACCAGTATATGGAAGTATTGGTAGGGTGTTAAAAGTGAATGTATGTGATTGGTTGAAATCACAGATGTGTCGGTATTAGTAAATAATTGAGTAATTCGCAAGAGTGTGAATATTCAATAAAGACACATGAATATGTAATGTATAAGTCCGTTAAGGATGAGTATGTGGTTTGGAATATGTGGTTTGCATATATGTGGAGTATAAATATGTAAACTAATGATATGTTTAAATTATTTCAGTCATAAAATGGCTGATGAACATAACCCAGAGGGGTTAGGGCATGAGGAAGAACATCTCACCGAATTGCAAGTGATGGTGAGGGAGGAGGTAGCTAAAGCATTTGAAGCTACCTTACCAACTCATCTAGATGGAATACAAGTTCCTTAAAGAATTTTATAAGTGAAGAGTTTGCAACTCTTAAAGATTATAGGTGGGGAGAAACCTTCTAAAAAGGTTACTTATAAAGAATTTGTGGCTTGTAAGCCAACTGAATTTAAAGGCGAAGTGGATCCACAGTTGAGCCAAAGGTGGATAGCTCATATGGAAAGCACGTTTGAAACGTGCCATTGTGATCCATCTGATGAGGTAATGTTTGCTGGCAATCAATTGAAAGAGCGAGCAAAAGATTGGTGGGAACTTCTCCGAAAGGAGAAGGGTCGGGATGGTATAAAGGATTTGACTTGGGGTGTATTTAAGGAGTTGTTCCTTAAACGATTCTGTCCTCAGGCTGCTATTGATAGAATTACTGAGGAATTTTTACATATGAGGCACAAGGAGGAGGATATAGACACTATTACTGCAGTGTTCTTTGATAAAGCTAAATTATGTCCTGATCTTCTTAGGACTGAACGAATGTGGATTAACAGGTACCATAGCATGTTGAATGCTAAGTACCGGGAGTTCCTTATACCCTCAAAGTTTGAAACTTTGTCGGAATTGATTGATTGTGCTCGTGAGCGGGAATTGGAATTAAAAAGGCAAGAGGATCGTGGGAAAAACGAAAGGTGGAGAGGGATATGGGATCCTCTAAAAAGGGGAAATCTGTTACCCCACTTAAAAAGTTTAGTTCTTTGAGAGAAGCTAAACATTGTTTAAAATGTGGAAAGAAACATTTTGGGGAATGTTATTTTAAATCGGTGGTATGTTATAAATGTGGCAAGTTGGGGCATCTTGCCTCTCAATGTGCCAGTGCACTTAATTTGTGCTACAACTGTTATAAACCGGGACACCGACGAAGTGAGTGTCCGGAGTTAAGGGGAGCAGGTCACGGAGGTAATAGTGGTGGGTCTTTTAAGGCTCAAGGTAGTGGCAAGAAGGTTGAAATACCCCCACCAAAGGGTAGAGCCTTCAAAATTACGGCGGAAGAGGCTAAAGTCACTTCAGACGTGGTGACAGGTACTTTTCATATTAATTCCTTGCCTGCTTATATATTGTTTGATTCTGGAGCTAGTCGCTCTTTTATATCTATGAAATTTGTGAATCATGATTCGTTTGTGCTAGCTAAGCTACCTTATCCATTAAAGGTAGAAATATCTGATTCTAGTAGTTTCTTAGTGTATGTCATCTATCATAGATGTAAACTCACTATTGGTGGTGAGGATTATGAGGTTGATTTGATTCCAATGATCTTGGGAGAATTTGATGTTGTGATTAGGATGGATTGGTTGTCTAAATATGGAGCGAATATTGTATGTAACCGAAAGGTTATTCAATTAACATCTCCGGGTGGTTATGAAGTATGTATTCAGGGAGAGAAACGATGTGGAACCATATTGTGTTCCTTAGCTAAAGCTATGAATTACATGAACTATGGGGGTCAGTCATTCTTAGCTTATGTTCTTGATGTAGAAAAGGAGATAAAGGAACTTAATGATGTTCCAGTAGTCAGGAATTTTCCTGATGTATTTCCGGATAAATTACCGGGAATTCCTTGTGATAGAGATGTTGAGTTTAAGATTGATCTTATTCCTAGGGCTAAGCCCATAGCTAAAGCTCCATATCGGTTGGCACCATCTGAAATGAAGGAATTAATGACACAGTTGCAAGATCTTTTAGATAAAGGTTTTATCCGTCCGAGTATCTCCCCGTGGGGTGCGCCAATTCTTTTTGTTAAAAAGAAAGACAGAAGCCTTAGAATGTGTATTGATTATAGGGAGTTGAATAAAGTGACTGTGAAAAATCGATATCCTCTACCTAGAATTGATGATCTTTTTGATCAGTTGCAAGGAGCGTCGTGGTTTTCTAAAATCGATCTTCGCTCGGGTTATCATCAACTCAAGGTTAAAGAGGAAGATATTCCCAAGACTTCTTTCCGTACTCGTTATGGTCATTATGAATTTTTTGTGATGTCGTTTGGGTTGACAAATGCACCGGCCGCGTTCATGGAGTTGATGAACCATGTTGGATCGATCTGTCATTGTTTTTATCGATGACATTCTTATTTATTTAAAAACGAGGGTGATCACGCCTGTCATTTGCGTGAAGTCCTTGAAACTTTACGGAAGGAGAAACTATATGCCAAATTTTCTAAATGCGCATTTTGGTTGCGTGAAGTCCAGTTTTTGGGACATGTGGTGGGTGCTGATGGCATACTTGTTGATCCTTCGAAAGTTCAAGCGGTGATGAAATGGAGTCCTCCTAAAACTCCAATTGAAATTAGAAGTTTTCTTGGTCTAGCCGGTTACTATCGGCGGTTTATACAGGATTTTGCAAGAATTGCATCTCCTTTGACTAAACTAACAAGAAAAGATGTGAAATTTGTTTGGGGTGATGATCAAGAAAAAGCTTTTAATGAACTCAAGTTCAAGTTAACTCAGGCACCGGTATTAACTCTACCGGATGGACCTGATGATTTTGTGGTGTACTCTGATGCATCTTATCTTGGGCTTGGTTGTGTCCTTATGCAAAGGGGCAAAGTGATTGCCTATGCGTCGAGGCAACTGAAAGTTCATGAAGTAAATATCCTATTCATGATCTAGAATTAGCAGCGGTGGTGTTTGCTTTAAAAATTTGGAGGCATTACTTGTATGGTGTGAAATGTACAATTTACACTGATCACAAGAGCCTGAAATATTTCTTCACACCGAAGGAATTAAATATGAGGCAAAGACGTTGGATAGAACTACTCAAGGATTATGATTGTGAAATCCTTTATCATCCAGGAAAAGCCAATGTAGTAGCAGATGCCTTGAGTAGAAAGGAAGAACATGAACCCATTCGGGTTACAGCAATGAAGATTGTGATTTCCTCTGATTTGGTGGATCAAATTAAAGAATCTCAAATTGAAGCTTTAAAAGAAGAAAACTGGAAACGAGATCGAATAAAGGGGCAAGCTCATAATCTGGATGAAGATAGTCGTGGGTTAAAGACAAGATGGGGTAGGGTGTGGATACCTCCCACTTGTTCTTTGAAAACTGATCTGATGGAGGAAGCTCATAAATCAAAATACTCAATTCATTCGGGAGCCACTAAAATGTAACGAGACCTTCGGGTAAATTACTGGTGGCCAGGTATGAAACGAGATATTGTTAAATATGTTGAAAAATGTTTAACTTGTTTGCAAGTAAAGGCTGAACATCAAAAGCCTTATGGAAAGTTACAGCCTTTAGAGATTCCTATGTGGAAATGGGAACACATCACAATGGACCTAATTACTAAACTCCCGAAAACCCAAAAGGGATACGATTTGGGTCATTGTGGATCGGTTGACTAAAAGTGCTCATTTTATTCCTATTCGTGAATCGTATTCTTCTGAGAAAATGGCTGAAGTGTATGTGAAAGAAATAGTGTCGCGTCACGGGATACCAGTGACGATTGTGTCCGATCGAGACACACGATTCACTTCTCATTTCTGGAAGAATTTTCAAGAGGAATTGGGTACTAAACTGTTGTTGAGCACGGCGTATCATCCTCAAACTGATGGTCAGAGTGAACGAACCATTCAGACGCTGGAAGATATGTTGCGAGCTTGTATCATTGATTTTGGAGGTAGTTGGGATGACTATATACCTCTGGCGGAATTTTCATATAACAACAGTTATCATTCTGGGTTGGGAATGCCTCCATATGAAATGTTATATGGAAGAAGATGTCGTACTCCCGTTTGCTGGGGAGAGGTTCGCCCGCGAGAGCTCGAAAATAAAGAAATACTTAAAGTTACAAATCAACGAATTGATCAAATTCGAGCTCACTTGAAAGCGGCACAAGACCGTCAAAAGTCGTATGCAGATAAACGAAGACGACCGATTGAATTTCAAGTGGGAGACTTTGTGTTGTTAAAGGTTTCCCCTTGGAAGGGTGTAATTCGTTTTCGTAAACGAGGGAGTTAAGCCCGCGTTTTATTTGACCATTCAGAATTACAGCTCGGATAGGTAATGTTGCTTATCGCCTTGAGCTACCAGAGGAATTAAGTGGTATACATGATACTTTTCACGTATCATATTTGAGAAAATGTTTGGCGGATGAATCGGCTTATGTTCCACTTGAAGATTTGGAAATTGATGATAAATTAAATTATATTGAAGAGCCAGTCGCGATTTTAGATCGAAAAGTCTAACAACTCAGAAACAAGTCCTTGAACCAGGTAAAGGTTCAATGGAAAAACAGGAGGGGATCTGACGCAACATGGGAGTCAGAAGACGAGATGAGGAAATTTTATCCTTTTCTTTTTGATGTATAAGCGGTTTCGAGGACGAAACCTTTGTAAGGAGGGGAGATTTGTAACGACCGGATTTCAATTATCGATCACGTTTGAAATAATCATCAATAGAACGATTGTGATTATTAAAAATTGAAAGTATGTGAGAAATTATGAACGTGGAAGAAAACCGTGCGCGAAACTGAGTTACGGATTGTCCGAAATTGGGAAATAAAGATATTATGTTTTGGAATTGCTTCGCGGTACGCGAAGGCTTCGTGAACCCCTCTTCGCGGTACGCGAAGAACCCACCATATATGAGATCCCGAATTTCTTCGCGGTACGCGAAGAACCTTTGAACCCTCGGTCGCGGTACGCGACGGGTGAGGCGGTTCAGCAGATTCTTGATTTTATCAGATTTTCATGAAGAAAATTTATTTTTCTTAATTTCGAACTGTTTCACCACAAACACACACATATACGAAATTTTGTGGAGCAACATCAGTTTTCAAGCTACCGGATCATCCAGATCGAACCAGGGATTGTTTCTGCAAGTCTGGATCGTCAGATTTCAATCAGAAATCCGTTCAAAGGGTAACAATTCGTTTTATCCCATTGATTTTGATAATATGTGGATTAAATTGAGTTGTTGGTATTATATGATGATTAGAGATGATTAGAAACGAAGAACTAGATGTTTTAACGGTGAAATTTTGAGTTTGATCTGTTATGATGTCCGGTTGTTGTGAAACTCGTATTATTGAGTGTGATAGCTAGAGGAATGATTAAATTGTGGTTATGGTGGTTTTAGATCATTCTCCGGAATGATAGATCTAATTCAAGTGTTGATAAAATGTTTGAAATTGAAAGTTAATGATTTTAGCATGATATGCTAATTATAAATAAGGACTTGACTTCTGAATACCACATACTAATAAATGAGATTCAAATGAGCTTGAATCAACATGTATGGGTATTGGGTGTATTGAAACTAGTTATACGTGTGAGTTGCAACTAGGTGTGGATAAAGGAAGTCAAGCAATGAATTTCAAAATATGAAGTTGTGATAAGCTGAATATGATCAAGAACATGTGTAAGATTAATTTCTACACATAGATTGTTGATAAAAACCTCAACGAGGTTTGATTGAATATGAAAAGTAAAACATGTCAAATGAATTAGATTATATAAATAACACAAGTTGTGTGTTCATATTGTTAAATCCTGTTATATGTGAATATATAATAGGAAGAGGAGGTGAATCTAGTTCTAGAAGTCCTGGGAAAGAGTTGGAGATTGTGGATAACTCTCCAAAGCGAGGTAAGTTACCTATTTGATTGAACTTGTAGTTGAAGGACTGAGTGAGTCCATACTATAAGTTATTATGCATTTAGCATATATACATGATTTGTTGAGTTGATTGAAATGATATAAATGAATGTGGTTATTGTTGTCACATGATTCACAAGGTGTGTGAACATGTGGTGATCTACTAATGTGTAGATGTTAAATTGGAATTGTGTATGCTGATTCACAAGGTGTGTGAACATAAGACATGTAATTCCAATGTAATAGATTCACAAGGTGTGTGAACAATTGGCGGATTGGAATTGGGCATGTTGATTCACAAGGTGTGTGAACATAAGACATGTAATTCCAATGTAATAGATTCACAAGGTGTGTGAACAAATGGTGGATTGGAAGTGTGCATGCTGATTCACAAGGTGTGTGAACATAAGACATGTAATTCCAATGTAATAGATTCACAAGGTGTGTGAATAAATGGTGGATTGGAAGTGTGCATGCTGATTCACAAGGTGTGTGAACATAAGACGTGTAATTCCAATGTAATTGATTCACAAGGTGTGTGAACAATAGATGACCTATAAAGGGGTAGACATTTGAAATTCAAATGTCAAACCGTGAATTGTGATTTTTGTGAAATATGATGCACAATCGGAGTTTTGTGGGGTTATATATGTGTTATATTAAATTATAATGATTGTGCATGAATGGGAAATATAATGAGGTTTTGGTTGAAAACGAACCGTTAGTAAATCGTTTTGTATGTGGTTGACTGTTGTTGTCAAATTTTAATTGGAACCTCATTAGAGTATCCATATGATATTATGGAATACACTGAATGAAATAGTGGGTAATCTTACTTAGTTCTAACGAACTAATGGTGATTTTAAATGTTGTGTTTACAGGTACTAAGGAGTCGGGTGAGCGGTGATGGTGATCGGGAATCGGACGTTAAGGCTCATATGATGGTTTTTAGTTTTAATAACCAAACAGTTGTGTAACTTTTGTGTAATAAATGTTTTTGTGGAGTATGTAAACATATGTAAGCCTGTTTTTAACAGGTGTGAGTAAATAGTATGTTTACAGGTGTGTAAAACACGAAAGTTTTTACTGGGACCTAACGTAAATTATTAAATATTGGTGTTAATGTCTGGAGGGGACATGAAAGTGACAGTGGGTGTCACAGGTTGGTATCAGAGCCAACGGTTTGAGGGATTTGAGTGCATCATGAACACTTAAACTCAAACCATTGAGCTTTGGATAGATGAGAAGAGCCGTTCGATCTGAAATCCGATCACAACGCCGAACTCACCAGGTATGATGTATCTGTAAATTGTTGTTTGATGTTATATGATATGGGAATTGTTGTATTACAAACCAATATTCCTAACTTGTGTGAAACAGTGAACGCAAGGACACGAGTATATGGTGCATATCTTGCTATGCCTGGCCAGCTTAGTAACATATACACGATATGAACGTATCCTTAGGAACATTATTTCACACCAGTATATGGAAGTATTGGTAGGGTGTTAAAAGTGAATGTATGTGATTGGTTGAAATCACAGATGTGTCGGTATTAGTAAATAATTGAGTAATTCGCAAGAGTGTGAATATTCAATAAAGACACATGAATATGTAATGTATAAGTCCGTTAAGGATGAGTATGTGGTTTGGAATATGTGGTTTGCATATATGTGGAGTATAAATATGTAAACTAATGATATGTTTAAATTATTTCAGTCATAAAATGGCTGATGAACATAACCCAGAGGGGTTAGGGCATGAGGAAGAACATCTCACCGAATTGCAAGTGATGGTGAGGGAGGAGGTAGCTAAAGCATTTGAAGCTACCTTACCAACTCATCTAGATGGAATACAAAGTTCCTTAAAGAATTTTATAAGTGAAGAGTTTGCAACTCTTAAAGATTATAGGTGGGGAGAAACCTTCTAAAAAGGTTACTTATAAAGAATTTGTGGCTTGTAAGCCAACTGAATTTAAAGGCGAAGTGGATCCACAGTTGAGCCAAAGGTGGATAGCTCATATGGAAAGCACGTTTGAAACGTGCCATTGTGATCCATCTGATGAGGTAATGTTTGCTGGCAATCAATTGAAAGAGCGAGCAAAAGATTGGTGGGAACTTCTCCGAAAGGAGAAGGGTCGGGATGGTATAAAGGATTTGACTTGGGGTGTATTTAAGGAGTTGTTCCTTAAACGATTCTGTCCTCAGGCTGCTATTGATAGAATTACTGAGGAATTTTTACATATGAGGCACAAGGAGGAGGATATAGACACTATTACTGCAGTGTTCTTTGATAAAGCTAAATTATGTCCTGATCTTCTTAGGACTGAACGAATGTGGATTAACAGGTACCATAGCATGTTGAATGCTAAGTACCGGGAGTTCCTTATACCCTCAAAGTTTGAAACTTTGTCGGAATTGATTGATTGTGCTCGTGAGCGGGAATTGGAATTAAAAAGGCAAGAGGATCGTGGGGAAAAACGAAAGGTGGAGAGGGATATGGGATCCTCTAAAAAGGGGAAATCTGTTACCCCACTTAAAAAGTTTAGTTCTTTGAGAGAAGCTAAACATTGTTTAAAATGTGGAAAGAAACATTTTGGGGAATGTTATTTTAAATCGGTGGTATGTTATAAATGTGGCAAGTTGGGGCATCTTGCCTCTCAATGTGCCAGTGCACTTAATTTGTGCTACAACTGTTATAAACCGGGACACCGACGAAGTGAGTGTCCGGAGTTAAGGGGAGCAGGTCACGGAGGTAATAGTGGTGGGTCTTTTAAGGCTCAAGGTAGTGGCAAGAAGGTTGAAATACCCCCACCAAAGGGTAGAGCCTTCAAAATTACGGCGGAAGAGGCTAAAGTCACTTCAGACGTGGTGACAGGTACTTTTCATATTAATTCCTTGCCTGCTTATATATTGTTTGATTCTGGAGCTAGTCGCTCTTTTATATCTATGAAATTTGTGAATCATGATTCGTTTGTGCTAGCTAAGCTACCTTATCCATTAAAGGTAGAAATATCTGATTCTAGTAGTTTCTTAGTGTATGTCATCTATCATAGATGTAAACTCACTATTGGTGGTGAGGATTATGAGGTTGATTTGATTCCAATGATCTTGGGAGAATTTGATGTTGTGATTAGGATGGATTGGTTGTCTAAATATGGAGCGAATATTGTATGTAACCGAAAGGTTATTCAATTAACATCTCCGGGTGGTTATGAAGTATGTATTCAGGGAGAGAAACGATGTGGAACCATATTGTGTTCCTTAGCTAAAGCTATGAATTACATGAACTATGGGGGTCAGTCATTCTTAGCTTATGTTCTTGATGTAGAAAAGGAGATAAAGGAACTTAATGATGTTCCAGTAGTCAGGAATTTTCCTGATGTATTTCCGGATAAATTACCGGGAATTCCTTGTGATAGAGATGTTGAGTTTAAGATTGATCTTATTCCTAGGGCTAAGCCCATAGCTAAAGCTCCATATCGGTTGGCACCATCTGAAATGAAGGAATTAATGACACAGTTGCAAGATCTTTTAGATAAAGGTTTTATCCGTCCGAGTATCTCCCCGTGGGGTGCGCCAATTCTTTTTGTTAAAAAGAAAGACAGAAGCCTTAGAATGTGTATTGATTATAGGGAGTTGAATAAAGTGACTGTGAAAAATCGATATCCTCTACCTAGAATTGATGATCTTTTTGATCAGTTGCAAGGAGCGTCGTGGTTTTCTAAAATTGATCTTCGCTCGGGTTATCATCAACTCAAGGTTAAAGAGGAAGATATTCCCAAGACTTCTTTCCGTACTCGTTATGGTCATTATGAATTTTTTGTGATGTCGTTTGGGTTGACAAATGCACCGGCCGCGTTCATGGAGTTGATGAACCATGTTGGATCGATCTGTCATTGTTTTTATCGATGACATTCTTATTTATTTTAAAAACGAGGGTGATCACGCCTGTCATTTGCGTGAAGTCCTTGAAACTTTACGGAAGGAGAAACTATATGCCAAATTTTCTAAATGCGCATTTTGGTTGCGTGAAGTCCAGTTTTTGGGACATGTGGTGGGTGCTGATGGCATACTTGTTGATCCTTCGAAAGTTCAAGCGGTGATGAAATGGAGTCCTCCTAAAACTCCAATTGAAATTAGAAGTTTTCTTGGTCTAGCCGGTTACTATCGGCGGTTTATACAGGATTTTGCAAGAATTGCATCTCCTTTGACTAAACTAACAAGAAAAGATGTGAAATTTGTTTGGGGTGATGATCAAGAAAAAGCTTTTAATGAACTCAAGTTCAAGTTAACTCAGGCACCGGTATTAACTCTACCGGATGGACCTGATGATTTTGTGGTGTACTCTGATGCATCTTATCTTGGGCTTGGTTGTGTCCTTATGCAAAGGGGCAAAGTGATTGCCTATGCGTCGAGGCAACTGAAAGTTCATGAAGTAAATTATCCTATTCATGATCTAGAATTAGCAGCGGTGGTGTTTGCTTTAAAAATTTGGAGGCATTACTTGTATGGTGTGAAATGTACAATTTACACTGATCACAAGAGCCTGAAATATTTCTTCACACCGAAGGAATTAAATATGAGGCAAAGACGTTGGATAGAACTACTCAAGGATTATGATTGTGAAATCCTTTATCATCCAGGAAAAGCCAATGTAGTAGCAGATGCCTTGAGTAGAAAGGAAGAACATGAACCCATTCGGGTTACAGCAATGAAGATTGTGATTTCCTCTGATTTGGTGGATCAAATTAAAGAATCTCAAATTGAAGCTTTAAAAGAAGAAAACTGGAAACGAGATCGAATAAAGGGGCAAGCTCATAATCTGGATGAAGATAGTCGTGGGTTAAAGACAAGATGGGGTAGGGTGTGGATACCTCCCACTTGTTCTTTGAAAACTGATCTGATGGAGGAAGCTCATAAATCAAAATACTCAATTCATTCGGGAGCCACTAAAATGTAACGAGACCTTCGGGTAAATTACTGGTGGCCAGGTATGAAACGAGATATTGTTAAATATGTTGAAAAATGTTTAACTTGTTTGCAAGTAAAGGCTGAACATCAAAAGCCTTATGGAAAGTTACAGCCTTTAGAGATTCCTATGTGGAAATGGGAACACATCACAATGGACCTAATTACTAAACTCCCGAAAACCCAAAAGGGATACGATTTGGGTCATTGTGGATCGGTTGACTAAAAGTGCTCATTTTATTCCTATTCGTGAATCGTATTCTTCTGAGAAAATGGCTGAAGTGTATGTGAAAGAAATAGTGTCGCGTCACGGGATACCAGTGACGATTGTGTCCGATCGAGACACACGATTCACTTCTCATTTCTGGAAGAATTTTCAAGAGGAATTGGGTACTAAACTGTTGTTGAGCACGGCGTATCATCCTCAAACTGATGGTCAGAGTGAACGAACCATTCAGACGCTGGAAGATATGTTGCGAGCTTGTATCATTGATTTTGGAGGTAGTTGGGATGACTATATACCTCTGGCGGAATTTTCATATAACAACAGTTATCATTCTGGGTTGGGAATGCCTCCATATGAAATGTTATATGGAAGAAGATGTCGTACTCCCGTTTGCTGGGGAGAGGTTCGCCCGCGAGAGCTCGAAAATAAAGAAATACTTAAAGTTACAAATCAACGAATTGATCAAATTCGAGCTCACTTGAAAGCGGCACAAGACCGTCAAAAGTCGTATGCAGATAAACGAAGACGACCGATTGAATTTCAAGTGGGAGACTTTGTGTTGTTAAAGGTTTCCCCTTGGAAGGGTGTAATTCGTTTTCGTAAACGAGGGAGTTAAGCCCGCGTTTTATTTGACCATTCAGAATTACAGCTCGGATAGGTAATGTTGCTTATCGCCTTGAGCTACCAGAGGAATTAAGTGGTATACATGATACTTTTCACGTATCATATTTGAGAAAATGTTTGGCGGATGAATCGGCTTATGTTCCACTTGAAGATTTGGAAATTGATGATAAATTAAATTATATTGAAGAGCCAGTCGCGATTTTAGATCGAAAAGTCTAACAACTCAGAAACAAGTCCTTGAACCAGGTAAAGGTTCAATGGAAAAACAGGAGGGGATCTGACGCAACATGGGAGTCAGAAGACGAGATGAGGAAATTTTATCCTTTTCTTTTTGATGTATAAGCGGTTTCGAGGACGAAACCTTTGTAAGGAGGGGAGATTTGTAACGACCGGATTTCAATTATCGATCACGTTTGAAATAATCATCAATAGAACGATTGTGATTATTAAAAATTGAAAGTATGTGAGAAATTATGAACGTGGAAGAAAACCGTGCGCGAAACTGAGTTACGGATTGTCCGGAATCGGGAAATAAAGATATTATGTTTTGGAATTGCTTCGCGGTACGCGAAGGCTTCGTGAACCCCTCTTCGCGGTACGCGAAGAACCCACCATATATGAGATCCCGAATTTCTTCGCGGTACGCGAAGAACCTTTGAACCCTCGGTCGCGGTACGCGACGGGTGAGGCGGTTCAGCAGATTCTTGATTTTATCAGATTTTCATGAAGAAAATTTATTTTTCTTAATTTCGAACTGTTTCACCACAAACACACACATATACGAAATTTTGTGGAGCAACATCAGTTTTCAAGCTACCGGATCATCCAGATCGAACCAGGGATTGTTTCTGCAAGTCTGGATCGTCAGATTTCAATCAGAAATCCGTTCAAAGGGTAACAATTCGTTTTATCCCATTGATTTTGATAATATGTGGATTAAATTGAGTTGTTGGTATTATATGATGATTAGAGATGATTAGAAACGAAGAACTAGATGTTTTAACGGTGAAATTTTGAGTTTGATCTGTTATGATGTCCGGTTGTTGTGAAACTCGTATTATTGAGTGTGATAGCTAGAGGAATGATTAAATTGTGGTTATGGTGGTTTTAGATCATTCTCCGGAATGATAGATCTAATTCAAGTGTTGATAAAATGTTTGAAATTGAAAGTTAATGATTTTAGCATGATATGCTAATTATAAATAAGGACTTGACTTCTGAATACCACATACTAATAAATGAGATTCAAATGAGCTTGAATCAACATGTATGGGTATTGGGTGTATTGAAACTAGTTGTATACGTGTGAGTTGCAACTAGGTGTGGATAAAGGAAGTCAAGCAATGAATTTCAAAATATGAAGTTGTGATAAGCTGAATATGATCAAGAACATGTGTAAGATTAATTTCTACACATAGATTGTTGATAAAAACCTCAACGAGGTTTGATTGAATATGAAAAGTAAAACAGGTCAAATGAATTAGATTATATAAATAACACAAGTTGTGTGTTCATATTGTTAAATCCTGTTATATGTGAATATATAATAGGAAGAGGAGGTGAATCTAGTTCTAGAAGTCCTGGGAAAGAGTTGGAGATTGTGGATAACTCTCCAAAGCGAGGTAAGTTACCTATTTGATTGAACTTGTAGTTGAAGGACTGAGTGAGTCCATACTATAAGTTATTATGCATTTAGCATATATACATGATTTGTTGAGTTGATTGAAATGATATAAATGAATGTGGTTATTGTTGTCACATGATTCACAAGGTGTGTGAACATGTGGTGATCTACTAATGTGTAGATGTTAAATTGGAATTGTGTATGCTGATTCACAAGGTGTGTGAACATAAGACATGTAATTCCAATGTAATAGATTCACAAGGTGTGTGAACAATTGGCGGATTGGAATTGGGCATGTTGATTCACAAGGTGTGTGAACATAAGACATGTAATTCCAATGTAATAGATTCACAAGGTGTGTGAACAAATGGTGGATTGGAAGTGTGCATGCTGATTCACAAGGTGTGTGAACATAAGACATGTAATTCCAATGTAATAGATTCACAAGGTGTGTGAACAATTGGCGGATTGGAATTGTGCATGTTGATTCACAAGGTGTGTGAACATAAGACATGTAATTCCAATGTAATAGATTCACAAGGTGTGTGAACAAATGGTGGATTGGAAGTGTGCATGCTGATTCACAAGGTGTGTGAACATAAGACATGTAATTCCAATGTAATAGATTCACAAGGTGTGTGAATAAATGGTGGATTGGAAGTGTGCATGCTGATTCACAAGGTGTGTGAACATAAGACGTGTAATTCCAATGTAAATGATTCACAAGGTGTGTGAACAATAGATGACCTATAAAGGGGTAGACATTTGAAATTCAAATGTCAAACCGTGAATTGTGATTTTTGTGAAATATGATGCACAATCGGAGTTTTGTGGGGTTATATATGTGTTATATTAAATTATAATGATTGTGCATGAATGGGAAATATAATGAGGTTTTGGTTGAAAACGAACCGTTAGTAAATCGTTTTGTATGTGGTTGACTGTTGTTGTCAAATTTTAATTGGAATCTCATTAGAGTATCCATATGATATTATGGAATTCACTGAATGAAATAGTGGGTAATCTTACTTAGTTCTAACGAACTAATGGTGATTTTAAAAATGTGGTGTTTACAGGTACTAAGGAGTCGGGTGAGCGGTGATGGTGATCGGGAATCGGACGTTAAGGCTCATATGATGGTTTTTTGTTTTAATAACCAAACAGTTGTGTAACTTTTGTGTAATAAATGTTTTTGTGGAGTATGTAAACATATGTAAGCCTGTTTTTAACAGGTGTGAGTAAATAGTATGTTTACAGGGGTGTAAAACACGAAAGTTTTTACTGGGACCTAACGTAAATTATTAAATATTGGTGTTAATGTCTGGAGGGGACATGAAAGTGACAGTGGGTGTCACAGTTCGGTATCCACAACCGATTCAAATAATACATTAAACCATCATCCTTAGTTTCCAATAAAATTTCAGCCCCACAAGACATCTCATTTTTCAAGTTATCTTGAGCTAATGAGTGTTGTTGGGCTGTGAGAACATCATTTCGGATACTAGTGTGCACTCGGACACTATGGATCTGAACTTGACTTTTGCGACTAAGCGCATCTGCTACTACATTCGCCTTACCAAGATGGTAGCGAATTTCACAGTCATAATCGTTTAACAGTTCAACCCATCTCTGTTGTCTCATATTAAATTCCTTCTGATTGAGAATATGTTGTAAACTCTTATGGTCAGTGAACACTACACACTTAGTGCCATAAAGATAATGTCTCCATATCTTCAAAGCAAACACGACTGCACCAAGTTCCAAGTCGTGTGTGGTGTAGTTCTTCTCGTGAATCTTCAGTTGTCTCGATGCATAGGCCACAACCTTTCCCCGTTGCGTGAGAACACACCCGAGACCTAGGTTGGATGCATCACAATAGACTACAAAATCATCATTTCCATCAGGCAGTGTCAAAACAGGAGCATCACAAAGTTTCTGCTTCAAAGTCTGAAATGCCTCTTCTTGCTTCGGTCCCCACTCGTACGGTTTATTCTTCTGAGTCAAAGAAGTGAGAGGGACAGCAATCCTGGAGAAATTCAATATGAACCGCCGATAGTAACCGGCAAGTCCGAGAAACGATCGAATCTCCGTTGGTGTTTTCGGTGTACTCCAATTCTTCACAGCTTCAAGCTTTGCAGGATCCACGTGAACACCATTTTCATTGACTATGTGTCCCAAGAATTGAACTTCCTTAAGCCAAAATTCACATTTAGAGAATTTAGCATACAATTTCTCTTTTCTTAGGATCTCCAACACCAACTTAAGGTGTTTCTCGTGCTCTTCCTTGGTCTTTGATTATATCAAGATATCGTCAATGAACACAATCACAAACTTATCCAAGTATGGCCTGTAGACACGGTTCATGAGGTCCATGAAAACCGCGGGTGCATTGGTAAGGCCGAAGGGCATTACTAGGAATTCATAATGGCCATATTTGGTTCTGAAAGCTGTCTTGGGAACATCATCATCATGTACGCGAAGCTGATGATACCCAGACCTCAGATCGATCTTTGAAAACCATGCCGAGCCTTGAAGCTGATCGAAGAGATCTTCGATAAGCGGCAATGGATATCGATTCTTAATCATGAGTTTGTTCAATTCGCGGTAATCGATGCACATCCGGAATGACCCGTCCTTCTTCTTGACAAACAGGACCGGTGCACCCCCATGGCGAATGGCTCGGGCGAATAAATCCTTTATCAGTCAGTTCTTGCAGTTGGCTCGCCTATTCTTGCAACTCTGAAGGTGCAAGTCTGTAAGGAGCTTTAGCAACTGGGTTCGCACCAGGTACTAAGTCGATTCGAAACTCTACTTGGCGTTCTGGTGGAAGACCCGGTAGATCATCTGGAAATACTTCTGGGAAATCTCTGATTACAAGCACGTCTTCAATTTTCTTTCCTTTCTCTTTCTTCTCCACAATGTGCGCTAAGAATGCTATACATTTCTTCCTAAGGTACTTGTGTGCTTTAGTGCATGACATCAGCTTAAGACCTTTGCTAGAAGTTTCCCCAAAAACTCTTAAAGTTTCACCCGAAGGTAAGGAAATACGAATGTATTTTTCATGACAAACTATCTCCGCTTTGTGGGTGGCCAACCAATCCATGCCTATGATAACATCAAAGCTACCAAGATGCATAGGTATAAGATCAATCGGGAAAACGTGATCATTTAAGTTCACAGTACATCAGATAATAACAGTGTCAATATCAATAATGTTTCCGTCAGCCACCTCCACGTTAAATGGGTTATCTAAATATGTACGTGTTCTACCAAGGAAGCATTCAAAATCATATGAAATGAAACTCCTATCGGCACCAGAATCAAATAAGACAGATGCATAAGAGTTGTTGATCAGAAATGTACCGTTGACCACGTCCTGGTAGGCTTGAGCAGCTGGAGCATTCAGTTGGAACGCCCGGCCTCTTGCCACCCTCTGATTATTTCCAGTCAACTTTGGGCACCGATTTCTGAAGTGACCCACTTCATCACACTCATAACAGGCTCTTGCCTGTGCAGGTGCCTGGCGAACAGGTGCAGCTTGTATCGGCTGGGCTCGCGGAGCGGGCAATGCAAGCGGAGCAGGTTGCATCCTTTGTGCTTGCTGGTCACTCCGGCAAACGTTAGCAAAGTGGCCAAACTTGCCGCAGTTGTTGCAGACGCGACAAGGCAAGTTTGGCATGTGATGATATCTGCAAGTATTACATTGGGGAGTATTCCCAGTGTAATTTCTGGCAGTGGTGTTGTTGGATGATTGCTGCGCAGTCTTTGCAGCAGGAGCAGTGACCATGAAATTCCTAGTCTTTCTCTTTTTGTTGCTGCTTTTTGAAGAACTAGCAGCTTCAGACTTAACTTCAGTCTTGGTTTCTTTTGTAGCAGTCTTCACATCAGTTTTCTTTGTCCCATTCCTGGTGAGTGTTCCAGCCTTCACATGATTGTCAGTAAGTGCAACAGATAAACGGATCGCAGCCTCAAGTGTTTTGGGGTTGCTTCCGTAGACAGTATCCTGAATCTGCATCGGCAACCTGTCGATATACTTCTCTATGGCTCTCTCCAAAGGTGTCACAAGATGAGGCACCAGCAGGCTATACTCATGGAACTGAGTCTTGTAGATTACATTCTCCCCGCTGTCCTGCTTGAGTTCCCAAAACTCAGTCTCAAGCTTCCTCATCTCACTGCGAGGACAAAATTCAGTTGTCATCAGGTCCTTGACCTCTTTCCATGTTAGCACTAAGGCAGCATCAACTCCCCTAGTTTGTTTTTCCCCATTCCACCATGTTAGTGCTCTCTTTTGGAAAACACTTGTGGCATAACGAACTTTCAGGTTCTCGGGGAAATCGCTGTTGATGGAAGTGTTCTCCATACTCTCAAACCACTGCAGCAGACCAGTGGCTGATTCAGCGCCCGTAAACTTCAGAGGATTACAGGAGTTGAAGTGCTTGAACGTGCAAGTTGGCGGGTTTGCACCACCTCTGTTCTGGTTAATGTTCTGATTGGCTTGAGTTAGTTGATTCACCAATCCAGAGATAAGTGTTGCTAACTCTTGTATGCCAGAGTTGGCATTATTGTTGTTAGCATCTCCATTGTTCGAGTCATCTTCGTTGTGACGGCGCGGCGACATGTTTCTGAGGAATTAGAAACATGTTACTACCGTTTACAACGTAAGTCATACAAACAATGGTCAAATGAGTTCATTTAGACAGTTAAGATTACATATAGGAACTATATTTTTCTCCTACATGTCATTAAACTCATAAAAATTTTAAATTTCCTAGAATTATACTAAGTGTCCTAGTTGGTCATAACTAATATTAACTAACTATTCCCTAAGTTTCATACATTCTCCACCCTATACTAACACTGACAACCTCCCGATGCAATGCAACAAGCTTATATATAGGGCATATGCAGGGGTAGATCGCAACCTCCCCTACACCGTCCCACCACCGTTGCATTGCATCGCGATTATGTCCTTGTTAGAGTTTAGGGTGCATCATGTATTTTACCATAGTCCCACTCCACAAACCTTATCCTAAGTAGGATAATTTTGAGTGAAGTGGTCTCTAGTTCCCTTGGACAATTAGGTTCGCCTAATGTCTAAGTTCACCTGACATGTAGGTTTGCCTATTTCTAAGTTCACCTAATGTCTAAGTTCACCTGACATTAAAGTTCCCCTAATGTCTAAGTTCGCTAAAAGTCCATTCTAAATCTCAATGTCCATAATCATCAATAAGGGTTCATATCATCACTGAGTGCTCTTATTGTCACTAAGTGTTCATATCCTCCCTATAATTTATTCTCATCAAGTGTCCATACCATCACCAAGTGTTAGTATCATCACTATGCATTTATATTTTCACAAGTGTCTATATCATCTCCCAAGTCTACAGTCCATCACTAAGTATTCGTATCGTTCGTTAATCCTATGCACCCTCACGTGTCCAATAAGTGTGTCTGTTAATGAGTTTATAAATGTTTATCAAGTGTAATAATCCATGAGTCAATCCAACATCAACCTTTACCATATTCCATCAACAGTCCATCAATCACAACTTCACAACAGTTCCTAGTACATCCTAGTAATATCCTAAGCTCCTGAGACTGACATACTCCCAATATACTACAAATGGTTTATATATAGGGCATATGTAAGGGTCAGTCGCAACTGCCCTAGCCACCGTCCCACCACCTTTGTAGTATACCACGAGTGCGTCCTTGTCTGGAAATCCTATATCAAACAATTAATTTCTAAAGCAAATAAGTTCCTAAACAATTAATTTCCTAAGCAGATAAGTTTTCCAAACGGGTAGTTCCCACATTCTTCAATACTGACATTCACCTAATGTACCGTAAATGGCTTATATATAGGGCATATGTAAGGGTCAGTCGCAACTGCCCTAGCCAACATCCCAGCACCTTTACGATACACCACGTGCATGTCCTTATCGAATCATTAGGGCACAAGTAAACAAGTGAGCAGTAGGTATAATTCAGATGTATAACAGGAGTTCAGTTAACATGTAATAAACACATAAGCATGGAATCCTGAATATACTAACTAGTGTATGAATGAATTCATACTAAGGTATCCTACGGTTAAAGACTAGGTCAACCATTTCTAGTAACCTAATTCCCTATAACCCAGGCTCTGATACCAATCTGTAACACCCCGACCGATGGCGGAAACGTCAGGATGCCACGAGGGATGTGTAGATTGTTCAAAAGCTCATGGGCATCTAATTCAAATCATTATATATCATTCAATCAACCAAAATAATTACACAAAAATCATGTTCATCATGAAATAGTTACAACAATTACAAAAGAGATTTAGCTATCTAACTAAATTCTAATCGCCAGATATTTAGTTATTTAGCTAAGTCCAAGATCCTATATGATGATGTCCAAAATATGAGAGACCATCCTTCTCATCCTACTTAGCTTCATCACCTGAAACATGTAAGAAAATCAAGTGTCAACTACTAAGTAGTTGGTGAGTAATCATAAGTTTTTATACTTTAAAAATGTTTTATAAAATGAGTATAAAAGTTTGTATTTTGAAAAGATTTTATAAAAAGTTTAGATAAAATAAGTATAAGAACTTATGGTCTTTCTGAGGAAATCCACAAGAGTGCCTGTGTGACAATCCAAATACATATCCCAACACAATCAATCAAACACATAAACAAACACACATTCACCTATATCACATATTCATAGATAATCATAGACAATAATAGATAATCAACCACATAACCATTCAACCATTCTCAACAATCAATATTCTCAAATAATATATGTGACTATACATGGACATTATGTAATTAACATAAGTTAAAAACATGATCCATGGAGTGGAAGCTATCCACGTGGCAATACATGAAACCAATGCAATTAACCAAGGTCAAATGCAATGTTTCACGGAGTTGTGATAATCCAAGTGGCAATTCATGTAAGCATTGTTATTGACCGGAGTCAATGACAATGTTACACGGATGTATAGTAATAAGTGATAATCCAATATAATGATAATCCATAATAATGACAATCCATAATATGAATATCATATTGATAAACAGGTATCATCCTTGTGTTATCAAGATAATATTTAAAATTTGGTATACATGTTTCACCTCCGAGTTTTTAAAACAAAACAGTTTAAAAGAAAGGGAGGTTATGAGAACTCACCTGAGTCCTTAAAATCTGTGTTTTCGTAATATGCACTCTCGCGTAAATGAATCCAAACAACTCAACCACCTGTAATTATCGTTTGTTTGTGATCGTAAGCATATGTGTTTTATCTCGATTGAATATCCACAATTGTTTACTTTTGAATCATTCATGTCCTAATACCTTAGTCCTTTTTATTCAAAATTAAGTTTTTACCCTTAAGATCTTTTACTTTCATCTTATAAGGATAGTTCAACTTGTTAGTGTTGGTTATATACGAATCAATAATTTCCTTTGTTAGATTATATTAGTGTTATATATAGATTGTAGAGACTTCCTCCCTACAAGCTTCTATGGTCACATTTATAGTTGCATGCGTGTATTATTGCTTATCACCACCTTTAATTAAGTTAGTAAAACTTAAGTTGGGATTTAAAGAAATTATATATTTTAACTCATTCCCATCCAATAGTTAACTTAATTAAAACTTCATAATTTAACTTATATATAGAAATAGAAGGTGGTGTGCATCATTGTCCATGCATGCATGTTTATACATAAGAATGTAAGTGATCATGATCCATTATTTATCCTTAACCTTGGTTTGATTGACACTTAGGTTTCATTCATGATACATTCCAGCGAACCTATCCAAGGTCCACCTTAGGTTCGGTTCTAAAAGGGCAAGGTTCGGCTGAAAGAAGTGGCTATGGCCAAGGGTTCGGTCAAGGGAAATGCCTCGGCTAGAGGTTCGCCTCCCACTAGGTTCGCCCATCAAAACATAACCAGCTAGGGAAAGGTTCGGCCATGGGTTCGTCTAGGGAGTAAGGTTCGGCCAAGAAATAGTTCGGCTGAACAAAGGTTCGTAGGGTTACCGAGGGTTCGTGACTAAATAGGAAGAAAGTTCGGCTCCATGCGTAGACAAAGGTTCGTGCGAGGGTTCGGTGCTACTGGTTGGTTCGGCTGGAGTTCGCCGGCCAAGGTTCGGCCCCTAGAGGTTCGGCTCACAGGGCCTCTTTCCTGTCCAAGAAGGTTCGGCCAACACCTTTGAACGTTCGGCCATGGCTGCCCTGCGCCGTGAACCTGTACACTCTCGGCCCAAACTCCTCATTCCCTACGGATTCAAGACCACACTCGGCTTCCTAATGTTCTTATCAACTCGTTTAATGTTTTGACAAGTGTTTTAGATCGATTACAACAACAATAAATTAAGGACTCGTGATTCACACAAAACCGAACATAAAACCTCAAGATTTACCTCGATTTGTCGGCTGAAAGCAGGATTTCTTTGTATCTCCTTGTTCCTCTCGATCACACGAACGCGTGGACACCAAGATCACTCGAATCCGACGAGAAACGAAGACGGTAGGCTAGAGAGAAGGTAGAGAGATGAGCGGATGTGTGTTTTAGAAAGAGAAAGGTGTGGTAGAAAATGAGGAAGAAGGAGACGCCCTTCTTCCTTATAACGCGTATCACTACACCGTGTCTGGTCTCGTTTCTATCGCGATATTGTTTTAGAAACGCTCAGTTTTTCTCGTAAATAAATTTAAACATAATACGTTTCAAATAATTATATTTCATTTTAAATAAAATGATTTTAATTAATGTTGTGTCATAAAACATTTTCGAATAAGAGTGTATAGTAAACCGTTTCATTTCAGATTCGTTAAATTAATTTTTTAAGTAAAATAACTTGTTCAAATTTGTGTTAGGTTGTGATTCCTAATAAAAATTTTTAGGTTTTCATTTATTAATTTAGTATCGTTAGATATTATTTACTTATCTCGTCGAAACGCGTTACTCGCTTACGTATTCGTAAAGATCGTCACTTTTGCGAATCCAACGCTCGTATCGTATTTCGATTCGATTGACGATTTATAGAACATCGTTTCTGAATATTATTCTCAATAATTATATTCGTGTGAATCGTCACCCACGCGAATACATTTATTGAGTTAATATTTCTGAATTAATATTCGCGTTTAAATTGTGTTCGTAACCTCACCATCGCGTGTTTATTTCCAATTATATTTTCTTTATTTTTATGAACTTAATATTATCATTCCCAATCCCAAAACCCGCTAAACCATATCACTGACACATCCATGATTGACCGAAATATGCATATGTATAGGGCATATGCAGAGGTAGATACCAACCTCCCCTACACCGTCCCACCGCTATTTCGATAAACCATGATCATGTGTCCTTGACTATGTTTAGCAATCCAACCATAACAAACTCCTAATTCCTTTCATTCCAAAACAAAGTTCATGATCCGTATAATCATCTGCGATAACTCTCTGGTTCTGTTTAGTTGGGTTACAACTAAACTTCCCATGGTTTACGCGTATAATAATATGTTCTAAGCATATATACCAACAACAGTGATAATCATCAAATAATAATTTATCATTAATAATAAAATCTCATATCGTAACAGTACAATCGTACGGATGTACGGACGACCGGAACTACAGCGATGTTACACCCTTTGTCGGAAGAGGCCTATACGTGGCGTTTAACGTTTATAATGTGCCCAATGAATTCAATGCGTAAACCAAGTTGCGACTTATTTGACGCAACCTTTTATTTCTATTTAAAATCATCAATATATACGTTCATTTACGATTCATTTTCAGGACGAAATTCCTAAAAGTAGGGGAGTCTGTAACATTCCTGTAATTTTTGATAAACAATTATATTATTAAATAATTTACGACGTCATTTGAAATTACATCTATGAGTTATTATTCATATATATGTATAGTAGTAAAAACATACATATATATATACACACACACTCACACGTGTATGTATGTAATTATGTTTAAGTAATTAATCATGAATTTTATAAGTTAATAAAAAAAACTTTATTTAAACTTATAATAAGTTTTATAAAATTTGGAATTTTTTTAATAGAAGAATATTAAACATACTTTAATTTCACTCATTTTTATAAACTTTAAAAGATTTACATAAATTAAAATTTGTTAAGAAAAAGTTGGAGGGTAAAATGTGTTAATATTAAACTAGTAATTAGAGAGAGAAAGTACAAGGGGCACAACTGCCAAATGCTCATACTCCCTTTCCTCCTCACCCAGATACCCTCTGGATTGACCCATGGCTGCCGTTTCGACCCGATCTCCAATCCAACCCAAAACGCGTAATTCCCGCTCGATTAGGAACCATTTTGGCAAGATTACAACGGTATGATCTGATTTCAATCACCATTAAACCCATTAACAGCCGTATATGCGTAAATCGTTTCCAAAAATATCTCTAAACGTTTTCAAATTTGGACTAGCCTAGAACTAGTATAAAAAGCGAATCAAAGTAACCATAATACTCCCATCATAATTCCGAACAAGTCTGTAGGATTGAACAACAAGAACAGGCTCTGGAATTCGAAAAATCAAGACACTAGAAGCTCTCGGTTCGTCTTTCTTTCTCATCAGTCGAACACCATAAAATCGTACGTAAAGGTTAGTGTTTTATACATCATTTGACTCGTTTTTCCCTTTAGAATAAAAGCCCTATGGTTTTTTCAACAATAGGATTCATAAACAATCGAATTCGATGAAGATAGGAACTAGGGTTTTGGGTCTTAAAGAAAGGGAAAAGGGGATTAGATTTCAGTTTATGTTAAAGCTATTTGAAACGGATCCGAGTAAAGAAAATGGCTCCAGATCAACCGGAACTTCCCCTTGGTTTCAACATTAGGTCGCCGGTTCAAAACTTGCCCAGGCCGGTTTTTAGCCTGTTTTGGACCATTTTATTTTATAACTTTTTATTTGAAATTCATTCTAAAAATTCGTTTTCACGTAAATTCTTTTGTTATTTAAATCCTACAATTTTAAAGAAAAAAAATATGTAAACAACATTTTTACAAAAATGTATATAAAATATACATATAATCATATTTAAATAAAGTAAATACTTAAGATTTATTTAATAATTTTTAATTACAATTTTGTATATTTTATAAAAATAAATATTTTCATTTTATATATAGAAAATGTTTAGTCATAAAATATGAACATTTTGTAATTTTAAATTAAAGGATTTATAAAATTTAAAACTTTAATTCTATTGTAATATAATATTAAACTTATCTTAAAACTTAAGATTTCTTTAAAAATATTTTCAATTTATTTGAGAGTTTTTTTATAAACTTGTGTTTCAACTTACAATCAAACTTTTTCACAATAGTATTAAGCTTATAAATCTTTTAACTAATTGCTTAGTTATATGTGTCTTAAAACTATTTATAACTTATTTATATAGATTATAATATTCTTTAACCTTAAAAATTTTAAATGGATTATATTTTAAATTCTAATTTTAAAAATCCTTATTTAACAGTTAAATGTAAACTTTTACAAAACCAAATTTAAACAAAAGCAATTACAAGAGTTTAACTATGCTTCAAAACAAAACAAAACCGAACTCGTTGACCTATTTAGACTTTAGGCATTCCATAGAAGCCATAGTTACTTGAACTTATATTATGAACTATATAGGTTGATATTGAACTTATTGGACAACTTGAGCTACTATTTGATTATCTTTTGCAAGCCATCAAACTCATCCAAAAGGTGAGTCTTCATAGCCACTCTTTTTTTACTTTTATTGAACTTTTGGGGTGAAACATGTTATTTTGAACTTAACCATGTGAACTTAGCTTAAATGGCCTTAGTTGTTTGAACTTATCTATTGAACTTATATATTGAACTTATCTATTGAGCATTGCATTGATCACAACTTATCTATTGGTAGCAATAATGGATCCATTGGATTGACCACCCACCCAGGATGGGTTTTTCCCTGTGGGGGAAAACTCGCGGTGATTGTTCCCTGTTGGTCAAACTTAACTATCTGATCAATTGTTTGTTCACTGATAATCTTTGTGCATTTATGCTTGATATTCACATGTGTTAACTTATCTATTATTAAACTATTTTATTATATGATTAAACCTATGAAACTCACCAACTATTCGTAGTTGACACTTGATTTTAAACATGTTTCAGGTAAGGATGCCATTTAGCAATATTTATGAGCTTGGATTGATTTTGAAATTGATTATGTTTAGGGTTTTGAATTTCCATTATTGTAATAGCTAGGGTTTGTACATTTAAGCAATGTAATGAATGTTTGAAGTAAATGAGGAATTGAATGCGAAGTTTGAATTATTTACAACTATATACCTTGTGCTATGAACAATCTACATTTTCGTGCCGCCCCGATGTTTCCGCCATCGGTCGGGGTGTTACAAGGTAGACATAGGGGTGAGCAAATAAAAAAGCCCGAATTGAGCCCGTTAAAGACCGACTTCATGGTATGTTCAAGCCCGAGACCGAACCGAATGAGAAAACCCGGGCTTCGGTCCTTAAGCGGGCCGGGTTTTCAGTTTCTCTAAAAAACCCCGATTGTTGACCTGCTTCATGGAAGTTCAAAGTTTTCCTCCTTTATGCCTATAGCCAATAGCCATACAATCACCTACTGACCCTCACAAAATTTCGTTATAATGCTAATTTGTGGAGAGGACTGAAATAATTATCAAATGTTATAAATACGATCAACATTCTAATTTAATACCTGGCTGGAATCTTCAATTTTAACATAAATAAGTTCATACTTCATAACTCAAGAAATTATCAAACAAAGCCATAAAATAATTTGTTCACAAACACAAACCACTTAAACTTCAAACCATTAAGGAAAAAAATCCCTAAAGTAGATTAAATCATTCAAATATAAAACAAGTACAAAATTAATTGAATGTCTTCGTGTTGTCCATATTAGCCCACAATGACCGCCTAATCAACCTCAAGTTTATCCGAAATTTCTACAAGACAAAAAAAATTAATACGGCAATGTAAACAAATAACATAAAAAAAGGGAAATTGGGTATGTTATTTTACCTTTCCCAAGATCATCAAAGTTTGTCAAATCTTCATCCTCGTTAATTACTTTACTTGACATACGAATCCAATCCTACGTGCATATTAATGCTTCAACAATCGGAGGGTACAAAGAACTTATGTGTGTATCCACAATTCTTCCGCCTGTACTAAAAACTGACTCGGAAGCATCATTTGAAATTGGGATAGCCATTATATCTACAGTAATTAAAATATGGCATAAGAACATACTTAATAAACAACAAAAAAAGAGTAAAAAGAATATAACTAAACTAGTAAGAATACCTTTCGCCATTTTTGCTAATGTTGGGTACTTTGAATAAGTATCTTTCCACCATTGTGGAATATCAAATCCCAGGTAATGATCTTCCGTTTTATCCTCAAGATATTTGTCAAGTTCTGATTTAGTGTTTTAAAAGCTAGAACCACCAACTGATTTAAACTTGGAAAAGAAAATCATCCTCACCCTATGAAGAATTTCCAACGTTCCTTTGACTTTCCCAAATGCTATTTGAACTTTGGGTTTTCTTTAGTTTGTTCATATTGTGCAACAACCGGTTTTAAAAATCGAATATGTTTGAAATAATCATTAATAAAACGATTGTGATTGTTACAAATTGAAAATATGCGAGAAATCATGAATGTGGGAGAAAACCGTGCGCGAAACGGAGTTTTAGATTCTCCAGAATCGCAAAATCAAGAAATTACAAAAATATCAAAATCCATGATGCCAGGCGGTACCCTAGCCCCGAGAGCCCACGCTAGGTGGTACACGCGGGGCCCAAAAAAATATCCGGAGACCTTGGTCTCGCGCGCTACGCCCATCCCAAACGCCCACGTGGGGCGATGCGCCTGGCGTGTGGCGGTTTCGCGGATTTCTTCTTTTATCGGAGTTCATTCCAGAATTTTATTGTTTTATTTTCTTCGAACTTAGCTGCACCACAATAACCCAATTCGAATTTCTATCCTTAAACTCAGTTTGGAAGCTATCCAAAAGCTCGGATTGAGCCAGCAATCGTTTCTTCGGATCGTTGTATTTCAACCAGAAGTCTATTCGAAAGGGTAACGATTCGTTTTATCCTACTGGTTTGATATTATATGGATTAAATATGGTTTTGAGCATTAAATAATGATTATTGCGGTTGATTATTGCCTAGATGATGGCTAGGAATAATTAGAAACGAAGAACTAGATGTTTAACGATGAAGTCTTGATTTTGATCTGTTATAATGTCCGATTGTCATGAAATCCATATCATTGTGATTGATAACTAGTGGGATGATTAAATCATGATTATGATGACTTTGGATCATTGTTTGTAATGATTAATCTGATTCTAGTGTTTGATTAAATGTTGAGATTTGAAAGTTAATGATTTTGGCATAAATATGCTAATTATAAGTGATGACTTGACTTCTAAATGCACATAGTAATGAATGAGATTCAAATGAGTTTGAATCAGTATGTATGGTGTTGTGTGTATTGAAACTAGTTGTATACGCGTGATTTGCAACTAGGTGTTGGTGGTGGAAGTCAAGCGACAGATTACAAAAATATGGAATTTTGATAATTGAATATGGCTAAGAACATGGGCAGATTAGTTTCTGCACATGAGTTGTTTGATAAAAAGCCTCAGTGAGGTTTTGATTAAGTATGAAAAGTAAAACTGATCAAATTAAGTAGATTACATAAATAACACAAGTTGTGTGTTCATGTTATTGTTATATGTGGATATATAATAGGAAAAGGAGGTAAATCTATTCTAGATGGCCTGGAAAAGAATTGGAGATTGTTGATAGCTCTCCAAATCAAGGTAAGTTACCTATTTGATTGAACTTGTAGTTATAGGATTGAGTGAGTCCACACTACAAGTGTTTGTGCATTTAGCATATATCTGATTTTTTGTTTTAATTGAATTTGATATAAATGGTTATGGTTAGTGTGGTTGTTGTAGTTGAATGATTTACAAGGTGTGTGAGCATTCAACTAGTAATAATGATTGAGTTGATTTACAAGAGTGTAAACAACCATCATAATGTGGAGGTTATGATCTACAAAAGTGTAGACATTAAATTGGTAATATGCATGCTTCGATTCACAAGGTGTGTGAACATAAGACTTGCAAATCCAATGTAATAGATTCACAAGGTATGTGAACAAAAGATGATCTACAAGAGTGTAGACATCTAATTACAAGAGTCAAATTGTTTAAGTTTGACTTTTGGGAAATATGATGCACAACTGGAGTTTTGTGTGCACATATGTGTTGTGTTAAATTATAATGATTGTGCATGAATGAGAGATTTACGGGATGCTGGGTGAAAACGACCCGTTAGTAAATCGTGTCGTATGCGATTGAATAATGTTACCAAATTATATTTGGAAAATCATTAGTGTATCCATATGATGTTATGGAATACACTTGAGAAAATAATGGAGTAATCTTACTTAGTTCTAACGAACTAATGATGAAATTAAATGTGGTGTTTACAGGTACTAAAGAGTCGGGTGAGCGGTGAAGGTGATCGGAATCGAACGTGAAGGCTCGGAGGTGATGTTAAACTTAATAATCAAACAGTTGTGAAACTTTTGTGTAATAAATGTTTTATGGAGTATGTAAACATACTTAAATTTTGTTTTTAACATGTGTTAGAAATTAGTATGTTTATATATGTGTAAAACTGATGTGTTGTGAAACGGATCTGTTTTTCTATTTGTTTTTAGTTAGTTTCTGTACAGTTTTATGCGTTTTTAGAGTCAATTGATGCTGGTTCTTCACATTTCCATTATTTGATGCTTGCACGTAGTAAAGGTGTTATTATGGCACAAAAGATCAAGAAAACGAGCTCCCGGGTGGATGAGAACAGACACAACAACAAAGAAAGACAAATTCTAGAATTTAGGTGTTGTCGCATATCGCGACAGACTGAAGAAACCCTGTCGCGTAGCGCGACAGGTGGAAAAGTCGGAAATGCCCCTGTTTAATGATTGCGGGTTGACCCGACTAATTTTTCGGGTAGTGGGTACCCTCTCTTAGCGTGAAGGGTTTAAGGTTGCCTGTAGGGTTAATAACTTAGAAATTCGAGTTTAACGTTTCTGAAACGGCTGAGGTGAAGAGATTCGATTTTGGACGACTGGAGACAAGGTTAGGAGGCGACCAAGAAGCTGTGAACGACAAAGGAGGCGAGATCTTTCATTTGGAAGCCCTAGGATCAAGATTTGAAGGGTGTACAACGATTGGTTTCGATTTCTTACTTGTCCTATACATTTGAATGATGATTGATTGTGGTTTACACATTATTTCTTCCTGTTTATTCATGATGATTTGTCGCTAAACCTTTTAGACCACCTAGGGTTATATAATATGCATGTGTAATGATTGTGAGGATTGATTGTGGAACAAGTTCGGGTTTTTCAATGATATAATGATTCAGTGTGGATTCTTGGGTGTATGCTAATGTTTATGTTGTTTGTGATTTGTGGATGCTAGGTTAATTACTTGGTGTTCTTGATTTGTGGATGAATTACTAGACGTTGTGATTCATAGGAAAGATGATTTGGTCACAAATGAATTAATTGTTTAACCAAATTCAATAGCCGTGAGGTGAGGGTTTGTTAGTATATCTTGAATGTTTAGTAACTAGTTAAAGTCTTCGTGAAAAGACTAAGATTAGGTTAATTGAACATAGTCTTGTATGCTAAATCCAAGATGAATCTCCTTATTATCCCTTGCGTGCTTGTGTATTAAGACTTTCATTTCCTTGAGTGTCACACCCCGAGCCGGCAGGGTTGGATCGGGTTTCCCCGTCGGGCGGAAGGTTCCCGGGGCGCGATATCGGTAATGATAATCGTGATGATCAGATTGTTTATATCGCATCAATGTTAAGAATACTAAAGCACAATAACGTTAAACTAAAATTTACAGAGTTAAATTACAATATCAATGTCTGATAATTTAACCAAGTAAACATTTCAAAATGAATCGTAAGTTCACTATCTTGTATTAGTACAAGATCTCAAAAATGATTCACAATGATCAACAAAAGACGTGCTTTCCAAAACTACTAGGTCTTCTAACTGAGCATCCTAGCATGAAATCCAAATCCCTAGCTTAATCCTGTACATCACCTGAGAAAGCATGAAAATAAAACAATGTCAACACAATGGTTGGTGAGTTCATATGATTTTGGTATTTGAAAATAGTTTTGTAAACCTTCTAGGTAAAACCTTAACCTCATTATCAACACCTGTATCATCCAACTAGGTATGCTTATATATAGGGCGTACCCCTGAGTCGATCCTACGACCCGCCCAGACGCCGTCCCACCACATACTAAGTCACATAGGACATTGTTGTTAATGATAATTAAGCATTATACCTACCATTCCCTTCTATGATCATCTGAGATTTAAAGCACTCTGTTTAACAGTTTATGATATCAACCCAAAAATGTTCTTGTTTCCCCCTAGGTAACAACCTTAATCTCATTAACATCACCTGTATCATCCAGCTCGGTATGCTTATATATAGGGCATACCCCTGAGTCGAGCCTACGACCAGCCCAGACGCCGTCCCACCACATACTAAGCCGCATAGGACATTGATCTTAATGATAATTAAGCGTCTTACCTAACACTCACTTCTATGTTAAAAGACTTGATTTCCATAATTTGAAATAAAACTGATTTCCTGGGTTAACCATGTCTTCATGATTTTCCCAAAAGCAATTATAGAAATAAAATGTTAAATGTTTAATTAATTAAATAAATAAAATTACATACAACTAAGACATGGTGATTGGGCCTTATTTGCCTCAATCAATTAGACTTAGTTGTTGGTGGTTGTCCAAGTTGTACCCTCGCACACGTGACCCCTATCAGGCAGGACTCACTAGGAGCCTACCTGAGCGTGAAGGGATTTTAATGATGCCCATACAGCTTGACCCAATGGTCTACTGTACATGCAGGGACTTTACGGATATCCTTTGATTCTTGATCTCTTTGATTCTCTAGATTTTTGATGTTGATTTCGATTGATAGTTCACGTTATTGCCCGAATAGCCTGACTACAAGAGTCTACTATTTATGAAGGGACTTTATGTGTGTTACACGTGCTATTGCTTTCCATACAACTGACATCCACCTTAACTCAACCATTAATGATTTCATTAGGTTGTAATGATTTCATTATTTCAATGATTCACACACATTTATGATTTCTGATTCCTTGAGTCTCTTGATCTTGATCTTTAGAATTTCCATGATTTCGCCATGATATTTGATTCTTGATTAAGATTCTTTGTTTACAGATCACACACTGAATTAGATTTCCTTGAACGTGATCTTTGGTTTTAGTTCCTTTGGTTTCACTTTGAATTTAGATTCTTGAAATTGAGCTTGATGGACTAAGGGTTTGTTTAACGTCTTAGAATTTAAGGTATTACTCGTAAGAGTAATTTAATTAACTTGTTAGTTAATTTTGCATAATAATTACCTAGACATGAGTCTAGGAGTATAACAATCATATATATGTAAAACATATAATAAATAAAAGCATTTAAGTAAACAATTTAAATAAAACAGTTTACACATGCTTCTCAGCCCCGCGTTTGAAAACAAAAATGTTTAGAAAAGGGGCAATGAACTCACCTGTGTTGCTGTGCACTTGAACCACAACAGATATGCGCGCTCTTTGATTGTTGCCTATGTATCTTTAGCACCTGAGTTGTTTTAAGAGAATTCGAATGCGATGAGTATTTATAATAGACGCGTCTAGGGTTTTGGTCTCGGTGTGCAACTAAGTGTCCTAATTCACTAAAGTGCCTTCTAGAATTTCATTTAACTAATCTAATGCATTACCCATAACTATCCCGCTATCCCATAAGTAATCATTACAAGTACTTAGTTAAATCGTATTTAAATCATTTCATTCTAGGTTAATTACTTAGAAAACATCATTTATTGTAACTTAATAAAATTTATAAATCATCTATTTTAATTGAAAGAGTTAAAAGTTAATTTCTTTTATGGAAACATGTTTAATTTAAACGAAAGAATATTTAACACATGACGAGCTTAGAATGAGCCCATTGGGACGACATCGACCCATTGTGAACTTCGTGTGTTCAATGGTACTTGATCAACATATTGATTAACTAGGCCTAGAAGATTCAATTAAATCATCTAAGTTCGTTACATGTCCTTATGAATTTTCCTAAGGGTTAGGCGTTAACAATCAACTTAACACCCAAACCGTATATTATTATTTGAACCTTTGTTTAGAAAGTATTAGCGTTATAAATCCCTACTCAAGGGGCTTACCACTTTGTTTCACTACTTAAACCCTTATATGAATTTCCTGTAGTTAACCCATATGTTTTAGCCTTACTTGTATTCAACACTTCATTAGTAATTAGAACACCTTGCATTAGCCTTACTTAGATAGTTTTAAATCGTTCTCCACCTTAGAAATCATAATGATTTCTCTCCCATGCATGTAATTATTATGTACACATGTTCACCTTTCCCATGCGATCACATACTATCTCAAACCCACGCATGTACCCATGTAGCTCCTACACATACCACGCATCCAATGATGGTTCGGACCATTCAAATCGACCCGATGTATGTCTGACCGATCGCATGGTGTATGGCCAAAAGAGTTGGGCCGGTTCAAAAGTTGCCGAATGAATGGTGTTGCCGATTGAACCACCCTGACCGAATGGGTTTCATGCGAAAGGTGACGATCGAATGGGTGTGGCCGAAAGGGTACCTGGGCCGGAGGAGCATGGGCCGAATAGATCTTGGTTCGGGCGAAGGAGAGTTGGCCGAAGGGAGGCCTTGGCCGAATAGGTCTCAGCCCCATGGGGTGGGCGATCGAATGAAGGTTGTAGCCGAAAGGAGTGGGCGAGTGAAGCTGTGGCGAATGAGCTCAGACCGAAGCAGGGTGGCCTTGGCCATTCGGCCGAAAGGGACTTGGGCTCATTCGGCGAGCTGTGTGAAGAACCCCTTCGGGTGTTAAAAAAACCCAACCGTTCCCCCTTAAATCGTGAACTTTCTGACCTGCACTCAACCCTCCACAAGTTCTTATGGTTTCCTAAGTGTTTTTAGTGCTGATTTCCTATGATTAGAAGGGTTAGAACCGACCAATAGAGTAGGCGACCATGAGGGTTTTCAAAACCCTAAAACCGAAACTAAGTTTGATCTTTACCTCGATTTGGCTGGATAAAACCTTAGATCCATTGTACTTTAGTGATCTACAAGTTGAGAGGATCGTTTAGACACCAAGATGGGTCAATTTTATGAAGAAATGAGGAAGAAATCTTAGAGAGAGAGTGGAGAGTTCTAGAGAGAGAGTGACGGGAGAGAGGTTGAAGATGAAGTGGTTGTGAGGAAAATGAGGAATTAAAAGCCTCATTAAAGGCTTTCAACATACCCGGGTGTTCGGGTTCGTTTCGGTTGCTCGGTTTTGCGAAAGATGTCGGTTTCGTTTCATTTTCTCGTAACGAAACGACTTGGTTTTAAAAATAGAATTTATAATATTATTTTAGATTGTGATTCCTAATAAATTAACTAAATATCTTTTGTTTATATTAGATTTTCAAAAATATTTAATTTACTGTTTAAAATCGAATCGTACAGTCATCGCGCGTATTCGTTCGAATCGTCACTCGTACGAACACTGCGATAACTATACTTTTCAATATGGTTTTCTAATTATCGGATATCATTCAGAACGTTAAACTTTCAGATGTATTCGTACAGATCGTCACCTATACGAACAATCCATCGATTTAGCATTCACATAATGACATCCTTTTTGTTTTGTTCTGTAAATCCTCACATACGTTTATACATAATAAAATCCTAACAAATAATCACATGATGGTTCTTTATTGCCAGATAATTATCTGACTGATGAACCATGACTCTGAGTTTTGTTTCTGAAATGATTCTGAAACTGTGCTATGATAACGTACAATGATTATGATATATGAACAACAACTGGTATGCATACCTAATTTACTGTTCATTTTACTGTACCGATCACTGTTCCGGTGACGTTTCCGGCACTGATGTTACATTGAGGTAGTTGGTCTTTAGGATATATCATTGATGGGTTGGTTAACTTGTGAGAGTAATTAACCTAATCTGGTATTCAAAAGACTTATAAACACTTTAGTTGAAATCTTTCAGAAAGGTTAAAGAATCTCTAATTTGTTAATAAGTTAAAATTCAAAGATCCTGGTTCCAAAATAAGTTCCATAATCAATCTAAGCACATTAGACATGTATAGAGTAAACCCTAGGTGGTCATTTCATCGTTCGTGACTTTTTGTTACACTTCCTTTATTGAGTCTTAATTCGGTCTTTCTATATTATCAAATTCAGTTTAATTAGTATTAACAAAACCCCCTTTTTAAACAATCATTTTGAATTAAGTAAATTTGTATAGATAAGTCCTTGAGTCTATTTTGCATTTTCTATAGGAGTATGTGGGTTCGATATCCGGACTTACTTTTCTATACTGATTTGGATAGGTTCACTTGCCTGTTAGTAGTTTAGTTTAGAGAGTCTAGAGTACTACTTAGTGTCTAGGTTAATTTTGATTTTTATTGGTTTTAATTAAACTACTTTGCACACATCAAGTTTTTTGCGCCGTTGTCGGGGATTTCTTAGTCGATTGTGCGGTTTAGTTCTTGTGTTTTATGTGTGCATATTTGCTTTTAGTTTTAATTTTATTTCTTTTAATTCATTTCTTTTTGATTCATTTTTATTTGTTTGCAGGTTTGGTAGTGTATGCCACACCTACGTTCACGCGGATCGCCATTGGAGCTTTCATTGCCTTCAAGGAGCGATTCGCGGGACTTCTCTGAAGGTTCTACGAGTGAGGTAAGTGCTTCTACTCCCATTTGTGCTAATTTTTCTGAGCACACACCACCATCTTCCTGTAGTTCTTCCCCTCATTCTAGTCCGAGGTTGCATTTTGTTCCACCCATGGCTGAGCGTTGCACTGTTCACTAGCAGGCCACTGCGGGTTTCACGGGACTTAACAATCCCATCACTGTGCCAAACATCACGAATGAAAATTCGTGGCAGATTCCCTCATACATCATGACAACCATTAATAACTCTCAGTTTAATGGCCGGGATGATGAGGATGCTCCAGCACACATAGCTCGCCTCACTTGCATCTGTGGTACCTTTAATCTTCAAGGTGCCACTAAAGATGCTATTTTTTTGCAGTTATTTCCCTTTTCACTTGCTGGTAGAGCAGCTACTTGGCTCGACTCGCATGCACCCGGATCTTTCACTACATGGGGCAGTCTTAGGGATGCTTTCCTTAAGAAGTACTTTCCATCTGCCAAGGCAGCTCGCCTTCGTGATGAGATCCACTCTTTTCATATGGCACCCGATGAGCCATACTACCTTGCTTAGGAGAGGTTCCTGAATTTGCTTAGCAGATGCTCCCAGCATGGTCTCTCTGATTTGGCCCTTGTAGAGAAATTCTACAATGGTCTAACTTATGAGACTTGGGCTTGTTTCGACACTTTTGCGGGTGGTCATCTTATGGGTAAAGGGGACGTTGCTGAGTGCAATGATATGTTTGAGAGTTTTGCTCAGGCCGAGTATGAGCAGAGATCTGCTAATAGGAATTCTAATCCTATTTCTAGTTCTTCCTCTTCCACGAGAGGAGTTCACCACGTTAATGTGGATATTAGTGTGGCAGCTGCTCTCGAGGCCTTGTCGAGGGATGTGAAGGAATTGAAGATGAAGGTGGATAGGTGTGAGATCTGTAGGGGTGGCCATGCCACATCTGAGTGTTTGGTGGTCAACCAAGAGCAGGTTGACTATTTGGAGGGTCGAGGTAGGGGTAGCACGAACCCTTTCAATAAATCCTATAATCAAAATTAGAGAAACCACCCGAATTTTAATTGGGCTCTTCCGGTCATCCCCCTGGTTTCCAATCTAGGTCATCTCATAACCAAGGGCAGGATCATTCTTCGGTTATTCATCTGAGTCATACACCAGGGGCGGGTAGTAGTAGTAGCAGTGGTGGTGGGGGTAGCATGAGTAAGATAGAGGAGTTACTGACCCAGTTGGTTGTTAAGGATGCCAATACTCAGAAAACCTTGGCTAAGCATGACATTCTTTTGAAAAACCAACAATCTGCTTTTCTTGATCTTCAAAGATCAGTTGGGGATATTGCCTAGCGTTTGGATGAGAGGGCCCAGGGCCAGTTTTCGGGCAGCACACAGCCAAATCCAAACTCTCATGTGAAAGCAGTGACTACTAGGAGTGGTCGAGGGGGTGTGAGTGTAGAGAAACTGGTTGAGGTAGAGGAGGATGAACCAGTGGATGAGGAGATCGAGATGGAGACTCTTGGGGGGTGCACATGAGGCCAGTCCCAGCAAGTACAGTACCGACCAGTGAGTCTCCGGTAGTGGTTCCGGTTGAGAAGAAACCGGTTGAGGTTAGGCCAAGTCCTAAGATTGATCATTCACGACTTCCATACCCTGCTCGCTTAGCTCACCAAAAGCATGCTAAGGAGTATGGTCACTTTCTTGATATGTTTAAACAGTTGAAGATCAATCTTCCATGCATCCAAGCTCTTCAGCATATGCCCAAGTATGCCAAATTCCTTATGGATTTGTTAAAGAGCAAGGATAGGCTAGGGGAACTTTCTAATGTTCCATTGAGTGGAGGTTGTTCTGCGGTGATTCTGAACAAGCTACCGGAGAAGTTGACAGATCCTGGGATCTTTACAATTCCATGTCTGTTTGGTAGTGACACTCAGAGGCACGTGTTGGCAGATTCAGGTGCTAGCATCAATTTGATGCCTTATTCTTTGTATGAGAAGCTAGCACTTGGTGAACTTATGCCTACGCACATGACATTGTCCCTTGCTGACTGGATGGTCAAGTGTCCACGGGGTATTGTTAAGAACCTGTTGGTGAAGGTGGAGTCCTGCTTATTGCACACATGGGATACTCATGTAGGATGAGGATAAGCCGGTAGTCCAACCTCAGAGGCGTTTAAATCCCAATATGAAGAGGTTGTGAAGAAGGAGGTGTTGAAGTTGATGGATGCGGGCTTGATTTATCCTATCTCTGATTCATCATGGGTGAGCCCTACACAAGTTGTCCCTAAAAAGGGAGGGATGAAAGTTATCACGAATGAGAAAAACGAGCTCATTCCTTCTCGCACGGTCACGGGGTGGCGAGTTTGCATCGACTATAGGAAAATTAACGATGCCACCCGGAAGGATAACTTTCCCCTTCCTTTCATTGACCAGATATTGGAAAGGTTGGCAGGCCAGCAGTTTTATTGCTTGATGGATTTTCTGGGTATTTCCAGATCCCCATTGCACCGGAGGATCAGAAAAAGACAACATTCACGTGCCCCTATGGCACCTACGCTTACCGTCGCATGCCATTTGGGCTTTGCAATGCTCCTGCCACATTTCAAAGGTGCATGGTAGCCATTTTCCAAGACATGATTGAATCATCCATGGAGGTGTTTATGGATGACTTTTTGGTTTATGGCGACTCATTTGATCAATGCTTGGTGAATCTTGAGAGGATGTTGAAGAGGTGTGTAGAGACGAAGTTGATGCTTAATTGGGAGAAGTGTCACTTCATGGTACCAAGCTAAGATTGAGACTATAAGTAAACTCCCACCACCTTCAAGTGTTAAAGCCATTAGGAGTTTCCTTGGTCACGCGGGTTTTTATATGCGGTTCGTTAAGGACTTTTCCAAAATCACTAGACCTATGACCCATCTTTTAGAGAAAGAAACCCCATTCGTGTTTGATGAGGAATGCATGAAGACATTCGAGTTTTTGAAGGAGAGGCTTGTGAGTGCTCCTATTTTAGTTGCCCCCGATTGGAGCTTACCCTTTGAGCTCATGTGGGATGCTAGTGACCAAGCCGTTGGGGCGGTCTTGGGGCAAAGAAGAGAGAAGCATTTTCACCCTATATACTATGCTAGCAAGACTCTAAATGATGCTCAAGAGAATTACACTACCACCAAGAAGGAGCTTCTAGCGGTAGTCTTTGCTTTTGACAAATTCCGGTCGTACCTTGTGCTTTCAAAGGCCACCGTTTTCACCTACCACTAGGATTTGAGGTTTCTTTTTGAAAAGAAAGATGCAAAACCTCGTCTCATTAGGTGGATTCTCTTGTTATCGGAATTTGACATTGAGATTAAAGATAAGAAAGGGGCTGAAAATGTGGCCGCCGATCATCTCTCCCGGTTGGAGGACCCGGGAAAGAGTGAGATTTGTGAGGAGGAGATTGGTGATAGGTTCCCTCACGAAATGATTGACTTTGTAGAAGCGAAGAAGCAAGGAATGCCATGGTTCACCGACTTGGCAAATTTCCTTGCTCATGGAGCGGTAATTGAGGGAATGACTTCTCAACAAAAGAAGAAGTTCTTTAGAGATGCGGGTAAGTATGTTTGGGATGACCCATATCTCTATCGTGTGGGGGGAGATAGGATTCTTAGGAGGTGTGTGAGTAGAAAGGAGGGCTTAGAAATTTTAAGACATTGCCATGAAGGCTTGACGGGTGGACATCATGGTCATCACTCCACCGCCCAAAAGGTCTTCGATTGTGGGTTTTATTGGCCTTCGGTGGTGAAGGATGCACTTGAGTTTGTGAAGAAGTGTGATCCTTGCCAACGCACCGGGAACATCTCCTCTAAGGATGAAATGCCTCAAAACCCGATTCAAGTGTTGGAGGTTTTTGATGTTTGGGGCTTTGACTTTGTTGGACCTTCCCCTTTGTCCAAAGGGAATAGGTATATACTCGTGGCCATAGATTATGTGTCAAAGTGGGTGGAGGCTCAAGCCTTGCCTACAAATGACGCCCGAGTAGTTCTCAAGTTCCTTAAGAAGTTGTTTAGTAAGTTTGGAACTCCTAGAGCTTTAATAAGTGACCGTGGCACACATTTTTGTAACACAATGTTAGAAAAGGCACTACAACGCTACGGTGTCACTCATCGTTTGGCGACCGCTTACCATCCTCAAACAAGCGGTCAAGTGGAGAATGCGAACCGAGGGATGAAACAGATACTTGAGAAGACCGTAGGGAAGAGTCGGAAGGATTGGTCCGACAAGTTAGACGATGCGTTGTGGGCGTTTAGAACGGCCTACAAGACACCCTTAGGAACCACACCATACATGGTCGTCTATGGCAAAGCGTGTCATCTTCCCGTTGAATTGGAGCATAGAGCTCTTTGGGCTCTTAAGACGGTCAACCTTGATCTTACTGAGGCAGGTAGGAAGAGATACTTTCAAATTCATGAGTTAGAAGCCCTTCGTGATGCGGTTTATGCACGTTCATTGAGCATCAAAGAAAAGACCAAGTCACTGCATGATAGGAGATTGAAGGGTTTGAAAGAGTTTAAGAAGGGAGATCAGGTTTTGCTTTATAATTCCCGATTGAAATTGTTTGGAGGAAAGTTGAAATCCAAGTGGACGGGTCCATACGTAGTTGAAGAGGTTTTTCCATATGGAACCGTTGAGTTACAAAATGATGTCGAGGGGAACACTTGGAAAGTAAACGGTCATAGATTGAAGCATTACATCGGAGGACCTTTGGATGAGAGTGAGGAGGAGGAAGAGATCCTCCTAGAGAAACCCGAATGAAGGAATGTTGATGGGTTCTTGGGATGAAACCCAAGTGTAAAGCTTGTAAATGGTAGAGTTTAGAGTATTTGGTGTGTTTTTGGTGTGATTTTCGTATTCATCTTCCGTTTTTCGTTTTTGTTTTTTTTTGTGTTTTCTTGAGTTTTGCAGGTGTTTAATCATTTTGATGCAAGGAAGATGGATTTGGAGCCACCAGGTATGACTAATTGCCTAAGAATTTATTTTGGGGTGTTTTAGTGGAAAATGGGGTGAAAATTTGGCTAAGGCATGAAAATTCCGGAAACTCTCTGGAAAAATGACCTCGTCGCGTCATACGACACCCAAGGCCCAACCTGTCACACTACACTAGAAGTTTTGGTCAACACACGGGTCAAACATCTGTCGCGCTATGCGACAACCTTCTGAATGTCTGTCGCGATACGTGACACGGGCCCAAACATGTTTTTACCCATTTCAAGCCATAGATTTCGATTTTTACCCAAATTTCTTCTTCCCTAAGCCGTCGCCCACCCTCCCTTCACCACAATTTTCATCTTCTACCACCATCTAACCACCAAAATACCACTCAATACCACAAACCATCATCCCCACTTTCAATTTCATCTACTTTTTCCACCATTTCACCACCCCATCCACCATTGACGACTCAAAGCAAGAACACGAGGGGTTTTCTTCAAATCTCCATTTTTTGTCTTCTAAATCTCAACTTCTAATTCTTCTCTTTGGTAATGTGACTAACTAGACTCGTTTTTCTTGCATTTTTATTATTTTTTGTCAATTTCTAGTTTTAGAAAAAGTTTAGATTTTTAATTTGTGATTGATTCTTGTTGATTGTAGTGTAGTAATAGTTTGTTTTGATTAGTTTTATTTTTCTAGGCTCACCATTGTGTTGGAATTGGGTAGTGAAGATCAAGGAACCATACGGTATATTTTGGGTAAAGGTTTGGTTTTCAGATGGTTCTTTTGATCATGATTGGGTGAAACAAACTGATTTTTAGAATGAAATTGGAAAGCATGGTTAATAAAAATCAGTTTTTGGGATTGTTTAGTCATGGGATTGTTCTTAAAGACTGTTTTAAATTGTATGGTAACCGCGAATGAAATGCTATACGGTTACATATTTTGAGATCTTTACTAACTTGGTCGTTTTTGCTGGACTTTTGACTGTGTTTTCAGGATGTCGGGAGCGAATTCGTCAGGGACAGGAGGAAAGAGGAGAAGAGGGCCAGTTCCAAGGCCCTAGGGAGAACCAAACTCCCCTGAACAATTTCAAAGGGATGAGAGGACAATCCAGTATTTGGAAGCAGAACGTGTACCAGTGATCAAAACAAGAAGGCTTAAAGACCACACATTGCTTATGTTTGCAATGGGTACTTTTGAAAGTGACAGGTTTGATAGGTTTGTATACCTAGAGCTCCTACATCATAGGAACATTAGCTGGGAGTTAGTTGACCAACTGGGTCAAAGGGATAGGTTGGAGAGATTGTTAGGGCCGAAGTGGGTAAGATTTTTAGCTTGTGACTGGCCCCAGTACAAGGAGTTGACGATGGAGTTTCACTCCACGTTCATATATGACGACTCTAAGTTCGATTCATTGGATGCAGTTTCGTTCTCCATGGGCAGACGGGTATACGAGATGACCATTCCTCAGTTTGCTGTAGTATCTGGATTTTATACTGAGGAAGAGGTTATGTCACCTAGGTTTGTATCATCTTTGACGAGAGCCACAAAGAAAAACAGAGATTTATGTATTTCTGATGTGGATTTGAGCGAGTTTTGGGCTACCATTACTGATTCTCCCTTCTCTACCAGAATGTTAGAGTCAGACATCAGAGACCCCATATTGAGGTATATTCACAGAGTTTTAGTATGTACAGTGGTAGGTAGGAGTTCTGGGGAGGAGAAGGTCAACTGGATTGACCTTTTCTGTTTGTACTGCATGGTCATGGGGAGAGAGGCCAATGTTGCTTGTGTGTTGGCCACTTCTTTAGCTCGAGCTAGGCGGGGGGGGGGGGGGTGGTGGATGAGCGCGGTTAGATATGGGCCCATATATCTACCGTATGGCGGATTACTTGGGAGTATTTGATAGATACCGCCCATATTTGATGATTTTAGGCCCGTTGACCACACCCATAGATTTAAGGGACCTGCGTAGGGCATGAATTCTAGAGAGAGATGACCCACCAAGGTGGGCAGGATTCATGGTTGGTCCCCAGGTGATGCCACCACAGGGGACACCCGCAGCTGAGACAATTATGGGTTCAGTGCCCACACATAGGCAGAGGCCAGTCTTTAGGCGTGATTTTCCCCCTAGACAATACCCACTTAGGGAACCTATGCCCGATCCACTCACATTAGAGTCCTTATGCCATAGAATGGACGGGTATCATGACCAGTATAGGGAATGGAGGATGCAGGATCAGAGAAGACAACAAGATGCGATGAGGTATTTGATGACCTCACTTCATATCGACATTCCTGAGTTTTATAGAGCACTAGACGAGCATGATGGTGGAAGAGGCCTGGATGATGAAGAGTAGGTGTGGGGAGGTGCATGTATGTGTGGGTTGTTGCATTTTGTTATGATGAACATTTGTACTTTTTGAAACTTGTGGTTGGGGTGGTAATGGGTTGGTTGAGTTTGAACCTATTTTGGTTTTGGATTATTATTATCTTTAGACTCATGGTTGTTTGTTTGATCTTATTGTGCTTATTTCATGTGGTTGTTTATTACCTTTGAAGCAATTTGTACAGTGAAGAGCTTATGTGGAAAGACTGGCACCCGACAGTCTTCTTTTAACCAGCTAAGTCATTTTTAGTTTTTACTTATTTTTATTTCTAGTTTTTCTTTGGGGTTTCCTTTTTCTCTACATTGGGGACAATGTAAAGTTTAAGTGCGAGGATAGGAAACTTAGTTTAACTTTGTTTTAGTTTAATTAGAAAAATTTGGAAAATTTTTGTTTTTATTTTTGTTTCTACATCTTTAGCTTAGATATTCCTCGTCCTTGTTTAAGTTGGTTACAAAAAGCATGATGGGAAATGATAGGAAAGTTGGGTTCTGTGGTTTCATTCATAGTTAACTTGTTGGTTTGGTTTTATGCTTTGGTTATGGGATGTGTAGGTAGGCTCAACTGATTGTATTTGTCCCGTAGGATTGGTAAAATTTTACTTAAATGCATGATTTTCATGGGAAACATCTTGGGGTTTTGAAATTAATGAAACTGTTTTTTTTGGTTATAAAGGATTCTTTGCATAATAACATATTAGAGTTTTGAAAATTTGATTTTTGTCTGGCACATAAGTACTCTTTTTATGAGAATAAATCCGAGTCTTATGGCGCCTCCATTTCACCAAATAAACTGAGTAAAAAGAAAAATAAAAGAAAAGAAGTTGGATTAAAAACTTATGTGTCACACATCGGGTTGCAGCCTGGTTGAAACACCACTAAGTTAAATTCAATGGATTGAAAAATAAAAGAAAAATGCTCACGCTTCCATCTGTTTCATCTATAAAAATCTGATTTGAGAAATTTCTGGTTTGTGTATATGTGGGGATGACTTGAAAACTAGAATCCAGGATTAATTTGATTTTAAATTTCCTAAGTGTGGGTCAAATGAAATAAAATGTAGAACATGAACATAATGGACCATGCTTAAGGGACATGAATAATCAGTTTGGGTTTAACAGGATAAAAATACTTGCAATCTTTTCCAAAGCATTGAAATTTGAATAGATTAGTTTAATTGTGTAGAAATCATTTAATTTGGCTATGATCCCAGATTTTTGCATAAGCCTTTTTCAGGGACGAAAAAGAGATAAGTGTGGGGATGTGATGTGTTGTGAAACACATCTGTTTTTCTATTTGTTTTTAGTTAGTTTTTGTACAGTTTTATGCGTTTTTAGAGTCAATTGATGATGGTTCTTCACATTTACATTATTTGATGTTTGCAGGTAGTAAACGTGTTATTATGGCACAAAAGATCAAGAAAACGAGCTCCTGGGTGGACGAGAACAGACACAACAACAAAGAAAGACAAATTCTGGAATTTAGGTGTTGTCGCGTATCGTGACAGACTCAAGAAACCCTGTCGCGTAGCGCGACAGGTGGAAAAGTCGGAAATGCCCCTGTTTAATGATTGCGGGTTGACCCGACTAATTTTTCGGGTAGTGGGTACCCTCGCTTAGCGCGAAGGGTTTAAGGTTGCCTGTCGCGTAGCGCGACAGGGTTAAAGACTCAGATATTCGAGTTTAATGTTTCTGAAACGGCTGAGGTGAAGAGATTCGATTTTGGACGACTGGAGACAAGGTTAGGAGGGACCAAGAAGTTGTGAACGACAAAGAAGGCGAGATCTTTCATTTGGAAGCCCAAGGATCAAGATTTGAAGCGTGTACAACGATTGGTTTCGATTTCTTACTTGTCCTATACATTTGAATGATGATTGATTGTGGTTTACACATTATTTCTTCCGGTTTATTCATGATGATTTGTGGCTAAACCTTTTAGACCACCTAGGGTTTTATAATATGCATGTGTAATGATTGTGAGGATTGATTGTGGAACAATTTTGGGTTTTTCAATGATATAATGATTCAGTGTGGATTCTTGGGTGTGTACTAATGTTTATGTTGTTTGTGATTTGTGGATGCTAGGTCAATTACTTGGTGTTCTTGATTTGTGGATGAATTACTAGACTTAGTGATTCATAGGAAAGATGATTAGGTCAAATGAATTAAATGTTTAACCAAATTCAATAGCCATGAGGTGAGGGTTTGTTAGTATATCTTGAATGTTTAGTAACTAGTTAAAGTCTTCGTGAAAAGACTAAGATTAGGTTAATTGAACATAGTCTTGTATGCTAAATCCAAGATGAATCTCCTTATAATCCCTTGCGTGTTTGTGTATTGAGACTTTCATTTCCTTGAGGTAGTTGGTCTTTAGGATATATCATTGATGGGTTGGTTAACTTGTGAGAGTAATTAACCTAAACCGGTATTCAAAAGACTTATAAACACTTTAGTTGAAATCTTTGAGAAAGGTTAAAGAATCTCTAATTTGTTAATAAGTTAAAATTCAATGATCCTGGTTCCAAAATAAGTTTCATAATCAATCTAAGCACATTAGACATGTATAGAGTAAACCCTAGGTGGTCATTTCATCGTTCTTGACTTTTTGTTACACTTCCTTTATTGAGTCTTAATTCGGTCTTTCTATATTATCAAATTCAGTTTAATTAGTATTAATAAAACCCCCTTTTTAAACAATCATTTTGAATTAAGTAAATTTGTATAGATAAGTCCTTGAGTCTATTTTGCATTTTCTATAGGAGTCTGTGGGTTCGATATCCGAACTTACTTTTCTATACTGCTTTGGATAGGTTCACTTGCCTGTTAGTAGTTTAGTTTAGAGAGTCTAGAGTATTACTTAGTGTCTAGGTTAGTTTTGATTTTTATTAGTTTTAATTAAACTACTTTGCACACATCAAAAACACGAAAGTTTTTGCTGGGACCTAAACATAGTTTGTTAAATAATGTTTTAAAATGTTCGGAGGGGACATAAAGTGATACGGGTGTCACATATTGCTCAAAAAGTAGTCCCAGTTCAACCTTTATGCATTTAACAAATATGTCAACATTCTTGTCAACTTCCTTCTCATCATTGACTTTTTGTTCTCCCATTAGTACTCTTTTAAATCCAAATTTGATAACATCCATCTTCAAACGAGGATCTAAAATTGCTGCAAAGTACAAAAAGTTATTAAAAGTTTTGAAGTCCCTCCAATACTTGTCAAATTTTTCCCACATCATGTTACTCATATATCTAACTTCGGGGTCACTTACATCTTTCAAGCTTCTTAAGTGTTTGTCAATATCCATGACATCATTAAAAAATAGATTAACAACCACTTGCGTTAAAAAAATAAACAAGTTATGTTAATGAATTCTAGGTATGTTATATTACGAATAAAGTTAATAAATAACCTGTGTTGAAGCAGAAGATCGGGTTGTTTTACGCTTGAACATTTGTAGAACACTTGCCAATTGTTTTGTGTAGTACCAATATGTAATTTTAGGAACATTATCATTATCTAAAGCATTTTTAAAATTTGGGTCATTCAAGTCATACTCAACAATGCTTTCTCAAATTTTACAGCCTTATCCAACATATCATATGTTGAATTCCATCTAGTAGGGCAATCTAAAGACAACATTGCGTGACTTTGAATGTTCACATCCTTAGCACACTTCTTAAAAATCTCTAACCTCTTGGGAGGATGTCTAATATATCGAATTGTTTCTCTTATGCAGTTAATTGAACTATCTATATTACTTAAGCCATCCTTCACAATCAGGTTGATAATGTGAGCCATGCAACGGACATGTAAATATCTACCTTCTGACATGAGGTTGAGTTTTCTACTACTTTTGATAAAGGAAATAGCGCTATCATTAGACGAAGCGCTATCCGTGGTGATGGTTAACACATGCTCAATATCCCATCTCCTAAACACTTAAGTAGGACCCTTCCAATCTCCTCCCCTTTATGGCTATAAATCAGCTTAAAATTAATGATATGTTTGTGATAGACCCAATTTTCATCAATAAAGTGAGCGGTTACACACATGTAGTTTATCCGCTGAATGGATGTCCATGTATCTGTAGTGAGACAAACTTTTGTTCTAGTGTTTGCAAAAAAAGATTTTAGCTTTCCCTTTTCCTCTAAAAAAAATATCTATGCAATCCCTAAAAACTGTAAATTTACTTGGTACCTTTAAATTTGGACAAACGGTTTCCAAAAGCCTTCTGAACCCCTCATGCTCTACGGATGCAAATGGGAGCTCGTCTAATATTACCATCTAAGCAATAGCTTTTCTACTTCTTTGTGCACAAAATTTCCATGTCTTAACACTAGACCCTCCATCAACATCATCAATTATTTTTGACAAATAAATTGGTTTTATCTTTTTACTTTTTAGGGTTTTCTTGACATATATTAAGATGTCTTCTTAATGTTGATGTCCCGTTTTTACCCGAGTCTCTAGCCAAAGCTTTGGAGCAGTGTATACATCTTGCCTTTTGATTTCTTTCCAAGTCAGTAAATTTTTCAAATTCATCCAAAACTGTAGATTTTCTAGCTTTAGTTTTCTTTGGATCAATTTATTTTTGAGTAGGTTGTTGTTTACTCTTTCTTTTCTCTCCTCCATGAGATTCGTCGCTTCATACATTCTCGACATCCGTTGGTTCCATCTAAGTTAAATAACAAGAAAAGAAACATGCTATAAAACAATAGGAAAAAATATACTACAAACTAAAAGAAAAAAACATTCTAAACAAATAAAGATGTGACTGGTGAGTCAAGACTTCATTAGTAGCAAATTTGTATTTCACTTTGCTTCTACTTTAAGGATCTGCTAGCAGCTTTGTGGGACTCTAGTTGTTTGTTTCTTATTTGAAAAATAATAGCAACGAATGTAGAAAAAAAATATTTTGACCCATGAAGATTTGTTCCTTATTTGAAAAATAATAGTAACGAATGTAGGAAAAAATATATTTTGACCCATGAAGAAACCTATTTCCTGTCACTAATAGCAGATTTATAATAGTACTGATTTGGATTGATAAAAGTAAGTTAAATAACAAGAAAAGCAATATGCTATAAAGCAATAGAAAAAAAAACAAATACTACAAACTAATGAACTAAAGAAAAAAACATTCTAAACATATAAACAATAGCAATATTGTACAAAACTATTATGTTTGTTTCAACTTTTAATCAATTTAGGTAATTGAGTAATTTAATAAAAATTTTAGCTATGGTTCATGAATACTAGTACCTGATCGTTTGATTGCTACTGTCAAATATATATTATTGATTCTTTTCTCTTGATTCTTGAATGGGTGAATCGTGAATGCATGATTTGTGATTTTGTGGAATATGAATAGATAGGAGATGGCAATCGGCAGCTAGATTGTGACAACTAGTGTTGGACCGATTTGGAGCTCGGAAACAATCCGAATCCAATGAAAAACTACTCGACAACCTCTGGGATAGTGCGGAATCCTATTCCAGGGTTTTCCAATCGAAACCAACAGAAACCGTGGTGATCCGAGGCTATAGAAACGACTTGGAAGCAACGATCGAACACCACGGGTTGAGAATCGAACTTGGATGATCAAGAACCGCTCAAATCTTCAAGGGTTTTGACACTGGAGTGCTAGGGAAGAAGGAGGGCTCTGGAAAGTTAGGTTTGAAATGATTTGAACATCTATATATAGGCTGTAGTCATTCGGCCGAATGAGTGGCCGAAGCAGCTCATTCGGCGAATGACTAAGCTCGAATGAGCAGACATTCGAATGAGTCATTCGGCGAATGACTCATTCGGAACTTAGACATTCGCTATAACCTTCATTCGCCGAATGACTTCATTCTAGAGTCATTCGGCCGAATGAGAGTACTTCATACTCAAACAGTTTATAATCAAATCAAACAACTAGATAAACATTAATAGACAATAATCAATAGAAATAAACATTATGAAATAGATATAAAGACAACTTCCATTAATACTTTGAACATTTACATGATAAGAGTTACAAAACTGAACTAGGGACAATAAACATGCATCAACAAACTCCCCCTTGGACCTAGTTCAACTCTTGGAAGTGTCTTTCTTGAAATACTTTTCTGAAATAGCTTTCCAGTCTGCTCCAGCGTGGATCTTGAAAATGCTGCAGAGACGGATCACTCTCATAAATTGCAAAGCTTGCACCATGTCTGGAACGTCAAAGAAAATCTGGTTTCTGAACAAAGCTTGAACATCCTTGTGAGACAAGTTAGTCAGCCACATAGGATCAAAGATCCTAACAGTCTCCCACTGTTTGTCTTTGCACAAAACTATCACAGCCTCACCTGTGCGCCCATCATAATACCACCATCGGAAGCCATCCATAAAGTCTTGTCGCATCTTCCGCAGAGGAATCTTCTTCAAGACTTTAGGAGGAAGCCACTTCAGGACCACTTTATGCTTCCGGGTATCCCCATCTATCTCTGGCAAGTAGTACCTCTCTGGTTGCTGTGGCTGAAAGTTCACCCATCTCTTCCGGTATTCGTACTTGATTTGTCGAGAAAACCAAGCAGACATCCCAGAGTCACCACTGTATAGCATGTTCAGACGTGCTAGCTGATTGACTTCGAATCCAGGCAACGTCTTGAAATCATGTGGGTGTTTGAAGTAGTCGATCCCTTTCTCCCTCTTCACTGCATAGCACCCAAGATCATGGAAGTATGCCCAGCTAAGTATCTGGCCTCCAGCTTTATAGCCTTTGGTCCTGTAAACTTTCTTGTGCGTGGCTGGCATCTTCTCTGTGCTTTGTTTCTTCAATACCTCCCAGTATGCAGCCCATTCCTCTTTTCTTTTCTTTAGATCATCAGCTTCAGCCTTGCTTGCCTCTACTTGCTCTTCAAGATATCTGACCAAGAGATCCTCTGTTTCCTGATCAAATGGCTCAGTGAATGTAGGCAGCTCGTCTTCAGCCGATGTATACTTCGGGTATTCTTCATCGGTGATGTCTTCCAGAATGACATCATCTACATCATCAAAGAGTTCTGGTTCGGGCTCTTCAGTACTGGGTACAGAGGTGTCATCAGTGACCACCTCGTCAGGATTCAACCTGAACAGCTCGGCTATCTGCTCCTTAGATAAACAATGTATGATCTCACCCTCCTCCTTGTCGTAGCTGACCGAGTGCTGTATAATGCCCTGAGCGTCCAAGATCATAGTCAACGTCTTATCTAGCTGACGTCTCAACGGCACAGCTTCTACTTCCTCGGCCGCTTTGGGTTCATCTGTCTGTGCAGGAGGAGGTGGAGCAGAGGCTTTCTTCTTATCATTGGCTTTCTTGGATCGAATCTCTGATGAGGGAGGGGCCTGGTCATCATCGTCATCATCATCAGTACTCGATGAACCAGAAGACCCATTCCCAGATCCGTCCTTGGCCTCATCATCATGATCATCATCATCATCAGACTCATCGTCTTTGTCTGAGTCTTCATAGTCAACCTGTTCCTCATCAGACTCTTTTTCTTCGTCTTCATCTACTTCTTTGTCTGAATCATCGGAAGGAGCAGCAGAGCCTTCAAGCCTGGGAGTGCCTTCCTTGGAACTCTCGACAAGTTCAGCAAGGCGAGCATTCTCAGCCTCGAGCTGAAGGATCCTATCATTGAAACCAGAGGCTGTCAAAGCCAGCTGGTTGTGCTCATCAATGTACTTAAGGAGCTGCTCCTCCTGTTGAGCAGACCTGGCCCTCAAGTCGGCCCGCTGGTCTGCAGCCTGAAGAAGCAGAGTATCCTGCTCTTCGATCCTCCTTGTAAGCTGAGCAATAACCAGCTCTTGCTCCTGGTTCTTCTTCTCTTGCTCCATGCTCCTTTCCATCAGTCTCAAGACCATGCTGTTCAGTGTGCTAAGCTGATCCACAACTGAAACAGTAGGTATATGAACATCAGCACGGACTGTGGAAGGGCCAGAAGAAGCAGTAACATACACCGGCTCGCGAACAAAAGGAGTGGACAGAGGGGCAGTAGTAGCCTGAGTGTGAATGGTCCTTGTCCTCGTCAGTGAAGAAACTGACACAGCTGCTACTGATGTGACAATAGTTGTAGCAGCTGATGTCAGTTCTGACCTCCTTTGGAAAGAGAATCGAGATCTCTTTCCCCTTCTAGCTCTGGATGAGGTGGACGGTCCAGCAGAAACAATCACTGCTGTGGAAGCAGGAGCAGATGACCTAGGAGGGGGAGAAATGTCAAACTCCGGAATAAATATCGTATCAGTAATATCCTCCAAATCATCATCTGTCCTCTTTCTCTTCCTCATCTCCACTCTTCCGCCCTCATCCACTTTCTCAAACTCATCATCATGAGTCTCTTCAGAATCAGAACTGTCTTCATCACCTTCACCTGCTACACCTTCATCTTCACTCGAGTCCTCTGACTCATCACCACCATCTGAGGAATGTGGAACTGAAACATCGAGAGGAACAGTCACTGAGGATGTAGTAGTAGTCAAGAAGTCCAAATCCATCAGTGAGTCGATGTCCACATCCTCCTCCTGTGCTGTCGACACATCAACATCACCACCTGCCCCAGAAACAGCAACATCAACCATGCTCACTGAAGCAGCAGTGGTTATGTGTACTGATGTCATCTCACCAGCCCCAGAATTCTCAACAGCAACAGTGCTCACCTCCACTGTGCTCACATCAACACCAGCACCACTCGGGCCTGCATCACCATCTCCATCCTCACTATCACTATCATCATCACCAGCCGGAACTACAATGTCCTCCACATCTGAGTCGGAGTCATCGTGTCTCCATCTTCTTCCAGCCGGAGCCCTGTAATCGGGTCGAGAGAGGTGACCAAATAGGGATCTAGTGGTGGGCTTCCTCTCCTTCCCTCTGTATGACAAAACTCTGTTGAGAGTTATGTCATTCATGTGCTCCAATCTAATGATGTCGGCATTAAGCTTTGGAAGATCTGGAATCTGTGCATCAATGATCTGCTGTATGAATCGAGGGTACATAAGGAACTTCTTGTCACCCTTTAGCCCCCACATTCTCCTTCATGTGCAGAAAAACCATCTCGGAGAAGTTGAATGGTTTGTTGAGCACCAAGGCAGCAAATGCGCACTGAATGGTTTCGCGCATATCATCAAAGCCTCCTCTCCTTGAGCCAAGGCAGTGAACAAGTACATGAGCCAAGTACTTGAACTGCGGGGACATGAACGCTTTGTTCAGAATCCCGGCTCCAATGTCTCCCTCGTACTTGCATCGGAGGAAGCATCCACGGACTAAGAATCTGTCAAGTAGAACAGGATGATCTGGAGAGTCCTGAAAACCACAAACCCTCCGTATGTGCTCAGCAGACACCACAACATCATGACCCCTGACCTTGCCCCTAATGACTGTAGGCTCGGCCTCACAATCAATATCAGCTGATGTCCAGAAATCCTGCTGATGAGAATGGTATGGCACATGAACAGTCGATATAGCAGTAAAAATCCTCGAACGCCGTAGAAATGTAATGATCTCCGAGTAGTGTTTGGCGTTCGGTGTGTTCAGATCCAGATGAGCACAAATGTTATGCTTGGGGACTGATTTGTAACCTGCCATACTGAACAACAAAAGAAATAAACATGTTAGTACAATTCAGTTAAACAAAAACAGAAATCAGAAAGACAGATTCAAAATTTAACATTTTGGTCGAATGGCCTTCATTCGCCGAATGAGACCTATGATCGAATGACTTATTCGCCGAATGGAGGTCATTCGTCGAATAGACATCATTCGAAGAATGAGATATAAGCTAGGCTAGTCATTCGTCGAAAGAGCCATTCGTCGAATGAGCTTCATTCGCCGAATGAGTCATTCGTCGAATGAGCTTCATTCGCCGAATGAGTCATTCGCCGAATGACGACATTCGGCGCCCATTTTGAGTTCAAAATCCTCTTTTCCAAAAATCAAAAATCAGTCCATAAAATCTGCATGTACACACTCAGAATCAACCGATTAAGACTTTTAATACTGGTCTTAGGTAGTTTCAAACCCATTTTAATAGTCTATTTAAACGGCGAACAACAAAACCCTAGATCTTAAACTTTCGATCTGTTTTTGATGATTCCATGGTTGAAAATGCTTGATAATCGATCTCCAAGTACCTGAGATGAAATAGAACTTGGTTGTCAGAAGCAGGGTTAACTAAAGTAACAGAAAATCGAGAGAACTGGATGTAGGTGTGAATCGCCGAATGTCGGAGCTCTGGTGTGGCGAAAGTAAAAATGGTCGAATGACTCTCATTCGGCCGAAACACAGTTATATACTGTGTACTCATTCGCCGAATGAGCTAGGCGAAAGGTCACAAAATTTCTGTTTCATTCGCCGAATGAATGTGGCGAATGAGTCAATCGGTGATGTTCATTCGCCGAATGAGAATGTCGAATGAGACATTCGACACTCTTCATTCGTCGAATGAAGTTCATTCTGAGAAGCTTATTTTGTCGAATGACTCATTCTCATTCGCCGAATGAGTCCATTCTGCCTCTCATTCGCACGAATGAGATATGGACTTCTCCAAAACTCCAAAATTTCAAAGATTTGACATTTTGTGCACCAAAATTTAACCAATTATGAAGATATGTCTAGTTGGTTCAGGATTCAGACATGACAGGCATCCGAATCTACAAATGATCATCCAAAATAAAATTTAAAATAGAAAATCTTTTTGTATTTTTCTGAAACAACCAAACAACTGTACAAACATAAATTAAAAGCAAATAAACACAAGTAAACACATATTTTTGTGAAAAGCCCGTTAATAAAATAACACAAATCTCTGATTACATCATATAACCTTTAATGAATGCTTCACTTCAATCACAATTTCATTTTGACACGATTACTGATATATTTGTCCAATTTTAAACTGATCAATACATAACTCTTCAAACAAACTAAATGATCACTCATATTTTCTGACTATGTTCTCCAATTCATTTCATCAATTAAGATCAAAATCAGTTCATAACTCATTTCAGCATATCTTAATACCAGTCATCATGAATTCAATAAGATTCAATCATTTATTATCTTTTTGGATTTTTCTTGTTCTATCCACATGGATGGCTTCAGCTAGGTCCGTCCCAGCAATATGGCACATGTATGGAATCGAACTTTATTTGTTTAAGTTTTTCTCAAGCTTAATACCAGCTTGCATTAGATTTTCTTTACCAAGCTTAATACCAGCTTGTCTTTGATTTTTCTTTACCAAGCTTAATACCAGCTTGTCTTTGATTTTTCTTTACCAAGCTTAATACCAGCTTGTCTTTGATTTTTCTTTGAATGAAACCTCATTTGATTTCATGATGACAGGTGTATGCTTGATTTGAGTCAAGAACCATTTTTCACTCAAAAGCCTTAATAAAATGGATCCCACAAGTCAAACTTTCTAAGTTCTCATAAGTCATTTATTTATTTTGTATAGTCAGCCTATCAGTACATCCCATCATCATTTCCTTATGATTTTAGCTCATGCATTCATTTCTGCTTCTATGACATAATGAAATCAATGTGCTATATCATTAAACAGAACTGTTTCATTTTTAATTTTTCTATTGTTTTTGATTTTTCAAATTTTCTATTGTTTTTGATTTTTCAAATTTTCTATTGTTTTGGTTTTTCAAATTAGAATATCTCCCCCTAAAAACCTAAAAATAGAAAATCTTTTTGTGTTTTTGTTGAGAAAAGAGAACTGTACAAGATAAAATAAAATGAAAATACTAAAAAATAATAAAAAACTATCTAATGAAAGTGATGATCATTTGTTAGACTCAGATGAGGATTGAACTTCATCCTTTTGAAAAACACCATTAGCCGATAACAGATATAAAAATCTGGGTTTATCAAAAGCTTTTGTGAAAAGATCGGCTTTCTGGTGATCGGTGTGAATTTTAACAACATCGATTAATTTCTTCTCAAAACAATCACGTATGAAGTGATATTTTATGTCGATGTGTTTGGTTTTGGAGTGCTGCACTGGATTTTTAGTGACAGCAATGGCAGCAGTGTTATCAACATAAATCGGAGTGTTAGAAAAATGTAACCCATAGTCCCTGAGTTGCTGTTGAATCCAGATGATTTGAGAACAGCAACTTGCAGCAGCAATATATTCAGCTTCACAGGTTGAAGTAGACACCGACGTCTGCTTCTTGCACTGCCAGGTGACCAATCGGTTTCCAAAGAACTGACATCCCGCAGATGTTGACTTGAAATCTCTTTTACATCCACCATAATCTGAATCACTATATGCAGTAAGCTCAAAGTTATCATCATTAGGGTACCATAAGCCAAGTTCCGGTGTACCCTTCAGATAACGCATAATCCTTTTGACAGCAATCAGGTGAGATACTCTTGGTTTTGATTGATAACGAGCACACAAGCAAGTGGCAAACATGATATCTGGCCGAGAGGCAGTGAGATACATGAGAGATCCGATCATTCCCCGATACAGAGTGGCATCAATTAACTCCCCCTTTTCATCTGGAGTAATCCCGTGATTAATCGCCAGTGGGGTACCAGCAGGCTTCGCATCAGACATACTGAACCGGCTCAGAATGTCACCAACGTATTTGGTTTGATGAATAAAAATCCCTGCCTCAGACTGATCCACCTGTAAACCCAAGAAAAACTTCATCTCTCCCATCGAACTCATTTCAAATTTTTCTTTCATAACTGTCTCAAATTCCTTGCACAGATTATCATTTGTGGATCCAAAAATTATATCATCCACATACACTTGTACCAAGAGTAAATCACTGTCCTTCTCACGGATGAATAAAGTGCAGTCAATGACACCTCTTCTGAACCCGTTGTTCAGAAGGTGAGTGGAAAGTGTCTCGTACCACGCTCTCGGAGCCTGATGCAATCCATACAACGCTTTGTCTAGCTTGTAGACTTTATCACGATGCAATGGATCTTCAAATCCGGGAGGTTGATTGACATACACTGTTTCACTGATAACCCTGTGAAGGAACGCGCTCTTTACATCCATTTGATAAACCTTGAACTTTTTGAAGGATGCATAAGCCAGAAAAATACGAATGGCTTCTAGTCGAGCGACCGGAGCAAACACCTCATTATAATCCAATCCCTCTATCTGTCTGAATCCTTGAACCACCAGACGAGCCTTGTTTCTCACGATTATCCCGTGATCATCCTTTTTGCAACGAAGAACCCATCTAGTGCCAATGACTTTTGCACCTTTGGGTTTATCAACTAGTTGCCAGACCCCTAACTTCTTGAACTGCAACAGTTCCTCTTGCATGGCGTCTACCCATGATTCTTCTTTGAGGGCTTCAGTGACGGTACGCGGTTCCACTTGAGATATAAAGCAGGAATGAGCACAAAAGCTTACATCTGCAAAATCAAGAATGTCTGCAAGACCACCTGAAGAAATCTGACTTCGAGTCTTTACTCCATCTAAAGGACTCCCTATAATGTTGTCTTGAGGATGAATTCGATTAATTCTTCCAACAGGATGAGCAGGAACCTCAACCTCAGGATCTAAGTTATTCAAATTCAAGTCCTCAAGATCAGGTACAAGATTATCAACAACTGGTTCAGGAGCAGCTGGGGGATTGTCATCTGTGTCTGAGCTGTCATCATTTACCTGTGTAGAGGGACCAGATGTAGATGTAGGTTGAAAAGTAGCATCGGGTGCATTCTGCACATCATACAACATCTGAACAGCTACATCTTCATCTGAGTACATGGGGGGCATATTGAATGAGTCAAACAGACTGGAATAGTCAAACATCCAATCTGGCCCTTTTCCAGGTGGGGGCATTGTATACTTTTGAACATCCACGTGGTACCACTCCTCCACATTATGAGTTGCAATGTTGTAAACTCGTTTATTTGGAGTGCTATACCCAAGAAAGTACCCTTCTTCCACCTTTTCATTGAACTTGCCCTGCTCATGTTTCTTAAGCATGGTGCATGGAGCACCAAATGGTTCTAGATACTTAAGATTTGGCTTTCGGTTATGGAGCAGTTCAAAGCAAGTCTTCCCATGTCTCTTCACAATAAGAACCCGGTTCAATGTGTAACAAGCATTGGCAACAGCTTCATTCCAGAATTGAACCGGTAGAGAAGAATCAGCAAGCATAGTTCTAGCAGCCTCAATCAATGTCCTATTCTTGCGTTCAGCAACGCCATTCATCTGTGGAACATATGGAGCACTAAACTGTTGCACAATGCCTCTTGCATTACAAAAATTCTCCATGTTGTGATTTTTGAACTCGGTTCCATTATCAGTTCGAAACTGACGAATCTTGAGCTTATAGAGCGATTCAAGTTTGGTAACCAAAACTTGAATGCAATCAAACGTTTCTGATTTCTCCTTCAAAAAGAAGACCCAAGAGTATCTGGAGTATTCATCAGTGATAACCAGGCAGTATTGATCTCCAGCTATACTCTTCCGATTTACTGGACCAAACAAATCCATGTGGAGAAGCTCAAGAGGAACATTGATTGAATGATACTTTTTCAGCTTATGAGACTGCTTAGACTGCTTTCCTTTCTTGCATGAAACACAGATATCAGACAGCTTAAAATTTTTCAAGCTAACTCCCTCAACCAAACTGTTGTGTACCAGATGATTCATCTTGCGTAAACTCAAATGGCCCATCCTCTTATGCCAAAGGATTGAATCTTTTTCAGTTGCCTTTGTCATAAAACATGAAGCTGTGGAGGATGTAGTTGAAGCTGTAGCCATATTGAGAACATACAAGTCTTGTTTTCTTGGAGCAGACATTAAAATCCAATCTTCAGGTATCTGCACACCTTGCTTGAGAATATAACACTTTGAGTCATCAAACAGAACCTTGTACTCTTTGTCACAAATCTGAGAGACTGACAGGAGGTTGTTTTCCAACTGTTTGACATATCTGACATTATCGAACGAAACCTGTCCATTTGTCAAGATTCCCTCTCCTGTAATAAAACCACCCTTGTCTCCAGCAAAAGCTACATAGCCACCTCGAACTGAGTTCACATTGGTGAGCAAAGAAATATCACCAGTCATGTGTCTGGAAGCCCCACTATCAACGATCCAATTGCTGTTTACTCCAGCTTTTGGGGCAACCTGCACAATAAAGAGACTATCAGTTTACATTGGGAACCCAAGCCTTTACGGTCTTGGGTTGACCCATTGAGTCTCGGATCCAAACATCGATCCATTTTCCCTTAGGAATAGGTTTATCTGAAATTTGTGGAACAGACACCTCAGATGATTTAACTTTCCAAATTGCATTTTTATCAAAAGAGGTTTTCAGATAAATGGATGATTGTTTTGATTGGTTAACATTAATCTCATTTGGAACCACCAATGTTTCCAACTTTCCCTTACCCTTGTCTGAACCCTTAGGCTGAGTGTGAAATGAAGATTTTGACTGAAAAGATTTAGACACAGATTTGCTAGGTTTTGGTAAAGCAGACTTTAAGGTTATGAAAGGGACAACCTTAGGTCTGATCAACTGAGGGCAAAACCTCACAATGTGCCCTGGTTCACCACACTCAAAACAGACTTTAACACCTTTTTTATGAAAGTGTTTTAAATCAGAAAATGACTTTTTAGTTGATTTAAAAACATTTGATTTTTGACAATCTTGCTCGAAACCCAAACCCTTCCTTCCTTTGTTACCAAACTGAGCTGATTTGGTAGCACAATTAGCTTCAGACTCCTGTGAAGCTTTAACAAAGCATAGTTCCTTGTAAATCTTTGATTTGGAGATTGGGTCACCTTTCATGACACTAGTAATTTGATTCCGAGGAGTACTCTGCTTTGATGAATACTCTGATTCATCCTCGGAATCAGAAACCCAATCTTCCACGATTCCATCCACCCTTGAATCCTTAGTCTGAGATGAACTCTGATTTTCACTCAGACTAACTGGATCAACTACTAATGGAGTAGTAACTTGAAAGTCCTTTACGTCTTTGTCATTTGGAGTGTTGACAAAGGCATTTAGGATTGGTGGAGGACATTTTTGATAATTAACCTTTTCCTTCCCCTGATCAGTACCCCTACTGATCATATGCTCAATGATATAAGAGGAGCTCTCATAGCTCTTGAGCTTCTGTCCCAAAGTCTCATAATCACACTCAACTAATGCTAATTTCTTCTTAATCTCATTTATGGTATTGAGATAAGAAGTAATAGCATCTTGCTTGTTCAGAACAGCGATCTCGGCCTCATGCAATTGTCTATTTAAAAGATCAATTTTATTTTGAAAATCCTTTTCATTAGATTTTAAAACTTTGTTTGCTTCAATGCACAAGTCAAGATCGGTCATCAGATCACTGTTATGCTTCTGGTAAGCAAGGACCTTGCTCCTAAGATCAACACAATTGAAACACTCAGATTGAGAAGATGAACAATCAGTGTATACCTGCTCAGAAGAATCAGTAGAAGCAGACGAGTTTGCCATCAAAGCAAATTGAGTTGAAGAGTCATCAGCTTCTCCATCAGATTCTTGAGTGTCAGAATCCGTCAAACTTTCTGAGTCTGAACTTGATGCCTTGTCATCAGTCACCAACACATCTCCCTGACTGCTTTCTTCATCAATATCATCAGAATTCTGAATCTCTGCCACACATGCTTTCTCTTGATCTTCCTTATCAGCATTAAATCTGAAGTCCCAGTTTACACCTTCATCTTGTTGAACCATCAAGGCTTTACTACCAGAAGATGAAGATCCAGCTGTTGTAGGAGAATCAATAGGAACTAATCGCCTTTCAGAATTATCATGGGCAGACTTCTGATGCTGAAATGGGTTCTTGTTTCCAGCTTTCTTTGGCTGCTTGCATTGTCTAGCAAAGTGACCCTTTTCACCACAGTTGTAGCATGTAACAGAAGCCATATCAAATCCAAACTTGGACTCCTTGTTTAGATTGATGTCTTTTCCTGTCCTCTTCACAAACTCCTTAGCTCTTCTGACTGCACTAGCCAATGCCCACATGATGTCAATTCTTTCCATATCATCAGGATCAATTTGAGAGTAGTCATCATTGGTCAAATATGGATTGCCGATCTGACCAGCAACCAATCCATCATATGAACTAACCAATGTTGACAGAAGACCCATGTGCTCTTTAGCAATCTCAACTGTGACTTTATCAAAGTTCTCTGTCTTCAGACTTGCAGTAGGCTGATGATGCTCTTGTTGTGAGCTCGATGAAGAAGATGGGCTAAAGTGCATCTGAGCTGCAGATGGGGCTTCAGAAGCTTTAGACACAAAGGCAGTTTTCAGAGGAGCATGAGTTGTAGACTTATCAACTGTGGGAGTGGAGTAGTATAGAGAAGGATCTTGAACTTGTGCAACCCTCTTGGCCTTCCATTTGTTCTCTATCTCCTGCTCTTTTAGCTTCTGAATGAAATCATTGATGTCCATATGAGCCATCATCTGATTTTGCTTGAGTACCATCAAGAAGGACTCCCATTTTGGAGGTAGTGCATCTGCCAAACATTGAATCTTCTCTTGAGTTGTGGTTTTGACCTCGTGGTTGAACAGCTCACTCAACAGATGATAAAACCTTGCAATCAACTCATCAAGGGACTCATTTCCCACATACATAAAGCTGTTGAATTCCTTTTTCAAAGCTTTAGACTTAATGCTCTTCAAAGCATCATTACCCTCATATCTTTGCTGCAATGCATCCCACAGAAGCTTAGCCGAAGGAAACTGTCTAAACTGATGGAAGATATCAGTGGCAATGGACTGTGACAAAATAGCATAGGCTTTCTTCTCATAATCATACAGCTTCCTCTGAGGCTCAGTCATCCGTGTGACTAGCATAGGAGTTCCATCTTCATTCAGAGGCCGCAGATAACCTCCTTCAATCATCATCCACAGATTTGTATCCACCCCATTGATGTGGATCTCAAATCTATATTTCCAGTGAGGGTAATCATCTAAATTCAACAACTTAGGAGCTTTGTTTGAGTTCCCTGTCTCATTCTCTGTCAACAAGAGAGTCTGAATGCGATGGTTTTGGTTAGCCATGAGAGCTAAATCCTCCATTTGATCAGAAGTAATAAGATTCAACACTTAGAAAAATTTCAGAAGCAACTGGCGAATGAGTGCTAAACTGGCGAATGTCGGGGGCCGAATGTGTGGAAACTGGCGAATGAGAGACTGAGTATGAGAACTGGCGAATGGGTAAGTCGAATGACCTATTAGGCGAATGGCAAGTCGAATGAAGTCTTTCGCCGAATGAGTATTGAGAATGAGGCTTATTCGGCGAATGAGGAATGTCTAAGAAGCTATTCGCCGAATGAAAGTGTCGAAGGAGCTATTCGCCGAATGAGAGCTATTCGGCGAATGGGAGGTTATTCGGCTGATCTTATTCGGCCGCCAGAGTCATTCGGCGATCTGGGGTTTTTTACAACGAAAATCTCGATATCTTTCGATTTTGACCAGATCTAACCACCAAATTTTGCACAGAACTTCAAGACATGATTATTAACCAATTGGGAAGAAACTAGATCAAATGAACCACAAAAACACTTAAAATCTCAATGAAATAGTGACTTTGGAAGCAAGAAACTTAGGGTTTTTGGAAGTTACGAAAATCAGGGTTTTGGGAATCTCAGATCTGTTGATTTTGAGTGGAAATCGAGTAGAATCAAGAGCCAAAGCTCTGATACCACTTTGTTGGACCGATTTGGAGCTCGGAAACAATCCGAATCCAATGAAAAACTACTCGACAACCTCTGGGATAGTGCGGAATCCTATTCCAGGGTTTTCCAATCAAAACCAACAGAAACCGTGGTGATCCGAGGCTATAGAAACGACTTGGAAGCAACGATCGAACACCACGGGTTGAGAATCGAACTTGGATGATCAAGAACCGCTCAAATCTTCAAGAGTTTTGACACTGGAGTGCTAGGGAAGAAGGAGGGCTCTGGAAAGTTAGGTTTGAAATGATTTGAACATCTATATATAGGCTGTAGTCATTCGGCCGAATGAGTGGCCGAAGCAGCTCATTCGGCGAATGACTAAGCTCGAATGAGCAGACATTCGAATGAGTCATTCGGCGAATGACTCATTCGGAACTTAGACATTCGCTATAACCTTCATTCGCCGAATGACTTCATTCTAGAGTCATTCGGCCGAATGAGAGTACTTCATACTCAAACAGTTTATAATCAAATCAAACAACTAGATAAACATTAATAGACAATAATCAATAGAAATAAACATTATGAAATAGATATAAAGACAACTTCCATTAATACTTTGAACATTTACATGATAAGAGTTACAAAACTGAACTAGGGACAATAAACATGCATCAACAACTAGTACCTGATCGTCCAGCAAATCCGTACGGTGTGTGTACTTGCCCTTAAATTATGTGTAAATACTATGTGATAAACAGTGTGTGATAACAATTTAGTGGAAACAATTAACAGCTGTACCTTTTTCAATGAGAATCGAAATATAAATATACAACAGCATAAAGTGAAATAATGGTTGTGAAAAACAAATGACAAATACAGTCGGTTGCGATATGATGTCCACAAATAGCAGGAATCCGATGGCCGACAATTCAGTAAGAAAACAATGTGAATTCGATCATAACAATATGAAAACAGTTTAGTTTAGTTGAGTCCTACCGGGAGAAATCCAATTTGGAATAACATCTTAGTATCGTTTACGAATAGTAACTGACAGTGTGTTTGCTCGGGTGACGATTCATACAAACATATCTCTGAGTTTAACGTTCTGAATGATAACTGAAAAGTAGAAAACAAAAATCAGAAAGTGAAACTGTAACATCAGTGCCGGACGCGTGCCGGAACGGTGATCGCAACAGTAAATCGTACAGTAACTCAGGTACACATAACGTGAAACTATGTTTATGCTATTGATACATTATGCTTAACACGAGATTATTATACGATTGTCTGAAATCTGATTAAGACCTTAGGGTTTAACAGTCAGAAACATATCAGACAACACAGTGTTGAAACACAGATACTTGATTTGATGCTATTGTGTATAAACGTGTGTGAGGTTAAACAAAACAAAACCATAATGGTTGTTGTTACAGAATGCTAAACAGACAAATTATTCGTATAGGTGACGATCTGTATGAATGATTCTGAGAGTTTAACGTTCTGAAATAATTACTGAATAGTAGAGAACAAGAATCAGAAAGCCAAACCATCGTCGTGTTCGTTTAAATGACGATTCGAACGAATACGCGCGATGGCGACGCGATCTGACAAAACGAAAAACGAACACGAAAACGATACGAACGATAATAATTTTAAGGAAATAAAATATTTCCTGTTTTACAATTTTGAAACTCATCATAAACAAAATTAAACGAAACTATTTTAACAATCGCGAACAAATTAACGAAACGTGTAAAAATATATATTTCGATAAATAATTTAATATTACAATATTTAAAATAATTTCAAATGATAATCATATTTTAAACATCCTAAAATAATCCTTTTTATTTAAAATTACGAAGAACACGCGTAACGATCCGGAAACGCGACAAAACGTGAACCGAGCAACCGAAACGAACCTGAACACCCACGGGGTATTTAAACCCTAAATGAGTTCATTTAATTCACTTTTCCTATTTCTCTCCCTCTCTACACTCTCACTCCCGTTTTCTTTCTCTCTCTAAAATTTCCACCATTTTCAAGCTTTGAAGCTCCATATCTCACTCAATTGGTGACCAAATCGCGTGTTCTTAGAGCCTAAACGACCACGTTGATGTCCTCTACATGAAAGTACAAGGGATCTGAAGATCAATCCACTGAAAATCGAGGTAATGATCAAGGAAAGTTCGTGAAATTTAGGGTTTTCTAGATGTTTAAAACTCACCCACACACAACTGATCCTAAGTCACCATCTTTCGAACACCACACCCCTTCAAGCCCTCGGTCGTGTACTCGGGATCTTAGAAATCACCTGGGACTATTTGGGTTGAGGTAGAAGACAATGGGAAGCCAGGGTTCGTGAGTAAACCACGGCTGGCCAAACCAACTAGCGAATGGCCGAACCCTCAAGACGACGAACCTGTTGTGAGGAATGCACTTGGGCGAACCCTGCTCTTTGACGAACCTGAGCCTCAGCATCGAACCCTTGGTTCGTCTAACACCAGCAGCCAGACCATAGTGACTAAGCCGAACCCTTAGTGCCCCGAACCTGCATGATGCATCACGAACCCTCTATGGTGGCCAACTCGATGGTATGGGACGAACCTTATGCGCCAGACCCACGAACTTGATGCGTGCCACCTACCACCGAACCCATGCAAGGGTGGCGAACCCTCTTCCTACCACGAACTTTGCATGGGAGCCAAACCATCATACGCAACAAGGACCTCCGAACCATATGCTAATCACCAATTAGCCGAACCTATGGAGAGGGTCGAACCTTAGCCGAGTCTTATTCTTACCAGCCGAACTATGCAAGGTCACGAACCCTTTGGTTCGTTGGGATTAATCCTGTGCCGAACCTCATCTATAAATCCAAAAAGGTTCGCTGACCCAACCACATTTGAACGTGGATCCAACTAATCAGCCATGCAACCAGTTCGTGTGAACCACCTCAGTCGGATTGTGCATTGGGCAGGCCCAATCGACATGCCACCGGCCCAAACTCTTTGACGTGGCCCATTTCATTTGATAAGCCAATTTAAACCATATCCGTTTGCCCCAAAGTCTCCGGCCCAATTCGCCTAGCCGGCCCAACCTATTGTTGAACAAGCCCAAACCATTAAATAATTATCCTTCGTCTTAAGTTAGATAACTCATTCTTTGTTCGGGCCAAATCAAATGTTAGGCTCACCTAGATCGGCCCACATTAACTATTTGAACCAACAAAAGGCCCACAAGGTTCAAGTATCAATAGACATGAAAGAGGTTATAACTTGTTAAAGATGATTAATATACAAACTAAAAACCTAAGTTTTTATACTTGAAATTCTTTTATCACGATGAGGATTTAAATGAAGTCTCAGAAGTAAGAACAAAGTAAGTTACTTTAAACCTTGTTGGGGGAATTGCTATCAAGGCAACAACAAATAACTTAGGGTCAAATAGAGATCAAGAACTAACAGTGTTAGCCAACTTTAGGGCTAACACTAACACTTACACGCACACGAATCATTACAACACATACTTATAGACTACACATATTATGAAATCAATACACGATCGTGAACATCACATCAAGTACAAACGAAGAGCGTGCGTATTCTTGTTTTGCTTAGTCAACTACTACGGACACAAGGTGAGTTCATTTGTTCCTTTTCAAACTTATTTGTTTTACTTCGGGACTGAGAAGCATGTTAAACATTTTCATAAACTATTGAAATGTTATTTAACCCTTTTGAAACTTAAACATGACGCTTACAATAAGGCTTATGCTTGGAAACTAGTATACTTTGAGAAGCTATAAACTTGATATTTATTCTACAAACTTGATGCTTATGCTTGAAACGAGATGCTTAAACTTGAGACTTGACGCTTATGCTTGAAACGAGATACTTAAACTTGAGACTTGATGCTTATGCTTGAAACGAGATACTTAAACTTGAGACTTGATGATTATGCTATCGAATACATGATGAAACTATATGTGAATGCTTGAATCTATGTGCTTGAAACTATGATTGCGCGCGAAATACTATGCATGTATCTAATCATAGGCTACGTAATTGCTAAACTTCTGCTAGTGCAGAGCTTGTACCTATGTATTGAGATACATGAAAACTAAACCATGACGAGGCTAAGCTATTATCTATATAAGAGACATGTAATTGCTAAACTTCTGCTAGAGCAGAGATGTTGTCTGCTTATATGAGATATGTAATTGCTGGATTGTTTGTGTATGAATGGCTTGTGTCTATGTATGAGATACGTAATTGCTAAACTTCTGCTAGAGCAGAGCTTGTATCTTGTATAGGAGACATGTAATTGCTATACTAAGCTTAACTAATTCATGAGATACGTAATGGCTAAACTTCTGCTAGAGCAGAGCTTGTATCTAGCCGTGAGCTACGTAATTGCTAAACTTCTACTATAGCAGAGCTTGTACTCACGTATGAGATTAGGGAAAGCTAAAATTTGTGCGTGTGAAACTATGATGCTTGTTTAAACTTACTTTGAAGCTAATACTTATGAATGCTATAGACTTATAAACTTTGAAACAGAAAACTAAAGCTATGATGAGGAATGGGTTGATTGGTAGGTAAAATGCTTAATTATTATTAATAACAGTGTCATATGCGAATTAGTATGTGGTGGGACGGCGTCTGGGCGGGTTGTAGGCTCGACTCAAGGGTATGCCCTATATATAAGCATACCGATTTGGATATTACATGTGGAGTTAATGAGGTTAAGGTTTTACCGAAAGAGGTTAGCTGAAGCTATTTTTAAAACTTATAAACATTATGAACTCACCAACCATTGTGTTGACTTTGTTTTTCTTACATGCTTTCTCAGGTGAAGAACAGGTTTAAGCTAAGGCTTTGGACTGCAGGCTAAGTGGCCTAGATAGAGGACCTAGTTAATTTTGGAAGCACATATTTTGTTGTTCATATGAATCTCTTTTGGATGTCTTGTACAGTTACAAGATAGAAAACTTTGATTCTTTTGTTAGGTTTACCGAGTTAAATTACTGAACATTGCTATTGTAATTTAACTTTGTAATCCTAGTTTAATGTTTGATTGTGCTTTAGTTATTCTTAATATTGATGCTATGTAAACAATCTGATCATTACGATTATCACTGAAAATATCGCGCCCCGAGAACCTTCTGCCCGACGGGGACTTCGATCCAACCCCGCCGGGGATAGAAACCGTCATTGTTTTCGTTCTGGTGACGATTCAAACAAATACGCGCGAAAGTGAAGCGGTCTGACGAAACGAATAAAATAAATGTTTCGAAGTAATAAAATTAAGAAATGAATTTTAAAACATTTATTAGGAATTATTAATTTAAAAAGATTTTAAGAAAACTATTTTAATTAAACGAACATAAATCACGCATTACGTTACGAGAACGCGACGTAAACTTAAAACCGAGCAACCGAACGAACCCAAACTTACCGAGGGTATAAAAACCCTTAACTCTTCCATCTTCTTCATTAAACACACCACCAACCTCTCTCTCTCTAAAATCCTGATCCCGCCTTCTCTCTCTAGAAAAACACCACAAAAACTACCATAACTCTCTCATTTCTTAGCCAAATTGCTCAAATTTGGTATTCACACGAAGCTCTCAACATTTCCTACATGAAAGTACAAAGGATTGGTCCTATCTCCATCTCAAACTCTTGAAATTTTAGTGAGAAGGTTCATTTTTAGGGTTTTCTACAAACCCAACAGAAACCGAAGTTTAACTGCTTTTAAACATCTCTTTTTCGACCCATACACCTTCTAAATGAGTTTACTCACATAAACCCACTCAAAACGACTACATATACGATTAAAACTCGAAATCGTTGTCTTCCATGGCTGATAACTCGTTCAGGCGAATGGCCATGAGAATGAGCCGGGAGAATGAGCCATTCGGGTGAATGACTCATTCGGGTGACTGACTCATTCTTACGATAATCATAAGAATAGGCCGTTTTCACTATATGAACTCAGTTAACAACTCAAATTTCAAAAGGAACAATCAAATAAGAGATCATAGCTCATATAGCATTTAATCAAACACAAGACTGTGAATACAATATCAGTACGACAACAGTGAGCGCACGCATTTCTTGAGTCTTAGTCAACCACTTCAACGTTCATATGCCCCTTTTCTAATCTTTTGATTTTAACTTTGGGGCTGAGAAACATGATAACTTTTTTTTTATTTAAAAGCTTTAGTTTATTATTTCAATTATCATGTGATTTAGATAATATTGATTTTATCTTTATTATCATATTTTATTTTATCATTATCATTATGTGTGCTTGTGTATGAAATAACGTGTAAAACATAACTGGTATGATATCATGATAACATAACTTCATGATACCATTCCATCAAAATGAATGACACAATGCATCAAGGCTAGATCTCATATCAACGGGTTTATAACACGTTGTTAAAATCATTGAGAATACATAACATTGAGACAAAATTTGAGACAATCACTTGGGATATCAAGGATGACATCATGATAACATAGTTTCAAGATATCATCCCTCACATATGCTAACATTGTATGATAAGATAAGATCTTATGATACAATGTTAAAGACTAGAGATCAAAGCATTGTGTTCATATTATTTTGATTATACCATGAGAACATAACAAGGATGATGTCACGATAACATAATTTCCTGATATCATCTTCACTGAAATAACACAAGTGTATACTACAAACCCAAAATATAGTTACAAAATAAGACTTCAAACAAGACAATTAAACAATTAGGATTTAGTGTGTTTCTAATCCATCCTAGCATGTTTCTTCATCTTGTTCTATCTTAAAATGGTCTCCTTAGTTGTCTCTGAGAAAGTCTTAAACCTGATTATCTGAAACACGTGAAAAGTAACTGTCAACTACAGAAGTAGTTGGTGAGAACAATAGGTTTAACATATGAAATCATGAATTTGTAATATAAGGCATAGGTATATTAAAGCAATAAATGAATTACATGGATGGGTTGTAACCCAAACTAACATCAGGTATGTCAAACGAGTGTAAACAGTCCAAAGACTGTTTGCACGAAAACCAACATATAATCAAGTCCCAAACTACGTTTGGAGTCAGAAAATTAGTCAGCAACAATGATAACCATACGTAACCGAAATCTGCGGTTAGTTTATAAAACAAATTTAAAATCTAACTGCAGCAATCGGTCTGCCCAAATATGTCCGCTTTCCCCTGTTGTGATCACCTAGTACTAACGCTAATGAATATGAAACCTGATGTGTTTATAAGTTTGTTCACAACGATGGACACCATGCTTTTAAACATTGCTTTAAACTAGCGTGTTAATGCCTTATTTGATAACATGATTGAAAACCTTGTGTTGAGTACCATGAAATGAATCCTTGTTTGAACACCATGAAAACCATTGTTTGAATACCATGTTGTGAATCCTTTGATTGAGTATATAAGATAGCATCCTTGTATAACAACAAGGTTTATAAAAGATTAATTTCGAAAACACGAGTTTAGAGTAGAAGAGTTTATAAACTCCTTTAAAAACAATTGAGAAATCCCTTGGATTTCTAAAGTAAACCTGTAATGTTTGCCAAGTAACAGTAATATGTATCATGAAATATGATTGAAGTAAGAGCATTTGATCACGTGTTCCACCCCAAAACAGTTGTAAAAACAGTAAAAAGAGGGGCTAATGTTCTCACCTGTCTGCAGTAGACTCTGAACTATAACAAATAGCAAGTAGCAAACAGGACTTCTAACTGGTTCCTATATCATTGTAATCACACATAAGATATAAGATTTATAATTGTATAGAATTTGATTCATTGATTGACTTGTGTTCTCTTGAACTTGATTAACACTTGATTACATGATCTAATGATTACGATTGTTGTGTAAACTTGAAAATCATGATTGAGTTACTTGATTGATCAATGATTCATGAAAAGACTATGTTATGATCTTTTATGCACAAACTCATTATGCATAAAATAACATGTTCTAATGAATTTGATAACCTTGTAAAACTTGAAGTTTTGACGAAATGTTCCAATTGTTTTAAGTCCCTTGTGATTATGAATTGATCTCATTATTAGTTTAGGTTAAACTTAACCCAACCTAAACCAACTCATAACTACTTTGCATTGTGGCCCACAACATGGGCCAAAAGCAATTGTTATTGGGCCAAGTATGTGAGTATAGGCCAAAGTTCTAAACGAGACTCAATGTGGGTTTGCTATTGGATAGAGAGTTCTAATGGACTAGACCGAATCATATGGGCCACAAGTAATCGAATTTGGGCCAACCATTGGGCCTTGAGCCCATGAAGACATGATAGACTTAAATAAAGGTCTATAGGTCTCTTAGGTTAACCATGGCCCAATTGTATGTGAGGTTGGGTCAACCAACATTTTTATGGGCCATGTAAAATACCCAAGACAATATTGGGCAAATTTAAAGATCGTAATGGCCGATATAACTCCATTGGGCTTGGTTTACGTCAATGGGCCAATTGTTAATGAAGTTGGGCCAAAGAAGCTTGAATTGGGCCGAAAGAGGTCATGGCTACCAACTTGGGCAGCGAACCTTCCATGGTTCTATCAATAGGTTCGGCTTGCATGCTACGAACCATGTAGGTTTGTGCAGGTTCGCCATAGCCCAAGGGTTCGTGAACAGGAAGGCCACATGCAGGTTCGTCAGAAAGGTTCATCTGCATGGGTTCGTTAGGTGATTCGACCTGCAAAGGTTCGGTTATATTCCAACGTTCGGTTCTAGTGATAAAGCATAGGTCTTGCCATAGGTTCGCCAACTAGGGTTCGCGAGTCAAACATGGTTCGCGACATGCATAGGGTTCGGCAAGTGAGCAACGAATCATGTAGGGTTCGTCTACGTGCAAGGGTTCGCCTAGGTTCGCTATTGCATGAAGATTTGGCTGAGAAACCTTGATAGCTTCGGCATGTCGGGTTCGTGGCGTGCTTGGAAGATTCATGCAGGTTCGTGGGACCCATTAGGGTTCGGCTGCCGGTGACCAACGAACCATGTTTTCGTTTTCCACTTAGGTTCGCCAAAGGAGGGTTCGGCAACCTCCCACCACCGAACCTGTCCATCTTCATCAGCATCCTCATCCATTCTCTAGTTCCAGATCTCTATCTAAGCTGCTCTAGCATCAAGAAAGGTTGCTATAGGTGCGAAAATGGAAATGGGGTGCTAGAACCGGCTAAGTGTCGAGTTTCAACAACACCCACATCAAAAACCCTAAATTCGTGATTATTCAAGCATCAATACCTCGAGATTCTGTGGATAAAACTCCAGATCCCTCGTACTTCTGTGTAGAGGATGTCAAGAGCTACACGTGGACACCGAGAACACCCAAATCCGTGGAGAAACGAAGGAGTTATGCGCGGTTGAAGCTCGGTTTCTAGAGAGAGGGTTGACGGGAATTTTAGAGAGAGAAAGGGTTGGCTGAAATTAAATGAAGGAAATGACCTTCTTTAAGGCTTTTATAGCCCGTGTGGTATTCGGGTTCGTTCCGGTCGCTCGGTTCGCGTTTCCGGAACGTAACGTTTATTTTACGCGATTTAAATAAAAGAGTTGTTAACTCAATAAAATGATGAGTTTCAAAATTGTAAAAATAGAAAATAATTATTTTTAACTATTTTTACTCTTCGTGCGTTGCCAGATCGTTAAACACATACAATTACGTGTATACCCGCAATCACGTACGTTTTTCGATCGTATTAATTATTTAAAGTCGTTTAATCATAATTATAAGTTCAACATTCGTATAATTATGGATCGTCACCCATAACTATACTCAGTCTCGCTTACGTATTACGATTCTTGTTGAATTAATTAATTGTCATAATATTCGTCTTAACACTACGCACTAACACAATCCTGTTACACCGAACGCAGCATATATATAGGGCTCACTCTCGCTGCCCACCACTGTTTCGATATAACACGATACTGTTCTTGCCTAGTGTAATCGACTGTAAATAATAATACATACTTGTTCTCAAATAATAAGGATTCTAACACACAAGCACATAATGAACATATGAATCACATAGATTAACTGAACATGGACACCCACCGTTCTAACACTGTTTACGATTATCATGACTAAATGTACAAATGTTACAGTCTCCCCTAGTTAAGGGAATTTCGTCCCGAAATTAACTAGCCGAAGGTACTGTAAAAAGATGAGGGTACTTAAGCTTCATCTGGTCCTCACGTTCCCAGGTGAACTCAGCACCGCGTTTGCCCTCCCATCGTACCTTTACGATCGGGATACGGCTGCGTTTAAGTTTCTTGACCCCATGATCCATGATTTCCACCAGACGTTCTATGAATTGCATGTTTTTCTGAATCTGAATGTCTTCCAGTGGAATCTGAACATCATGATCTGCTAAGCATTTCTTAAGATTTGATACATGAAAAGTATCGTGAACATTGCTTAGCTCCACTGGAAGTTTGAGTTTGTAGGCTACGGGACCAATCCGTTCCAGGATCTCAAAAGGTCCAACGTACCTTGGTGCAAGTTTCCCCTTTTTCCCAAATCGGACTACGCCTTTCTAGGGAGAAACTTTGAGTAAGACTCGGTCACCGACTTGAAACTCAAGTGGTTTCCGACGTCGATCAGCATAACTCTTCTGCCGATCTCGTGCGGCCTTAAGCCGTGACTGAATGATTGTGATCTTGTCTGATGTTTCCTGAATAAGTTCGGGTCCTACGACCTGTGAGTCACCAACCTCGGTCCAGCAGATCGGTGATCGGCACTTTCTACCATATAAAGCCTCGAATGGTGCACATTGAATGCTTGTATGGTAGCTGTTGTTATACGAAAACTCGATAAGTGGAAGATGAGTGTCCCAACTTCCACCGAAGTCAATGACACAAGAACGAAGCATGTCCTCGAGTGTTTGGATAGTCCTTTCGCTTTGACCGTCGGTTTGGGGATGATACGCCGTGCTAAGGTTAACACGAGTTCCCAAAGCCTTTTGCAATGACTGCCAAAAGCGAGAAGTGAAACGACTATCACGATCAGAAATGATTGATATTGGTGTACCATGACGCGCAATGATTTCGTTGATGTACAATGTGGATAACTTCTCCATCTTGTAATCCTCTCGGATCGGGAGAAAATGAGCAGATTTGGTGAGTCGATCAATGATCACCCAAATCGAATCGAAACCTCGCGGAGTTCTCGGCAACTTAGTTATGAAATCCATGGAAATTTGCTCCCATTTCCATTGAGAAATTTCAGGTTCCTGCAGAAGTTCCGAAGGCTTTTGATGTTCTGCTTTGACTTTGGAACAGGTAAGACATTTTCCCACGTACAGTGCTATGTGTCTCTTCATTCCCGGCCACCAGTAAGATGTCCTCAAGTCCTGATACATCTTATCGGCTCCAGGATGAACTGAGTATCGCGACTTATGAGCTTCATCACAGATGAGTGTGCGCAATTCTTCAGACTTCGGAATCCAGATGCGGCCGTTGAGATATAGCACCCCGTCAGATCGAGGTTCCAGTTTCTTCTCAATCCCGCAATCTAAGTCTGTTTTCAGCTGATTTTTTGTCACCACTTGTTGCTGTGCAATACGAATCAAATCTTTCAAGTTTGGCTGTGTGTTGATCTCCATGGTTCTTACACGAATTGGTTTGACTGGTTCCTTGCGACTAAGAGCATCCGCCACCACATTGGCTTTACCCGGATGGTAACGAATCTCACAGTCGTAATCAGTTAGAAGTTCAACCCAACGTCGTTGTCTCATGTTGAGTTCTTTCTGATTAAGGATGTGTTGCAGGCTCTTGTGGTCTGTATAGATGACACATTTAGTACCATAAAGGTAGTGTCTCCAAATCTTCAATGCAAAGACCACAGCCCCTAGCTCAAGGTCATGAGTAGTGTAATTCTTCTCGTGAACCTTAAGCTGTCTTGAAGCATATGCAGTGACCTTGTCTCGTTGCATCAGTACACAACCGAGACCAAGGTTTGAAGCATCACAGTAGACAATGAAATCGTCACTGCCTTCTGGAAGGCTAAGGATAGGGGAATTGCATAACTTCTGTTTAAGAAGTTGAAATGCATCTTCTTGTTTCTGTCCCCATATAAAGGCTTGACTTTTCTGAGTCAAAGTGGTAAGGGGCAAGGCAATCTTGGAAAAATTAGAAATGAATCTTCTGTAATAGCCCGCCAGACCCAGAAATGAACGAATCTCTGTTGGGGTAGATAGGGTAGTCCAGTTCTTAATCGCCTCAATCTTAGATGGATCTACATGTATCCCATCTTTGTTTATGACATGTCCTAAGAAGTGAACCTCCTTTAACCAAAATTCACATTTTGAGAATTTAGCATAAAGTTGTTCAGCTCTTAGTAACTCTAAGACTTTCCTCAAATGATCTTCATGTTCTTGTTCCGATTTGGAATAGATAAGTATATCGTCAATAAAGACAATAACAAACTGGTCTAAGTATGGCCTGCAGACTCGGTTCATCAAGTCCATGAACACTGCAGGTGCATTGGTCAGCCCAAATGGCATAACCACAAACTCATAGTGTCCATATCGAGTCCTAAACGCAGTCTTTGGTATATCCTCATCATTTACTCGTAACTGATGATACCCGGACCGTAAGTCAATCTTAGAGAAGCAAGTTGCTCCCTGTAATTGATCAAACAGATCATCGATCCTGGGCGGAGGATATCTATTCTTGATTGTCAACTTATTTAGTTCACGGTAATCAATGCACATACGGAATGAACCGTCTTTCTTCTTGACAAAGAGAACCGGAGCTCCCCATGGAGAGAAACTCGGTCTAATGAAACCTTTGTCTAAAAGTTCTTGGAGCTGACTAGACAGTTCTTGCATCTCAGACGGTGCTAACCGATACGGTGACTTCGCCACCGGATTTGCTCCAGGGACGAGATCGATTATAAACTCCACTTTTCGGACTGGTGGTAGTCCAGGCAAGTCTTCTGGAAATACTTCCGGATAATCTCGGAAGACTGGAACGTCTCCAACCGTCTTCTTTTCAGGTTTCTTCTCTACCACATGAGCCAGGAATGCGTAGTATTTCTTTCTCAGGTACTTCCTCACCTTGATACACGACACAATCTTCAATCCGCGGCAGGGTTTCTCGCCATAGATTCTCATCGTTTCGCCGGACGGTAAAGGAATGCGAATAAGTTTCTCCGAACATACAATTTCGGCATTGTTTTTGGATAACCAATCCATTCCTATCACAACTTCGAAACTTCCGAGTGTCATAGGAATAAGATCGATGAGGAAAAGATGGTCGTTTAAACTTAATTCACAACCACGCATTATAGAATCAACTAGTATGGTGTTACCATCAGCTACTTCTACGGTATAGGGAGCAGTAAGTATAGATGGCTCTATGTTAAGCAAAGAAGCAGTATGGGCAGAGATAAAACTTTTATCAGCACCAGTATCAAATATGATAGAAACGTAATGACCATTAAGGAGAAATGTACCCGTGACAACTGCTAGGTCCTCGCGTGCTTCGGCAGCTCCGATAACAAAAGCACGAGCAGTAGCAGTGTTGTTGTTGTGTTTAGGACACTGGTTTCTGAAGTGTCCTTCTGCCCCACAATTATAACAGGCCCTTCCACCAGTAGCAGCAGTGGTAGTGGTAGCAGTTGTGGCAGCAGCAAGATGTGCAGATCGGCATGTAGCTGCCAAGTGTCCCATCCGTCCACACTTGAGACACTTCTTGCATGGAGTGTTGGGTAGGTGATGATATTGGCACTTGGTGCAAAGTGGGTACGTGCCAGTATAAGACTTTCTGACTGTGGCAGATTGTGGCATAGCAGTAATGGGTGTGGCATAAGTAGGTGTAACTGCAGTCAGGGCTGCAAAGTTCTTGATTGTCTTTTGCTTCTTCTTCTTGGGAGGTTGTTGTTCAGGCTTCTTGCCTTCATCAATCTGTCCTCTCTTATACCCCTTTCGGGTGAGCACTCCAGACTTAACGTATTCTTCGGTAAGGCTAACTCCAAGATGAATCGCTACCTCTAGAGTAGTGGGGTTATTCCCCATCACAGTTCCCCTGACAACTAGAGGTAAGCCTTCGATGTACTTCTCTATCCTGCGGGATAGAGGAGTAACCAGGTGTGGCACCAGAATGCACAACTCATGGAAACGAGTTGTGTACTTTGCGTTCTCCCTACTATCTTGCACTAGATTCCACATTTCCACCTCAAGTTTCTTTAGCTCATGTCGTGGACAAAACTTATCCACAAATAACTTCTTGAAATCCTCCCAAGATAAAGCTAATGCAACTTCCCGTCCTCTGGTGTTCTTCTCAGAGTTCCACCAGGTGAGTGCGCCTTTATGAAAAGCGCTCGAGGCCATTTTGACCTTTAGGTTCTCAGGACATCCTGTGAAATCAAGAATATCCTCGATGCTCTCTAACCACTGTAGTAGACCAGTAGCTCCTTCGGTACCAGCGTACTTAGGAGGCTTAGCATCATTGAACTGCTTGAAAGTGAAGTTAGCAGTTCCAGTGGTTGTAGCATTTGAGTTATGTGCGGAATCACTAGTACTTCCCCGAAGATTCTGGGTAATATCAGTGACCATGCCCGGAATGACATCTCTCATGTGTATAGCGATGGCTTAGGCAATCTTGTTGATCTCATCGTGGTTGCCACTTGTCGAACCCCCTCCGTTAGGATCACGTCGGGGAGGCATTCTACGAATAGAACCACAAGTGGGTCAGTAATGAGAAAGGATACAATTGAATTTGCATGATAAAATTTAGTAATATATCCATACTACTAGTATTATCATTCAATTGTAATATGAGTATGTACACGTATAAGCAATCAGCTCATTAGCTTACTTCTCACGTGAATGTGTATAACGTTCCATGATCTCACTCCACCAAACCTACACACTGACACTTTCCCGATATACCGAAGATAGCTTATATATAGGGCATACGAAAGGGTCAAGCAAACTGCCAGCCCAGACGCCATCCCACCACCGCTTCGATATACCACGATCATGTCCTTGCTAGCATTTGGCAACACGTTTGTACTGATTTCCATGTATGTTCCATTGATTATGAATTCCATGAACTTTGATCAATTTGAACTATGATTGATTCCATGATTGAACTATGATTATGTTATGCGTGCACCTACTAACAGTTGTTAACATGTAGAACTAAGTCATATGTGTGCTCTACATTTTTCTTGTTAAATTATGTTAGTAAGTACTAATGATGTAATCACTTAAGAATTTCACTTAAGGTTTACATAAATGAAATGTTCACAACTTGATTGATTCACCAAAATGTTTGGTTCATCCAAGTTGAATTGCACTATGATTTGATTCACCAATGATTGTATCTCATGTGTTTGACTAATGTCCAATAATCCAGTTGCTCCCGAATCTTCACTTCAAACACGAACGCCGGATTCCCCCTGACATTCCGAAATAAGCTTATATATAGGGTAAGCTCTCACCGACCCACTACTTACCTCAGCACGTCAGCGTTAATCCGCCGTTTGTATTTGGAGCTAAGATTCCAACTCTTGATTGATTATGATTGTTTCATGATTGCCTCTTGTACTATGGATATGATTATGACTGTGTAAACCACGGTTCTTAATTTACTTGAAATTAAAACCTTAGGTTTCTGTATATGTGTCCTAGGTTGATTTAACCTAGGTTCCCAATACTTGCAGTATTGAGTAATATGATTTCCTGTGAGAACTTCAACTAAAGAATACTGTTACACAGATTCTAAGTTATAAAGTTCCTATGATAATGAACACCTGATAATGATAACATGACAAGGATTTCAAATCCAGATTCTAAATTAATAGATCTTGACCTCTGAATTCCTATAATGAACACTGATTGAGAATTCCAGATCAAGGATACTAAGAATACAGATCCTTGCCCCTAGAATCCTTTGATGATCTCTATGTGAGAATTTCAGATCAAGGATACGAAGAATACAGATCCTTGCCTCTGAAATCCTTAAATGATTATGTGTGAGAAATTTAATTCGGTTTCAAAAATTATAGAATTCCGATTCAAATTCCTTGACTCAATATCTAATCTTAGAAAAATGTCCCTAAGATCTTTCAAGCTTAATGTAGACTTAATGCTCACTTAAGTTACTTAGATCCTAAGTATCCTCAAGCCTATAGCACTTAGTCCTATTGGGTAGCTTAGGTTATAGTCTAGGTCATTAAACATTGGGTTTTTCCTAGTTCTCTACAACCATGGCTCTGATACCAACCTGTCACACCCCTGCGCTGCGTGCAGAATCCACGGCGCGGTGACGTATGAACAGTTGAATCATGCACAAGTATTGAAAAAGAACAAGCACAATGGATTACTAAATTTCATAATGTTTAGACCATTGTTTAGTTACCGAAATCTATCTACCAAAAGAAAGACAACTACAAACCCAAAATATAGTTACAAAATAAGACTTCAAACAAGACAATTAAACAATTAGGATTTAGTGTGTTTCTAATCCATCCTAGCATGTTTCTTCATCTTGTTCTATCTTAAAATGGTCTCCTTAGTTGTCTCTGAGAAAGTCTTAAACCTGATTATCTGAAACACGTGAAAAGTAACTGTCAACTACAGAAGTAGTTGGTGAGAACAATAGGTTTAACATATGAAATCATGAATTTGTAATATAAGGCATAGGTATATTAAAGCAATAAATGAATTACATGGATGGGTTGTAACCCAAACTAACATCAGGTATGTCAAACGAGTGTAAACAGTCCAAAGACTGTTTGCACGAAAACCAACATATAATCAAGTCCCAAACTACGTTTGGAGTCAGAAAATTAGTCAGCAACAATGATAACCATACGTAACCGAAATCTGCAGTTAGTTTATAAAACAAATTTAAAATCTAACTGCAGCAATCGGTCTGCCCAAATATGTCCGCTTTCCCCTGTTGTGATCACCTAGTACTAACGCTAATGAATATGAAACCTGATGTGTTTATAAGTTTGTTCACAACGATGGACACCATGCTTTTAAACATTGCTTTAAACTAGCGTGTTAATGCCTTATTTGATAACATGATTGAAAACCTTGTGTTGAGTACCATGAAATGAATCCTTGTTTGAACACCATGAAAACCATTGTTTGAATACCATGTTGTGAATCCTTTGATTGAGTATATAAGATAGCATCCTTTTATAACAACAAGGTTTATAAAAGATTAATTTCGAAAACACGAGTTTAGAGTAGAAGAGTTTATAAACTCCTTTAAAAACAATTGAGAAATCCCTTGGATTTCTAAAGTAAACCTGTAATGTTTGCCAAGTAACAGTAATATGTATCATGAAATATGATTGAAGTAAGAGCATTTGATCACGTGTTCCACCCCAAAACAGTTGTAAAAACAGTAAAAAGAGGGGCTAATGTTCTCACCTGTCTGCAGTAGACTCTGAACTATAACAAATAGCAAGTAGCAAACAGGACTTCTAACTGGTTCCTATATCATTGTAATCACACATAAGATATAAGATTTATAATTGTATAGAATTTGATTCATTGATTGACTTGTGTTCTCTTGAACTTGATTAACACTTGATTTCATGATCTAATGATTGCGATTGTTGTGTAAACTTGAAAATCATTATTGAGTTACTTGATTGATCAATGATTCATGAAAAGACTATGTTATGATCTTTTATGCACAAACTCATTATGCATAAAATAACATGTTCTAATGAATTTGATAACCTTGTAAAACTTGAAGTTTTGACGAAATGTTCCAATTGTTTTAAGTCCCTTGTGATTATGAATTGATCTCATTATTAGTTTAGGTTAAACTTAACCCAACCTAAACCAACTCATAACTACTTTGCATTGTGGCCCACAACATGGGCCAAAAGCAATTGTTATTGGGCCAAGTATGTGAGTATAGGCCAAAGTTCTAAACGAGACTCAATGTGGGTTTGCTATTGGATAGAGAGTTCTAATGGACTAGACCGAATCATATGGGCCACAAGTAATCGAATTTGGGCCAACCATTGGGCCTTGAGCCCATGAAGACATGATAGACTTAAATAAAGGTCTATAGGTCTCTTAGGTTAACCATGGCCCAATTGTATGTGAGGTTGGGTCAACCAACATTTTTATGGGCCATGTAAAATACCCAAGACAATATTGGGCAAATTTAAAGATCGTAATGGCCGATATAACTCCATTGGGCTTGGTTTACGTCAATGGGCCAATTGTTAATGAAGTTGGGCCAAAGAAGCTTGAATTGGGCCGAAAGAGGTCATGGCTACCAACTTGGGCAGCGAACCTTCCATGGTTCTATCAATAGGTTCGGCTTGCATGCTACGAACCATGTAGGTTTGTGCAGGTTCGCCATAGCCCAAGGGTTCGTGAACAGGAAGGCCACATGCAGGTTCGTCAGAAAGGTTCATCTGCATGGGTTCGTTAGGTGATTCGACCTGCAAAGGTTCGGTTATATTCCGAGGGTTCGGTTCTAGTGATAAAGCATAGGTCCTGCCATAGGTTCGCCAACTAGGGTTCGCGAGTCAAACATGGTTCGCGACATGCATAGGGTTCGGCAAGTGAGCAACTAATCATGTAGGGTTCGTCTACGTGCAAGGGTTAGCCTAGGTTCGCTATTGCATGAAGATTTGGCTGAGAAACCTTGATAGCTTCGGCATGTCGGGTTCGTGGCGTGCGTGGAAGATTCATGCAGGTTCGTGAGACCCATTAGGGTTCGGCTGCCGGTGACCAACGAACCATGTTTTCGTTTTCGACTTAGGTTCGCCAAAGGAGGGTTCGGCAACCTCCCACCACCGAACCTGTCGATCTTCATCAGCATCCTCATCAATTCTCTAGTTTCAGATCTCTATCTAAGCTGCTCTAGCATCAAGAAAGGTTGCTATAGGTGCGAAAATGGAAATGGGGTGCTAGAACCGGCTAAGTGTCGCGTTTCAACAACACCCACATCAAAAACCCTAAATTCGTGATTATTCAAGCATCAATACCTTGAGATTCTGGGGATAAAACTCCAGATCCCTCGTACTTCTGTGTAGAGGATGTCAAGAGCTACACGTGGACACCGAGAACACCCAAATCCGTGGAGAAACGAAGGAGTTATGCGCGGTTGAAGCTTGGTTTTTAGAGAGAGAGAGGGTTAACGGGAATTTTAGAGAGAGAAAGGGTTGGCTGAAATTAAATGAAGGAAATGACCTTCTTTAAGGCTTTTATAGCCCGTGTGGTATTCGGGTTCGTTCCGGTCGCTCGGTTCGCGTTTCCGGAACGTAACGCGTATTTTACGCGATTTAAATAAAAGAGTTGTTAACTCAATAAAATGATGAGTTTCAAAATTGTAAAAATATAAAATAATTATTTTTAACTATTTTTACTCTTCGTGCGTTGCCAGATCGTTAAACACATACAATTACGTGTATACCCGCAATCACGTACGTTTTTCGATCGTATTAATTATTTAAAGTCGTTTAATCATAATTATAAGTTCAACATTCGTATCATTATGGATCGTCACCCATAACTATACTCAGTCTCGCTTACGTATTACGATTCTTGTTGAATTAATTAATTGTCATAATATTCGTCTTTACACTACGCACTAACACTATCCTGTTACACCGAACGCAGTATATATATAGGGCTCACTCTCGCTGCCCACCACTGTTTCGATATAACACGATACTGTTCTTGCCTAGTGCAATCGACTGTAAATAATAATACATACTTGTTCTCAAATAATAAGGATTCTAACACACAAGCACATAATGAACATATGAATCACATAGATTAACTGAACATGGACACCCACCGTTCTAACACTGTTTACGATTATCATGACTAAATGTACAAATGTTACAGTTATTAACACTAAGGTGACATTGGGATAACATTGAGACAAATACAAGAGGTAACAAGAAAGATAATCATGATAACATAAGTTCATCATGATGATATCATTCAACACATTGACTAGCACTGTGTAATAAGACTAGTTCTAATAACAATTTGTTAAAGACATTTGAGACAATAACAATGGGAGAACACATAATATCAACTAATTACTATTAAGCATGTTCGTATTATATCACAACAATCATGTGTTCATGAGTTCATGTCCAGTCGTAAGTCCCTTACAAGTAAATCGTTTACCATTGACTTAGTGTGACTAAACCGACGATAGCATAGTGGTACCATAGGTTTGACAAACCGCCGGTGAGTGAGGTCGGTACGTTATTCGTATTTGTTATCATTGGCCGGTATCGTAGGACCGGTAACAGAGCTGCATCAGTCAGGTTTGGTAAACGACACATGGTGATATTAATCAACAATGTAATTAAATCCTTCAATTCTATTATCTGGTAGACTGAGGAATTGACTTTCTCTCATGTCATATTACTAGTAATAGTTTCGTTGAAGGAACATATTCTATGGGAACACAAATGGGATAGGGGTAAATTGGAGGCATTGTGATCTGATTACGTGATGATCACAATGTGTAACGACCTATTTTAGGGAAATAATGTAAAACAAATATAATTGGTGTATAATTATATTTGATTTCATAATATGGGTGTTTTATAAGATTTGAGTATCTTAAATATTATATGGTGGGTGTTTTAATAATAATTGTTGATTTCAATTATATGGTGGGTGTTTACTAACTTAACTTAGTTAATTATAACTAGTTAGTGTTAACTTGTAATTGAGGGATTAAAAGTGCAAATAGCTGAAACTTAAAATTAAAAGGGGGTTATATGACTATGGGGCTGGTCAAAATTGGTCATAAGACCAATTTTCTTGTGGGAGTCGACATGCAGAAGAGAGACCAAGGAGAAAAACCAAGAAAATCCCAAGAATGATCAAATTGGTGATCCATTTATATCTAATCTTGAATGCAAGCTTGAAATAGAGTTCTCCTTGCATCAAACTACATCTAGGTAAGATTTGTTGGTGTTTTTATGGGATTTTCGTGGGTCACCATTGGGGGTGTGGGTTTGATGGGTAAAACTCTCAAATTTGGTGTTTTGAGAGTGTCAAATGTTGTTAATGATGTTGATAATCATGTAGGAACAACTTTTAATTGTTTTCTTTCATGATTTACATGTTATGAAAATGGGGGAATTGGAGTTTTCATGGAGTTGATGATTATGGTGTGAAAAGTTAGTGTTTAAAGGTGGGGATTTGATGATATTCACTATATTGTTGTAGTTTGTGGTGAAATTGTTGAGATTGATCATTTTTAAACAAAATAATGGATGTTACATAGATGTGTTAAGGATGAATGATCATTAGGAGAAGAATTTGTGCATACATGGTGTTTGATGAAATGCCAAGTATGGTAATTAACTTAAAAATTAGTTTAAAACCTATGGTGATATGAAATAGGTGGGTGTATAAACTTAACAAAGGTGAATTGTTATGGTTAAGGGTCAATTGGAAGTAATTAAGTTAAAATGGTGACATTGGGGTGAATTGGTGTATTTTGACTAATTATGGTCAAACTTTATATTAAACCTATTAGTTGTGATAATAGGAATTGATAGTGAAGGTGTAAGTGGCACCAAACGACCCGGGAAGGAAGTTGTTATAGAGGATAGCGCGTTGGATCAAGGTAAGTCACCTAAATCTTCTACTTATTATGTGTAAAGGTGTGTACATGTATGAATGTTGTTGAAGATTTGACTTTATGGTGGATAGGTGAACTAGTACTTGTTGTTAGACAATGATAAGCAATAGGTGATATATGTTGCTTGATTATTGTAAACATGGTGTTTCAATACTAGTTCATGATTGATTTGGTGTTTAATAGTATATGTGTTGAATGATTTGAATTAATTCACAAGGTGTGTGAATTGTAATTGAAATCAACTCAAATTGGTGTTTTGAATCACAAGTGGTGTGATCATGACATTGGATTATTCACATGGTGTGTGAATGTCCTTTGTTGGGTGTAATCAAGTTAGTAAAACACAAGTGGTGTGGTTTATTTAACTTGAGAAATCTTGTGGAATAAGATTTCAAAGGAGTTTTGGGTGCAAACGACCTGTTAGTAATCGTTTGATATTATGACCATGATGGTTATAATTTGGTGAATTAAGGTGTTTATTATGATTATATGGTGTTATATAATGTTTATGGGGTATTGGAATGGTCGTATTTGAGTGGAATGGGTCGAGATGGTGTAAAACATCAAAATTGGGCGTGCAGGTGGTGCTGGAGTATCATACGCCGGGGGATACGCCCCCTTCAGCTCAAGAGTTGAAACTTTCTGTGATACGCCTCAAATACGCCCAAACCATACGCCCAGTGTAGAATTTGACCAAAATTGACTTTTTGGGTCATGTAAGCTCGTGTGGGCGGGCATGGTGATCTTACTTAGTTCTAATGAACTAACGGTGACTTAATTAACATGTTTTCAGGTGAACGGAAGTGTTGAACACGGTTGTGATCGGATTGCCTCGCAAGGATTCGGATCAAACATCTTTTGTGGTTTTTCTTTGTTAGTTTAAAACAAAGGTTTTTGGTGAATAACTCAAATGTAATTTTTGTTATTGAATGTTTAAATAACATCATTCATTTTGTAAAGTCGCATGTAAGTGGAATGTTTAAGGTGTTTAATACACTTGTCGGTTTGAAAAATCTGGGACCTAAACTTTGATGTCGTTTAAAACACGTGTCATGTGTTGGTGGTTTTTGGGGCTTACAAGTTGGCATCAGAGCCATTGGTTTGAGGGATTCAAGTGCGTCGCGAACACTTGAACTCGAATCCTTGTGCTTTTGATTTGGGGAGTAATGTTTGATCCGAGATCCGATCACGAAAGCCGGGGGTTTAAGGCAACAAGTTGGTGAATTGTTTACCTTAGTTATATATGTTTATTGGTGTTTGGTGTGAATTTGTTTGTTGAACCGAAATTCTTAGTCATATTATGGGTAGGTGAAGTTAAGGAATTGGATATGTGAAGTGTATATTGTTATGTCTGGCCAACATAAGATTATATTCTTGACATGGATATGACCTTAATGGAACCAATTCATAATATGGTTGTGAACATTAGGTAAGGTGTTAGGAGTTGATGTTGTGATGCTTTTTAGTTCATATTTCATGGTGTGCTTAGTTGTATGAACTATATAGCAAAACTAATGTATCAAATAACTTGTTTCAGTCGTAGAATGGCTGGTGGTGGAAGTAATGAAACTAACCTCACTGAAATGCAAACTATGGTGAGGGAAGAGGTGGCAAGAGCGCTTGAAGCTTCTATTCCTCATCATATGGAGGGTCTTCAAGCCTCCATTAGAGAATTCATTCGACAAGAGTTTGCAACTCTTTTAACTGGGCGAGATGGGGAGAGAACTCCAAAGAAAGTGACTTATAAGGAGTTTGTAGCTTGCAAGCCAAGCGAATTCAAGGGGGAAGTTGACCCATTACTGAGTCAACGGTGGATAACAGACATGGAGGGCACGTTCGAGACGAGCCATTGTGACCCGGAAGATGAGGTGATCTTCGCGGGAAATCAATTACGTGAAAGAGCAAAGGATTGGTGGGAGCTTCTTCGGAAGGAAAGGGGTAGGGATGGCATGAAGAACTTAACTTGGGCGGAGTTTAAGGAGTTGTTCCTTAAACGGTTCTGTCCGCAGGCGGCGATTGACAGAATCACTGAAGAATTCCTTCATATGAGACACAAGGAGGAAAGTATTGACACGATTACCGCCATCTTCTATGACAAAGCTAGATTTTGTCCTGATTTGCTACAAACGGAGCGGATGTGGATCAATCGATACCACAGTATGTTGAATGCCAAGTACCGCGAATTTCTTACACCATCAAAGTGTGAGACGTTGGCGGAACTTATTGATTGTGCTCGGGAGCGCGAGTTAGAGTTAAAGCGACATGAAGACCGCGGTGAAAAGCGGAAGGTGGAGAAGGAGATAAGGTCGTCTAAAAAGGGGAAGTTCTCTAACTCACCTACAAAGTTCCACTCAAGTAGGGGAGTTAAGCATTGTACTAAATGTGGGAAAGACCACATGGGTGATTGTTCGGTACGACCTTTATCTTGCTACAAGTGTGGGAAGCAAGGTCATCTTGCTAATCAATGCTCGAGCCCTTTAAATTTATGCTATAATTGCTACAAACCGGGGCATGTTCGGAGTGAATGTCCGGAACTTAAAGGGGCTGGAGTTGGGGGAGGGGAAAACCGATCTTTCAAGGGGCAAGGGAGTGGAAAGAAGGTGGAGGTACCCAAACCCAAGGGTAGGGCTTTTCAAATCACTGCGGAGGAAGCCAAAGTCACACCTGATGTGGTGACAGGTACTTTCTTCATCAATACATTTCCTGCTTACATTTTATTTGATTCGGGGGCTAGTAGATCATTTGTGTCTACGAATTTTATACACCATTCGTCTTTTGTTGTTGAGAAATTGTCGGTGCCTCTAGAAATAGAAATAGCGGATTCTAAATGCTTTCTAGTTTGTGATGTTTATCGAAAATGTAAACTAACAATCGATGGGGAGGATTTTGATATTGATTTGATACCTATGGTATTGGGGGAGTTCGATGCGGTGGTTGGGATGGATTGGCTTTCGGCTTACGGGGCCAACATTGTGTGCAAACATAAGATAACTCAATTGATGTCACCTAGCGGACATGAGGTGTGTATTCGTGGGGAGAAACGTGGTGGCATGATCTTATGTTCCATAACCGAAGCCATGAAATATTTGAACAATGGTGGACGATCGTTTCTTGCTTATGTTGTGGATTCGGAGAAAGGAGTGAAGATGATAGAAGACATTCCTATAGTTCGTGATTTTTCGGATGTCTTTCCGGATGAATTACCGGGAGTACCTCCCGAAAGAGATGTGGAGTTCCGAATTGACTTGGTGCCCGGGGCTAAACCCATTGCTAAGGCTCCATACCGTTTGGCGCCATCTGAATTGCAAGAGATGATGAATCAATTGCAAGAACTTCTTGACCGGGGTTTTATTCGTCCAAGCATCTCACCTTGGGGTGCACCGGTGTTATTTGTCAAGAAGAAAGATGGGAGCTTTAGAATGTGTATAGATTATCGGGAGTTGAATAAAGTCACGGTGAAGAATAGGTATCCATTACCTAGGATTGACGACCTCTTGTTGAATTAATTAATTGTCATAATATTCGTCTTTACACTACGCACTAAAACTATCCTGTTACACCGAACGCAGTATATATATAGGGCTCACTCTCGCTGCCCACCACTGTTTCGATATAACACGATACTGTTCTTGCCTAGTGCAATCGACTGTAAATAATAATACATACTTGTTCTCAAATAATAAGGATTCTAACACACAAGCACATAATGAACATATGAATCACATAGATTAACTGAACATGGACACCCACCGTTCTAACACTGTTTACGATTATCATGACTAAATGTACAAATGTTACAGTTATTAACACTAAGGTGACATTGGGATAACATTGAGACAAATACAAGAGGTAACAAGAAAGATAATCATGATAACATAAGTTCATCATGATGATATCATTCAACACATTAACTAGCACTGTGTAATAAGACTAGTTCTAATAACAATTTGTTAAAGACATTTGAGACAATAACAATGGGAGAACACATAATATCAACTAATTACTATTAAGCATGTTCGTATTATATCACAACAATCATGTGTTCATGAGTTCATGTCCAGTCGTAAGTCCCTTACAAGTAAATCGTTTACCATTGACTTAGTGTGACTAAACCGACGATAGCGTAGTGGTACCATAGGTTTGACAAACCGCCGGTGAGTGAGGTCGGTACGTTATTCGTATTTGTTATCATTGGCCGGTATCGTAGGACCGGTAACAGGGCTGCATCAGTCAGGTTTGGTAAACGACACATGGTGATATTAATCAACAATGTAATTAAATCCTTCAATTCTATTATCTGGTAGACTGAGGAATTGACTTTCTCTCATGTCATATTACTAGTAATAGTTTCGTTGAAGGAACATATTCTATGGGAACACAAATGGGATAGGGGTAAATTGGAGGCATTGTGATCTGATTACGTGATGATCACAATGTGTAACGACCTATTTTAGGGAAATAATGTAAAACGAATATAATTGGTGTATAATTATATTTGATTTCATAATATGGGTGTTTTATAAGATTTGAGTATCTTAAATATTATATGGTGGGTGTTTTAATAATAATTGTTGATTTCAATTATATGGTGGGTGTTTACTAACTTAACTTAGTTAATTATAACTAGTTAGTGTTAACTTGTAATTGAGGGATTAAAAGTGCAAATAGCTGAAACTTAAAATTAAAAGGGGGTTATATGACTATGGGGCTGGTCAAAATTGGTCATAAGACCAATTTTCTTGTGGGAGTCGACATGCAGAAGAGAGACCAAGGAGAAAAACCAAGAAAATCCCAAGAGTAATCAAATTGGTGATCCATTTATGATCTAATCTTGAATGCAAGCTTGAAATAGAGTTCTCCTTGCATCAAACTACATCTAGGTAAGATTTGTTGGTGTTTTTATGGGATTTTCGTGGGTCACCATTGGGGGTGTGGGTTTGATGGGTAAAACTCTCAAATTTGGTGTTTTGAGAGTGTCAAATGTTGTTAATGATGTTGATAATCATGTAGGAACAACTTTTAATTGTTTTCTTTCATGATTTACATGTTATGAAAATGGGGGAATTGGAGTTTTCATGGAGTTGATGATTATGGTGTGAAAAGTTAGTGTTTAAAGGTGGGGATTTGATGATATTCACTATATTGTTGTAGTTTGTGGTGAAATTGTTGAGATTGATCATTTTTAAACAAAATAATGGATGTTACATAGATGTGTTAAGGATGAATGATCATTAGGAGAAGAATTTGTGCATACATGGTGTTTGATGAAATGCCAAGTATGGTAATTAACTTAAAAATTAGTTTAAAACCTATGGTGATATGAAATAGGTGGGTGTATAAACTTAACAAAGGTGAATTGTTATGGTTAAGGGTCAATTGGAAGTAATTAAGTTAAAATGGTGACATTGGGGTGAATTGGTGTATTTTGACTAATTATGGTCAAACTTTATATTAAACCTATTAGTTGTGATAATAGGAATTGATAGTGAAGGTGTAAGTGGCACCAAACGACCCGGGAAGGAAGTTGTTATAGAGGATAGCGCGTTGGATCAAGGTAAGTCACCTAAATCTTCTACTTATTATGTGTAAAGGTGTGTACATGTATGAATGTTGTTGAAGATTTGACTTTATGGTGGATAGGTGAACTAGTACTTGTTGTTAGACAATGATAAGCAATAGGTGATATATGTTGCTTGATTATTGTAAACATGGTGTTTCAATACTAGTTCATGATTGATTTGGTGTTTAATAGTATATGTGTTGAATGATTTGAATTAATTCACAAGGTGTGTGAATTGTAATTGAAATCAACTCAAATTGGTGTTTTGAATCACAAGTGGTGTGATCATGACATTGGATTATTCACATGGTGTGTGAATGTCCTTTGTTGGGTGTAATCAAGTTAGTAAAACACAAGTGGTGTGGTTTATTTAACTTGAGAAATCTTGTGGAATAAGATTTCAAAGGAGTTTTGGGTGCAAACGACCTGTTAGTAATCGTTTGATATTATGACCATGATGGTTATAATTTGGTGAATTAAGGTGTTTATTATGATTATATGGTGTTATATAATGTTTATGGGGGTATTGGAATGGTCGTATTTGAGTGGAATGGGTCGAGATGGTGTAAAACATCAAAATTGGGCGTGCAGGTGGTGCTGGAGTATCATACGCCGGGGGATACGCCCCCTTCAGCTCAAGAGTTGAAACTTTCTGTGATACGCCTCAAATACGCCCAAACCATACGCCCAGTGTAGAATTTGACCAAAATTGACTTTTTGGGTCATGTAAGCTCGTGTGGGCGGGCATGGTGATCTTAATTAGTTCTAATGAACTAACGGTGACTTAATTAACATGTTTTCAGGTGAACGGAAGTGTTGAACACGGTTGTGATCGGATTGCCTCGCAAGGATTCGGATCAAACATCTTTTGTGGTTTTTCTTTGTTGGTTTAAAACAAAGGTTTTTGGTGAATAACTCAAATGTAATTTTTGTTATTGAATGTTTAAATAACATCATTCATTTTGTAAAGTCGCATGTAAGTGGAATGTTTAAGGTGTTTAATACACTTGTCGGTTTGAAAAATCTGGGACCTAAACTTTGATGTCGTTTAAAACACGTGTCATGTGTTGGTGGTTTTTGGGGCTTACAAGTTGGCATCAGAGCCATTGGTTTGAGGGATTCAAGTGCGTCGCGAACACTTGAACTCGAATCCTTGTGCTTTTGATTTGGGGAGTAATGTTTGATCCGAGATCCGATCACGAAAGCCGGGGGTTTAAGGCAACAAGTTGGTGAATTGTTTACCTTAGTTATATATGTTTATTGGTGTTTGGTGTGAATTTGTTTGTTGAACCGAAATTCTTAGTCATATTATGGGGAGGTGAAGTTAAGGAATTGGATATGTGAAGTGTATATTGTTATGTCTGGCCAACATAAGATTATATTCTTGACATGGATATGACCTTAATGGAACCAATTCATAATATGGTTGTGAACATTAGGTAAGGTGTTAGGAGTTGATGTTGTGATGCTTTTTAGTTCATATTTCATGGTGTGCTTAGTTGTATGAACTATATAGCAAAACTAATGTATCAAATAACTTGTTTCAGTCGTAGAATGGCTGGTGGTGGAAGTAATGAAACTAACCTCACTGAAATGCAAACTATGGTGAGGGAAGAGGTGGCAAGAGCGCTTGAAGCTTCTATTCCTCATCATATGGAGGGTCTTCAAGCCTCCATTAGAGAATTCATTCGACAAGAGTTTGCAACTCTTTTAACTGGGCGAGATGGGGAGAGAACTCCAAAGAAAATGACTTATAAGGAGTTTGTAGCTTGCAAGCCAAGCGAATTCAAGGGGGAAGTTGACCCATTACTGAGTCAACGGTGGATAACAGACATGGAGGGCACGTTCGAGACGAGCCATTGTGACCCGGAAGATGAGGTGATCTTCGCGGGAAATCAATTACGTGAAAGAGCAAAGGATTGGTGGGAGCTTCTTCGGAAGGAAAGGGGTAGGGATGGCATGAAGAACTTAACTTGGGCGGAGTTTAAGGAGTTGTTCCTTAAACGGTTCTGTCCGCAGGCGGCGATTGACAGAATCACTGAAGAATTCCTTCATATGAGACACAAGGAGGAAAGTATTGACACGATTACCGCCATCTTCTATGACAAAGCTAGATTTTGTCCTGATTTGCTACAAACGGAGCGGATGTGGATCAATCGATACCACAGTATGTTGAATGCCAAGTACCGCGAATTTCTTACACCATCAAAGTGTGAGACGTTGGCGGAACTTATTGATTGTGCTCTGGAGCGCGAGTTAGAGTTAAAGCGACAGGAAGACCGCGGTGAAAAGCGGAAGGTGGAGAAGGAGATGAGGTCGTCTAAAAAGAGGAAGTTCTCTAACTCACCTACAAAGTTCCACTCAAGTAGGGGAGTTAAGCATTGTACTAAATGTGGGAAAGACCACATGGGTGATTGTTCGGTACGACCTTTATCTTGCTACAAGTGTGGGAAGCAAGGTCATCTTGCTAATCAATGCTCGAGCCCTTTAAATTTATGCTATAATTGCTACAAACCGGGGCATGTTCGGAGTGAATGTCCGGAACTTAAAGGGGCTGGAGTTGGTGGAGGGGAAAACCGATCTATCAAGGGGCAAGGGAGTGGAAAGAAGGTGGAGGTACCCAAACCCAAGGGTAGGGCTTTTCAAATCACTGCGGAGGAAGCCAAAGTCACACCTGATGTGGTGACAGGTACTTTCTTCATCAATACCTTTCCTGCTTACATTTTATTTGATTCGGGGGCTAGTAGATCATTTGTGTCTACGAATTTTATACACCATTCGTCTTTTGTTGTTGAGAAATTGTCGGTGCCTCTAGAAATAGAAATAGCGGATTCTAAATGCTTTCTAGTTTGTGATGTTTATCGAAAATGTAAACTAACAATCGATGGGGAGGATTTTGATATTGATTTGATACCTATGGTATTGGGGGAGTTCGATGCGGTGGTTGGGATGGATTGGCTTTCGGCTTACGGGGCCAACATTGTGTGCAAACATAAGATAATTCAATTGATGTCACCTAGCGGACATGAGGTGTGTATTCGTGGGGAGAAACGTGGTGGCATGATCTTATGTTCCATAACCGAAGCCATGAAATATTTGAACAATGGTGGACGATCGTTTCTTGCTTATGTTGTGGATTCGGAGAAAGGAGTGAAGATGATAGAAGACATTCCTATAGTTCGTGATTTTTCGGATGTCTTTCCGGATGAATTACCTGGAGTACCTCCCGAAAGAGATGTGGAGTTCCGAATTGACTTGGTGCCCGGGGCTAAACCCATTGCTAAGGCTCCATACCGTTTGGCGCCATCTGAATTGCAAGAGATGATGAATCAATTGCAAGAACTTCTTGACCGGGGTTTTATTCGTCCAAGCATCTCACCTTGGGGTGCACCGGTGTTATTTGTCAAGAAGAAAGATGGGAGCTTTAGAATGTGTATAGATTATCGGGAGTTGAATAAAGTCACGGTGAAGAATAGGTATCCATTACCTAGGATTGACGACCTCTTGTTGAATTAATTAATTGTCATAATATTCGTCTTTACACTACGCACTAACACTATCCTGTTACACCGAACGCAGTATATATATAGGGCTCACTCTCGCTGCCCACCACTGTTTCGATATAACACGATACTGTTCTTGCCTACTGCAATCGACTGTAAATAATAATACATACTTGTTCTCAAATAATAAGGATTCTAACACACAAGCACATAATGAACATATGAATCACATAGATTAACTGAACATGGACACCCACCGTTCTAACACTGTTTACGATTATCATGACTAAATGTACAAATGTTACAGTTATTAACACTAAGGTGACATTGGGATAACATTGAGACAAATACAAGAGGTAACAAGAAAGATAATCATGATAACATAAGTTCATCATGATGATATCATTCAACACATTAACTAGCACTGTGTAATAAGACTAGTTCTAATAACAATTTGTTAAAGACATTTGAGACAATAACAATGGGAGAACACATAATATCAACTAATTACTATTAAGCATGTTCGTATTATATCACAACAATCATGTGTTCATGAGTTCATGTCCAGTCGTAAGTCCCTTACAAGTAAATCGTTTACCATTGACTTAGTGTGACTAAACCGACGATAGCGTAGTGGTACCATAGGTTTGACAAACCGCCGGTGAGTGAGGTCGGTACGTTATTCGTATTTTTTATCATTGGCCGGTATCGTAGGACCGGTAACAGGGCTGCATCAGTCAGGTTTGGTAAACGACACATGGTGATATTAATCAACAATGTAATTAAATCCTTCAATTCTATTATCTGGTAGACTGAGGAATTGACTTTCTCTCATGTCATATTACTAGTAATAGTTTCGTTGAAGGAACATATTCTATGGGAACACAAATGGGATAGGGGTAAATTGGAGGCATTGTGATCTGATTACGTGATGATCACAATGTGTAACGACCTATTTTAGGGAAATAATGTAAAACGAATATAATTGGTGTATAATTATATTTGATTTCATAATATGGGTGTTTTATAAGATTTGAGTATCTTAAATATTATATGGTGGGTGTTTTAATAATAATTGTTGATTTCAATTATATGGTGGGTGTTTACTAACTTAACTTAGTTAATTATAACTAGTTAGTGTTAACTTGTAATTGAGGGATTAAAAGTGCAAATAGCTGAAACTTAAAATTAAAAGGGGGTTATATGACTATGGGGCTGGTCAAAATTGGTCATAAGACCAATTTTCTTGTGGGAGTCGACATGCAGAAGAGAGACCAAGGAGAAAAACCAAGAAAATCCCAAGAGTGATCAAATTGGTGATCCATTTATGATCTAATCTTGAATGCAAGCTTGAAATAGAGTTCTCCTTGCATCAAACTACATCTAGGTAAGATTTGTTGGTGTTTTTATGGGATTTTCGTGGGTCACCATTGGGGGTGTGGGTTTGATGGGTAAAACTCTCAAATTTGGTGTTTTGAGAGTGTCAAATGTTGTTAATGATGTTGATAATCATGTAGGAACAACTTTTAATTGTTTTCTTTCATGATTTACATGTTATGAAAATGGGGGAATTGGAGTTTTCATGGAGTTGATGATTATGGTGTGAAAAGTTAGTGTTTAAAGGTGGGGATTTGATGATATTCACTATATTGTTGTAGTTTGTGGTGAAATTGTTGAGATTGATCATTTTTAAACAAAATAATGGATGTTACATAGATGTGTTAAGGATGAATGATCATTAGGAGAAGAATTTGTGCATACATGGTGTTTGATGAAATGCCAAGTATGGTAATTAACTTAAAAATTAGTTTAAAACCTATGGTGATATGAAATAGGTGGGTGTATAAACTTAACAAAGGTGAATTGTTATGGTTAAGGGTCAATTGGAAGTAATTAAGTTAAAATGGTGACATTGGGGTGAATTGGTGTATTTTGACTAATTATGGTCAAACTTTATATTAAACCTATTAGTTGTGATAATAGGAATTGATAGTGAAGGTGTAAGTGGCACCAAACGACCCGGGAAGGAAGTTGTTATAGAGGATAGCGCGTTGGATCAAGGTAAGTCACCTAAATCTTCTACTTATTATGTGTAAAGGTGTGTACATGTATGAATGTTGTTGAAGATTTGACTTTATGGTGGATAGGTGAACTAGTACTTGTTGTTAGACAATGATAAGCAATAGGTGATATATGTTGCTTGATTATTGTAAACATGGTGTTTCAATACTAGTTCATGATTGATTTGGTGTTTAATAGTATATGTGTTGAATGATTTGAATTAATTCACAAGGTGTGTGAATTGTAATTGAAATCAACTCAAATTGGTGTTTTGAATCACAAGTGGTGTGATCATGACATTGGATTATTCACATGGTGTGTGAATGTCCTTTGTTGGGTGTAATCAAGTTAGTAAAACACAAGTGGTGTGGTTTATTTAACTTGAGAAATCTTGTGGAATAAGATTTCAAAGGAGTTTTGGGTGCAAACGACCTGTTAGTAATCGTTTGATATTATGACCATGATGGTTATAATTTGGTGAATTAAGGTGTTTATTATGATTATATGGTGTTATATAATGTTTATGGGGGTATTGGAATGGTCGTATTTGAGTGGAATGGGTCGAGATGGTGTAAAACATCAAAATTGGGCGTGCAGGTGGTGCTGGAGTATCATACGCCGGGGGATACGCCCCCTTCAGCTCAAGAGTTGAAACTTTCTGTGATACGCCTCAAATACGCCCAAACCATACGCCCAGTGTAGAATTTGACCAAAATTGACTTTTTGGGTCATGTAAGCTCGTGTGGGCGGGCATGGTGATCTTACTTAGTTCTAATGAACTAACGGTGACTTAATTAACATGTTTTCAGGTGAACGGAAGTGTTGAACACGGTTGTGATCGGATTGCCTCGCAAGGATTCGGATCAAACATCTTTTGTGGTTTTTCTTTGTTGGTTTAAAACAAAGGTTTTTGGTGAATAACTCAAATGTAATTTTTGTTATTGAATGTTTAAATAACATCATTCATTTTGTAAAGTCGCATGTAAGTGGAATGTTTAAGGTGTTTAATACACTTGTCGGTTTGAAAAATCTGGGACCTAAACTTTGATGTCGTTTAAAACACGTGTCATGTGTTGGTGGTTTTTGGGGCTTACAAGTTGGCATCAGAGCCATTGGTTTGAGGGATTCAAGTGCGTCGCGAACACTTGAACTCGAATCCTTGTGCTTTTGATTTGGGGAGTAATGTTTGATCCGAGATCCGATCACGAAAGCCGGGGGTTTAAGGCAACAAGTTGGTGAATTGTTTACCTTAGTTATATATGTTTATTGGTGTTTGGTGTGAATTTGTTTGTTGAACCGAAATTCTTAGTCATATTATGGGGAGGTGAAGTTAAGGAATTGGATATGTGAAGTGTATATTGTTATGTCTGGCCAACATAAGATTATATTCTTGACATGGATATGACCTTAATGGAACCAATTCATAATATGGTTGTGAACATTAGGTAAGGTGTTAGGAGTTGATGTTGTGATGCTTTTTAGTTCATATTTCATGGTGTGCTTAGTTGTATGAACTATATAGCAAAACTAATGTATCAAATAACTTGTTTCAGTCGTAGAATGGCTGGTGGTGGAAGTAATGAAACTAACCTCACTGAAATGCAAACTATGGTGAGGGAAGAGGTGGCAAGAGCGCTTGAAGCTTCTATTCCTCATCATATGGAGGGTCTTCAAGCCTCCATTAGAGAATTCATTCGACAAGAGTTTGCAACTCTTTTAACTGGGCGAGATGGGGAGAGAACTCCAAAGAAAGTGACTTATAAGGAGTTTGTAGCTTGCAAGCCAAGCGAATTCAAGGGGAAGTTGACCCATTACTGAGTCAACGGTGGATAACAGACATGGAGGGCACGTTCGAGACGAGCCATTGTGACCCGGAAGATGAGGTGATCTTCGCGGGAAATCAATTACGTGAAAGAGCAAAGGATTGGTGGGAGCTTCTTCGGAAGGAAAGGGGTAGGGATGGCATGAAGAACTTAACTTGGGCGGAGTTTAAGGAGTTGTTCCTTAAACGGTTCTGTCCGCAGGCGGCGATTGACAGAATCACTGAAGAATTCCTTCATATGAGACACAAGGAGGAAAGTATTGACACGATTACCGCCATCTTCTATGACAAAGCTAGATTTTGTCCTGATTTGCTACAAACGGAGCGGATGTGGATCAATCGATACCACAGTATGTTGAATGCCAAGTACCGCGAATTTCTTACACCATCAAAGTGTGAGACGTTGGCGGAACTTATTGATTGTGCTCGGGAGCGCGAGTTAGAGTTAAAGCGACAGGAAGACCGCGGTGAAAAGCGGAAGGTGGAGAAGGAGATGAGGTCGTCTAAAAAGGGGAAGTTCTCTAACTCACCTACAAAGTTCCACTCAAGTAGGGGAGTTAAGCATTGTACTAAATGTGGGAAAGACCACATGGGTGATTGTTCGGTACGACCTTTATCTTGCTACAAGTGTGGGAAGCAAGGTCATCTTGCTAATCAATGCTCGAGCCCTTTAAATTTATGCTATAATTGCTACAAACCGGGGCATGTTCGGAGTGAATGTCCGGAACTTAAAGGGGCTGGAGTTGGTGGAGGGGAAAACCGATCTATCAAGGGGCAAGGGAGTGGAAAGAAGGTGGAGGTACCCAAACCCAAGGGTAGGGCTTTTCAAATCACTGCGGAGGAAGCCAAAGTCACACCTGATGTGGTGACAGGTACTTTCTTCATCAATACCTTTCCTGCTTACATTTTATTTGATTCGGGGGCTAGTAGATCATTTGTGTCTACGAATTTTATACACCATTCGTCTTTTGTTGTTGAGAAATTGTCGGTGCCTCTAGAAATAGAAATAGCGGATTCTAAATGCTTTCTAGTTTGTGATGTTTATCGAAAATGTAAACTAACAATCGATGGGGAGGATTTTGATATTGATTTGATACCTATGGTATTGGGGGAGTTCGATGCGGTGGTTGGGATGGATTGGCTTTCGGCTTACGGGGCCAACATTGTGTGCAAACATAAGATAATTCAATTGATGTCACCTAGCGGACATGAGGTGTGTATTCGTGGGGAGAAACGTGGTGGCATGATCTTATGTTCCATAACCGAAGCCATGAAATATTTGAACAATGGTGGACGATCGTTTCTTGCTTATGTTGTGGATTCGGAGAAAGGAGTGAAGATGATAGAAGACATTCCTATAGTTCGTGATTTTTCGGATGTCTTTCCGGATGAATTACCGGGAGTACCTCCCGAAAGAGATGTGGAGTTCCGAATTGACTTGGTGCCCGGGGCTAAACCCATTGCTAAGGCTCCATACCGTTTGGCGCCATCTGAATTGCAAGAGATGATGAATCAATTGCAAGAACTTCTTGACCGGGGTTTTATTCGTCCAAGCATCTCACCTTGGGGTGCGCCGGTGTTATTTGTCAAGAAGAAAGATGGGAGCTTTAGAATGTGTATAGATTATCGGGAGTTGAATAAAGTCACGGTGAAGAATAGGTATCCATTACCTAGGATTGACGACCTCTTGTTGAATTAATTAATTGTCATAATATTCGTCTTTACACTACGCACTAACACTATCCTGTTACACCGAACGCAGTATATATATAGGGCTCACTCTCGCTGCCCACCACTGTTTCGATATAACACGATACTGTTCTTGCCTAGTGCAATCGACTGTAAATAATAATACATACTTGTTCTCAAATAATAAGGATTCTAACACACAAGCACATAATGAACATATGAATCACATAGATTAACTGAACATGGACACCCACCGTTCTAACACTGTTTACGATTATCATGACTAAATGTACAAATGTTACAGTTATTAACACTAAGGTGACATTGGGATAACATTGAGACAAATACAAGAGGTAACAAGAAAGATAATCATGATAACATAAGTTCATCATGATGATATCATTCAACACATTAACTAGCACTGTGTAATAAGACTAGTTCTAATAACAATTTGTTAAAGACATTTGAGACAATAACAATGGGAGAACACATAATATCAACTAATTACTATTAAGCATGTTCGTATTATATCACAACAATCATGTGTTCATGAGTTCATGTCCAGTCGTAAGTCCCTTACAGGTAAATCGTTTACCATTGACTTAGTGTGACTAAACCGACGATAGCGTAGTGGTACCATAGGTTTGACAAACCGCCGGTGAGTGGGGTCGGTACGTTATTCGTATTTGTTATCATTGGCCGGTATCGTAGGACCAAAATTGACCAAAATTGACTTTTTGGGTCATGTAAGCTCGTGTGGGCGGGCATGGTGATCTTACTTAGTTCTAATGAACTAACGGTGACTTAATTAACATGTTTTCAGGTGAACGGAAGTGTTGAACACGGTTGTGATCGGATTGCCTCGCAAGGATTCGGATCAAACATCTTTTGTGGTTTTTCTTTGTTGGTTTAAAACAAAGGTTTTTGGTGAATAAATCAAATGTAATTTTTGTTATTGAATGTTTAAATAACATCATTCATTTTGTAAAGTCGCATGTAAGTGGAATGTTTAAGGTGTTTAATACACTTGTCGGTTTGAAAAATCTGGGACCTAAACTTTGATGTCGTTTAAAACACGTGTCATGTGTTGGTGGTTTTTGGGGCTTACACAATGGGTTCAATTTATGCTCTATGCATTCAAGTTGTGATCATTATCAAAGAGTTAACTATTACTTCCAAAATTTGAAGTAAATTACAGTTTACCCTTCATGAGAGAATAATAATAAGGATAAGTTCTGATAAATATGTTCTCCATAAAACATTGAGGGATTATCGTAACTTAGGTTATGATAATCTAATTTCCTCCTACCCTTTTATTCTATATGTATAACATTATGGGTGATGAACACTTATTATGGGTTGAACATCAGATGGGTTGAACACATGTGAGATGAAATGGGTATCCATAGTTGTATTTATAAGTGGTGTTGAATTCAATTAGGTATGTGGTGGGATGACGGCTGGGGCTTGTCCCCTACGTATGCTCTATATATAAGCATGGTTGATTTGGATGAAATACTATTTGTAAGTATAACTATGGAGAGGACATTGTGTGAGACAAAATGAAGCAATATCAATAAGACTTGGGTATGACATTGTGAATGTGAATGACAAGAATTCAATTGTTTTCGAATACTAAACTTATGAACTCACCAACCTAGTGTTGACTTGTTTGAATGCATGTTCTCTCAGGTGATGAACATGTTTAGTCACCAATCATTGAGGACTTAAGCTAGAGGACTTTTAGAAGACCTAGCTTCATTTTGTGTTGTGCATATTTTTGAATGACAACTTTGAATAATGTTTTACAAATCTTGTGCAGAGATAGGATAACTACTTTATGATTCTTCTTTTGCAAACTTTGAATGACAAAACTATAAGAACCATCTCGGAAACAAAATGATAATAAACAACAAGACTCAATTTTTTTAAAACCTATACGTCACGTAGGGCAAAATCAGTTTAGGTCTAAATGAGTGGCAGTGGAGTGTTAAAATATATTTTTGGGATGTGTAGATAACCCCTCCCAAATAAAAGCCTCCATTTCTCTCACTTGTAGCGTATTTTGTCGAATAGATATAACATTGCAGAACAAGAGTGGCAGACATAAATAAATAATATCTTGTTCAAAATATTTGATTTAATACTTGATTATGAAATCATATTACTTTATATAGTATATTCTAATGACCAATTATGTAAGCCTAGCAAAATAGGCACGTTGGGATGGGTTGGGTAATGGTTCAGAACAAGTTTGAGTCAAAATATGTGCTAGTCAGGATGAGTGTCACACCCCGGGCCGGCGGGAACGGATCGGGTTTTCCCGTCGGGCAGAAGGTTCCTGGGGCGCGATATCTTGAATGATAATCAAAAATGATCAGATTGTTTACATGGCATATGATAAATAATGAGAAATGCTAGCATGACATATAATATAGAATTACAAAGTTAAATTACACAGTACGTGTTCATAATTTAACTAAGTAAATCTACTCCAAAAGAATCGTGTAGTTTCTATCTTGTAGCTGTACAAGATATGCAAAAGAGATTCACAATGTCATCAAAATATATGCATCCAAAAGTAAGCTAGGTCTTCTAAAAGTCCTCTAGATTAATCACTGATGCTGGTTAACTAGACCTGTCCATCACCTGAGAAAACATGCATTTAAACAAAGTCAACACTAGGTTGGTGAGTTCATAAGTTTAGTAATTGAAAACCATTGAATGTATGTTAGTCGTTCACAATGTTTCACACAAATTGTATTGATAATTGTTTCTCACAATGTCCTCTCCATGGTTATATGTACAGATGATGTCTCATCCAGTCAAGCATGCTTATATATAGGGCATACGAAAGGGTCAAGCCCAGACGCCATCCCACCACATGCTTAACTGCACTCAACACTACCTGTAATACAACGATGGATACACATTTCCTTTCACCCATGATTTCCCGGTATGTTTATCCAAATAATGAAAAGAAATAGACGTGATTATCTCTGTTAGCCATTCCTTACGGATTAGCCTGGCATGTATAATAAAACAATAATAGAATAAAGAGACATAAATATCTCTGTTAGCTATTCCTTACGGATTAGCCCGGCATGTGTAATAACCCAATGAAGTAAAGTAAGAGACGAAATCGTCTCTGTTAGCTATTCCTTACGGATTAGCCCGGCATGTAAGATATCATACTCGATATCTAGAATGAAACTTAATAGTTTCTGTAGCTAATCATTACCGATTAGCCCGGCATGTAATGAAACCAAACAATTGAATAAAGAGACCTAATTGCCTCTGTTAGCTATTCCTTACGGTTTAGCCCGGCGTGTAAAATATCATACTCGATATCTAGAGCGAGACCCAATAGTCTCTGTAACCATCAGTACTAACCAGTCCGGTGTGTAAGATATCATACTCGATATCTATATTGGGACGTAATAGTCCCAGTACCTGTCGTCCCTGACCAGCCCGGTATGTGAAATGTTTTACGCATGATTCCTAGCTTGAGACTAGATAGTCTCAGTAGCTGTCATTTCTGATCAGCCCGGTGTGTAAGATATCCTCCCACGATATCTATTGGAATGAATACATTCCGTAGATTTTATGTATGTTATCAATTAGATTGATAGCACCTCTCGTGCCCGGTATGATTTAGTTTGCTTACCCCAAGCCCTAGTGCTTTATGTTCGTGATTACCCGAATGATCTATGATTGTGTAACCGTCATCCTCTGACGGTTATAAGAGGTGCTCTAAATAGAGTCTTAAATAGACATGATAGTATATGTGGGAAACGCCATCCCGAAAGCGTGTGCTCATAATATCCTCCTCGATATCACGAGTAATTGTCTCAACTGTTATCTCAATGTTGAGTGTTCTAGCTACCGTGAACAAAGTGTCATAAGAACATGTCTTATACACAATGTTAGTAATGTGTGAATGAACTTGTTATCATAAAGTTACCTTGTCATGATTAACATTCTTGTCATTAGTAATTGTTATTGGCATGTTATCCCATGGTCTTCCCCGTTGTTCTATCGTGTAAGTACAATAAACAGCTGCAAGATATATTCTTAACAACTTATATTATTCTAGTACATACATGTGTCAGGAAGCTATAACGGCACATATCTTCCTAATTGTCTCAAGTATGATGATATCAAACAAGCAAGCACGTAATGATCAATGATAATAAAGATAAACTATTATTATCTAAATCATAATATAAGCAATATGTTAAAAGAACTTTTAATAAAATAAAAGTTTAGCATGTTTCTCAGCCCCGAGCTTTGAAATCAGTAAAGATTAGAAAAGGGGCATATGAACTCACTTTGTTGTTGTAGGGTTGACTTAGCTTAAAGGAAGAATGCACGCGCTCCTTGATTGTATTTGTTGTGTATTCACGTTCCTGTACTGATTTCACATCGTATGTAACCTATAAGTGTCAATCGTTGTGATTTGTGCACATGTATGTGTTAGACCTAACTTGGCTAACACTCGTGAGTCTCGGTAATGATTCGGCCCTTGTTTATTGTTCGTTGTTTCCCTAACACCTGATTTCAATAACTTAGGTTCGCTATGTAATCGAAATTGTAAGTTATCACTTGAATTCCCTAAATGAAGATTTTGTTAACGAAATCCAAATCATTCATATGACTTGATTTACAATTTAAAGTTTGTCTTGTTATCTCGATCATACATGATTCATATAGTTATCTCATAATTATTGTCTTAATGTGTTAGATTGTCTCGTTACATCATGATCCAAAATCCATTGGGCCGAATACATTTGAGTCTTGGGTCGTAAGGGCTTTTTGGGCTTTGTGGAGCCATGGTGGACCGAATTGGGCCACATGGCCAATTAAATCACATGGGCCTCTTATAAGGTGGTGTTGGGCGGGTTGAAAAATTATATGGACCGAGACTCATATGTTGTTGGGTTACTTAATCAACATGATCTCATCGTAATCATTTTTGGGCCTGTTACTTGCTGATTTGGGCCAAAGCTATGGACCAAGTAATGATATTGGGCCGAATAGAGTGTGGGCTTTGGGCCGATTTTAAAATCATGAAGCATCCAACCCAAGTGAACGGGTACTATGGGCTGAATACGTGGGCCTTAGGCCGGATCCAATTATGCTGGGCCGAACAAAGAGATGGGCCGAATCAATTTGATTCTGGCCTATCAATTCTCATGAGTTGGATCAGCCAAAGTGGGCCAGATCAACAATCGGTGAACAAATCAGTGGGCCGATGCAGTGATCAAAAGGGGCTACTTGGGCCGAACAACATGTGGGCCGTAGCAAGAAGATGGGCCAATTAGAACGTTTTGGTCAGCTGATGTGTTTGTTTATCAATCGAACAAGAGTCTTTGTGATAGTATGGTCTATTGTTCGAATTTCAGTCACCATGAGCAGCGAACCTCTTCTCCTGGTCGTAGGGTTCGTCTGAGGTCAGCCCATGCACAGTGGGTTCGTTCAACATGGAGGTTCGATGCTCAGTGGAATAGGTTCGTTACAGACTAGGGTTCGGGAGAGCTGGAAGGTTCGGTAAGGGCTCGTGGGTTTGTTACTTGAGAAGGGTTCAACTGAAAGGGGTTCGTCTGGTGTCTCAAGGTTCGGTGGACATTTGGGTTCGCCACTAACTCCTGGAGGTTCGTCTCCCATGGCATAGTTCGGCCGAAATAGCTTTCAGCCTTAGGGTTCGGCCATGGGCCACGAACCTGTCTATGGCTCGAGCTGCATCTTCTTTGCACATAACGGTGGTTGGGAGTTCGATCCATGGGATGTCCAGTACACATGAGTGTTCAAAAACATCGGGTTTTTAAGGGGATAGGTCACGGCCGACTATGTGGTTGTGTGTTACACAAAGGACGAGAAGACCTTAATTTCAGTAGTTTTCTTTCGATTATACCTCGATTTCAGCCGGATAAAACACAAGATCTGTTGTACTTCCTTGTAGAGGACATAAAGGGCTTCACGTGGGTTCAAGAATCACTCAAATTGGTTGAGAAATGAAGGAGATATGAGGTTTTGAAGGTTGAAAATGGTGATTCTTGGTGGTGGCCGGAAATAGGGAATAGAGAGAGATTGTAGGGGATGGAAATGAGAGAAACTCTCATTTTTGGGTTTTTATATCAAGTGTGGTGTTCGGGTTCATTTCGGTTGCTCGGTTCGTAACTCGGTCGCGTATCCGGAAAAAATTACACGTAATTTAATTGTAACAAATAAAAGAATGTTGTTTAAATTATTTTGATGAGTTTCAAAATTGTAAAATGTTAATTATTTTATTATATTAAATTTATTATCATTCGTGTCGCGTTTTCGTCTCCGTTTCGTCAGAAAACGTCACTTACGCGCGTTTTCGTACAGAGCGCTGACTGTACGAACACGATCGTACGTTTCACTTTCTGATTTGGTTTTCTACTTATCAGTTATCGTTCAGAACGTTAAACTCACAGATATGTTTGTGTGAATCGTAACCCACGCAAACACGCTGTGAGTTTATTATTCTAAAACGACACTGCAATATGATTTGAATTGTGTTTTCTCACTGTCGGACTCAACTACACATCCTGTTATCACATTGTTTTCACATTGAATTGTCGGTCATCTGATTCCTGTCATCTATGGATATCATATCGCAACTGATTTGTTATTGTTATTTGTTTGAACACTGTTGTTTCTCTTGCGTTGTTGTATTTACTGTATTTAAGTTTTCACTTAAACACATACAACTGTGGTTTGTTTCTAGAGTTCTGTTGTCACACAACTGTTTATGCACTGTATTTACACGCAGTAAATGATGAAAGTACACACACCGTACGGACTTGCCGGACGGTTTGGTACTAGTTGTCACAATGAGTTCTAAGCAAAATCAATTTAGGTCTAAATGGTCATTAATCAAAACAAAAAAAAAGTATGAGTGACTTAATCGGAACAAAAAAAGTATGAGTGACTTAATCGGAACAAAAAAATGTATGAGTGACCTAAGTGGAACAAAGCTGAAAGTTGGTTACATTTGTATGATGTTTTCCCTTTTTAAAAACTTTAATTTAGTTCAAGTCAAACTAAGTACTAATTAAGCAAATGGTTTATTTTAATAATCTTTTAGTGATTTTTTATCAAAACATATTATTCAAATTATTATCCATTTAAATTCATTCTATTCATACAGTTTATAATTTTCTCATGTTTGACGAACATTGTTTTAAGGAGTTACTCATCTCAACATGTTCTATGTTATAGTGCTACTTATTTCAACCCAATATACAATACTTGTTCATACAAACCTACCCATTTATCTTGCTTTTGTTTAGATTATTGGGTTTAAAATTATGATAACATGGTGTTTGTTTGTTATCATACTCTCAAAGTTTGTTAAGAGAAAACATTATGCATTTATGTGTTCATCTTTAATTCTCATAAAGTTTGATGAGAGAAAACTCATAGCCACAAAGCCATGTAATAGTATAATCAATTAATTCTGGTCGACCAAATATTAATTTAGAATAAGTTTATCGTAAGTTAATTTAATTGTTGCATTAGAACTTCACAATAATATCAATGTAAAAGGATATATTTAACCATATTATTTTTAGCATGTGACATATATTAATTATAAATTAGCGATTTTTTTAAAGCTTATAACAACATAAATCAATTTAGCTATTAGCTAGGGAGTTTATATTAAAGTTTGTCTAAAAGTTATGATAGTATGCACAATTATACATAAGCAAACATATTTATAGATAATAATCACATGTAGGGTTGTCGATGAGCCGAAACGAACCGAGCATACCTTTGCTCGTGCTCGGTTCGTTTTCAAGTCGAATCGAGCTGAACCGAGTTGAAATAGAACGAGCATATTTCCGAACCGAAAATTTTTTGAGTGATCATCGAGCGAATTTCGAGCTTCATACTACAAAAGAAAAGTGGTGATGGAAGTGTTAACTTTTGTTATAACTTTTCGTTCAATAGCTGACAAATATATATGTTGTTTTTAACTTTGTTTTTACAAAATGACCTAAATGTTTTGTACATATGGCTTAGTATCTTCTTCTCATCTCTTTATGTCTGTGTTAATCACATAAATTTATAGAGAAATAGTTTCAAAATTCATTCATAGTAACGAAGTGATAAAATCGAAATATTTCTTTTCATTTTTCGACTTGCTTTAATTTTTAATCATAATTATTTTGGTATTTTATGTGTTGTATTGGAGCGGACAATATTAACATGAAGTGAACGTCGCTTACTGTATTGAAAATTATACATAATTATATTTATGTGTGTATATTTGTACATATTAAATATATTAAGAAACTAAATCGAGTTAACTAATGAGTGACAAGCGTGTACCATTTCTCATGCTTGGTTTGTTTACAAACCGAATTGAGCCGAAGCAAGCACTTTTCAACTGAGCATAAATTGAATGAGCATATTTTTGAACATTTTCAAGCGAATGTCTAAAGTTTCGAGTGTCGAGCAATTTGGACAACCCTAGTAACATGCATATATTATGGTACTCATACAAACTTGTATGTTGACAAATATTTTAAAAGGTATGGTGGTATACTTTTATAAGAAGGCTAGCTAACATTTTGGATATACTAATATGCTCGATATTGATATTTTTATTCTGTTATGTCTCGCACAAACAATAACTGTGTTGATATAAACTTTAAAGGTCTTGAGATAGAGTTTAAAACTTGAGTCAATTAAATAACCTTTTAGTAGCATTATTTAGCAAATAATATAATCTTATGCCATAAATTCACCTATCATGGTTGATGTCGTATTATAATTTTGTTTATGACCCCCTCAAACGTAAGACCTTATGTTAACATGAAATAATATCCTTATGTCAATTTCTTATCATCTTTATACTTTCTAAAGACTAAAGTAAAATAACTAACACCTTATAGGTTTTTATTAAAAAGCATACATAAATAATCCTATTCTCTTGAGATATGCATAATTACTAGTTAAGTGTTCATGTTAAATATTTGAATATGTATAATAAACAATACACACATTTAAAAAAATTTCTTAGTTTCTAGGCTCTCACCATTACTTTGTATGCATGCACAATTAACATATAATCATTACATAATCACTTTCTCGGATAATCAAAATATCCTAAAATGTCTATTATAAAATATTAATTACATATTTTATTACTACTAATACAAAAATACCAACACCACATGTGGTTTAAACAAATCGTCACATATATATGATAAAATTTTTCACTTATCATATCCACACTGCTTGCGGTTTTAGCACTACATCACGCATATGTGATTTCCGTTCAGAAAAGCATAATTACTACCTCAGCAATATTAATATGATGATAATTTCTTTCAATCCACATAACAAGAAAAACAATAGTTCACAAATACAAACACATTGATATGTCAATAACAAAGTCCTACCTTAGTCTTACGCATCACATTATAAAATATGTAAATCATAAAATTGTGATCCTAATAATCACATGACAAACAAGCTCGTACCATCTTACCTACTATTCCATATCCTAATATGAAATGATTGCCTTAAGAACATGTTCATATATGCGAGTTCTACTATACTTGCTAAACATAATAGTATACTCACCATAGACCTATTTTCTTATATTCACACCATCCCATATCCATTGGCGTAGCTTTGTTGAGACAAGGGGGGCGACCGCCCCCTGTTTTTTCGCGCAGTAGTGTAAATTTCTCGATACGTAGTGTAAAATTTTTTAAAAACCTTTATTTCGCCCCCTCTGGAAAAAGAAAAAAATATTTCGCCCCCTAGGATTATGGTCAAGTTTCGCCACTGCCCATATCCATATATCATTGGCAAAAAAAATCATTTTTTAACAATTTATCTACAACTTCACAATTACAATTATGCATTAATAACCAACATATACATCATTTGCAATAAGCACACTAACCTTATGCTTCCAACATCATGATCAGGTCTTAAATCAAACACTTCTCCTCATCTCATAAACACAAAGGCTTAACTTTAGGTATTCATGACGTACTTAGATCCCTCAAACCAATGACTCTAATACCAACTTGTGGCACCCAAACTCATTTTAATATTTTACAAATACAAAAAAAGTGTCCAAGAAAATTTTCCATGTTTAGTTATAACTAAGCACCTTTAAACTTTTAAAGACATTCAAAACTTAGGTTAAGTTGTACTTATAAACATGTTGTGTCAAATTCAACAATAAGGATTTGTAAAAGTATGAATGATTTTTCAAAGCATATTTTGACCTTGAAAACCAAGCCTGATCATGATCACCATCACCATCACATCTATTCATGACCTAAAAAACACCACATCATAACACATATTAGTTTATAAGAACCAAATGAGATAACCCATTTGTAATCCCGAACTAACTGATTTAAAACGGGAAATTTCAGCAAGAAATCAGCCTTGGGCGTATGATACGCTAGGTAATTGTCACACCCCGACCGACGACGGAATACGTCGGGGCGTGAGTTTGACTGTTCATTAGCTCATGGTTCTATGTTATAAGTTTCAATATTTAATTTATCATTATTACAAAACCAACACAATATTCATTGAATAATAAACAAACATTACATGAATTGAATACTCAAAGTATTACAATTGAAATTCTAAACATCGTTTTTCAATTTAACTAGGTCTACTATTCCTATTCGTATGTCTTCTCCATATCTTCACCTTAACCTGTTACATATGTAAAAATGATTTTTGGGTTAATTATATGAATAGTTGGTAAGTATAACATATAGTTTAAATAAATGTTTTAAAAATAAATGATGCATCACAATCAGACTATCTAAAATTAGAATCCGAGCACATATAAGTTACATGTTTGCACATAAGATGAATACAATAACAATAATGTTCTCTCAAATAAGCAAAATACATAGAACTTAGTCAAGACTGATCAAGTCTTAAACTAAGACATGCAAAACACAAGTTTGCAATAGATAACAGTCTCTCAAACTAGTTTCAGTAATAATATAATAACTAATACTTCAACTAAGTGTGCAATAGATAATAGTCTCTCAAACAAGTTTCAATACTATCATAAAATCTAGTATTTAAATCTTGTTTGTAATAGACAACACATGGATAATGAATAATAGATTTCACAAAGCACACATTCATATAGTAAATATTCTAACTAACATAGACTAAATGTTTGAATCTAATGGTTTTGATTAAGTGTAAACATTGTTTTTAAGTAAACATATGTAGCAACCCAAAAATACGAAAAGTAAAAGAGGGAGTATGAATACTCACATTAATGATGCTCGATAAAACTAGTATAATGAAGAAGAATCAAGATTAACAGTTTTATCAAACTGGATGCCATGAGGATTGAACGTGTGTTGCCGGACAGTAGCTCAAAGGAACAAGTATGTCACACCCCGGGCCGGCGGGAACGGATCGTGTTTTCCCGTCGGGCGGAAGGTTCCCGGGGCGCGTTATCATGAGTGATAATCAAATGATCAGATTGTTTACATAGCACATGAGATATAAGTGAGAAATGCTAACATGACATGAAATAGAATTACAAAGTTAAATTACATTGTTCCATCATAATTTAACTAAGTAAATCTAATAAAAAAGAATCAATGAGTTTATATCTTGTATCTATGCAAGATATACAAAAGTGATTCACTGTTTTGTCATCCCAAAAGTATGCAATCAAAAGTAAGCTAGGTCCTCTAAAAGTCCACTAGCTTAGTACTTGCATATATGTATCTACACATGTTCGTCACCTGAGAAAACATGTATTTAAACAAAGTCAACACTAGGTTGATGAGTTCATAAGTAAGTAAATTGAAAATCTTGATTCATTCACATGCACATTCACAATACTGATTATGATACTTGTATGTTGTTTGATCACCTGTTTTCCCAATGGATCCTCATTAGTTATATTCGCAATTACCATATCATCCTAGTAATGATGCTTATATATAGGGCATATGTAAGGGAACTAAGCCCTAGCCAACATCCCACCACATCACTACTAGAACTCCACACTACTTGTAATACAACTAATGATCTCCATTTCCCCTTTCCACATGTTTATCCCAATCTTAAACACCTGTGATATCATGTATAGAATAATGTAATAATGTAATTGTAGTTATCAACCGAAGTTTAGATAACCATTATATATGTTAAGGATGTTAGACTTTATCAAGTCTGTTCCTTTCATTATTCGATAATTATGGGGTTAACTGTTATTACACTTTTAATTATTAAGAGTGTTAGTTAACCAATTGTCATTTGTATTCACTTGAAGTGCATAGAGCCTAAAAGGAATCCATTGTAATCCTCACGTAATCAGATTACAATGTATCCAATTTATCTCTACCACCTTGTATTCCCAATGTCCTCAACGAAAACTATTACTAGTAGTGAAACATGAGGTAAGATCAATTCCTCAACCTACTAATCAATAGGATCCCGTTGGATTAATTACAATATTCCTGTTTATTAATATCACCATGTGACGCTTTCCCAGAACCTGACTTGAAGTCGCCCTGTCACCGGTCATACGTTACCGGCCAATGAATAGTTACGATCAACATACTAGCCCTACAAGCTAAAGGTTTGTCAAACCTATGGTACCACTATGCTATCGTCGGTTTAGTCACGTCAAACTAACTGGTTCAGCGGTTTATGAAAGGGGCTTACCGTGATCTTTTGAATACATGGCACATGACTGAAATGATATAATACAACAGTTCAATAGCAATTAATTGTATTAGTGTTCACTGATGTAATTGTTCTCTGAGTGTTAACAAGATTGAATAAGAACTTGTCTTATTACAGTATGCTAATCAATGTGTGAATGGTGTTGTTATCATGAAATTATGCTATCATGATTACCATTCCTTGTTTCCCATGAAGTCACCCCGTTGTCACTAAGCTGTGTTAAGATCAAATCTTAACTGCACTTAGTGACTCAGGTGTTGTATGATAATTGTTCCATGTTCTCTTGAATATGTGTTGAGTTGTAAATTAAGTATTATAAGCACATGTCTTATTATACTTAGTTCACTCTTGTATATGAATGATGTAATAAAGATGTGTTATCTTTATATCATTCTCATGTTTATTCTTGTAATCATGTTCCTTGTACTTGTTTCTGGGTTAGCTCTTGTAAGAATAACTAAGTGTTGTAAGAGATAATCATACAACTATGTTATTCTATTGTATTGATGAGTTATGATATTATAATATCATAATCATCTTATTTTCTCTGTCATCACGTAATCATACAAGCATGCATACCATGATATATGATAATAAGCAATTTAATATCAATTAATCAAAGTATTAACAATATGTAAACAAAACTTTTAAGTAATTAAAAGTAAAGCATGTTTCTCAGCCCCGTGAGTTTAAAATCAGTAAAGATCAAAGAAAAGGGGCATATGAACTCACCTTGTTGTTGTAGGACTTAGCTTAAAAGAAAAGAATGCACGCGCTCTTTGTTGTTCTTGTTGTGAATTCACGATCCTGTATTGATCACATGTTATATGGATTTTATAAGTATAATTGTAGATTTTTGTGCGTGTGTAGATGTTAGCCCTAACTTGGCTAACACTCGTGAGTCTCGGAAATTGATTCGGCCCTTGTTTATTGTTAGATGATTCTCTAACATCAGCTTTCAATAACTAAAGTTCGTTAGGTGATCGAAATTGTAAGTTATCACTTGAATTTCCTTAATAAAGGTTTTGTAATTTAAATCCAAATCATCAATGTGACTTGATTTACAATTTAAAGTTTGTCTTGTTATCTCGATCATACTTGATTCATATAGTTATCTCATAATTATTGTCTTAATGTGTTAGATTGTTTCGTTACAATATAAGCCGGAAATCAATTGGGCCGAATACCATTGGGCCTTAATGTCCACATTGGGCCGTAACAAGAAAATGGCCAAGTGAGTGTTGTGTTGGGCCTTGGTGGCCGAATTAATAGTTTCTTGGGCCGAGTAGGTCACATGGGCCGAAGGAATCCAATGGGCCAAGTGGTTTAGGCGATTACGCAAGAATTTGGGCCGGTTGTGCTATGAGGGCTTCCGTTTGTGTTTGGGCCAAGAGTCACGAAATGAAGGTTTAGAAATTGGGCCTCCTAACTTTGATTAGGTTGTGGGTCTAATTAACCAGGCTTTGGGCCTGTTCTGTTGATGCTGGGCCTGTTACAGCATATGGGCCGAATAAATGTAATCGAATTAAGTCAATCGCGCTGGGCCATGTCAACCTACGGTTGCGTAGTCTTAAAGCAGCGAACCTATAATTCCCTTGGTTAAAGATTCGGCTACAATAGTGCCATGAGGGTTCGTGACATTGGTTCAGCCTCATAGGTTCGGTTCCCATTCAAGGGTTCGTCGACTGCACTAGGTTTGCAAGGGGGAGGGTTCGGCTGGCTGTTATGGCACATAGGTTTCGTCAAAAAGGTTCAGGGTTAGTAGGCTCTGCTGACAAAGATTCGGCACCTTCTTGGTAATTGCAGGTTCGTTCCTAGCACGATGGTTCGGGAATTCAACTAGGGTTCGGCCCTTGCATGAAGGGTTCGGGACACATGAGGGTTCGTAGCAGTATGGTTCGGCAACACCAGATTCGTAGCCCCTGCAAGGTTCGTGATGTGCTGATGGTTCGCTGCTGGTATGCTTGGGAATTACAGGTTCGATCATCAAGGGTTCGGTCAACCCAACCCCCACAAACCTTGTGTGTTCGAAGTTACTATTCAGCTCAAACCCTTGACCCATCCATGTCCATGGTGTACGTGCCCAGAGCAGTTAATGATGGTATAAGGCGCGTTAGTAGGGTTCTACACCGGTTGGGTGATGAGTCGGACAAAACACCAAGAAAAACCCTATTTTTCGATTTCTTTGAAGCATGATACCTCGTTTTTCAGTGGGTATACCTTCAGATCCGTTGTACTTTCATGTAGAGAACATCAAGGGCTTCGCGTGGGTTCAAGAATCACTCAAATTGGTTGAGAAATGAAGAAGTTATGGGGTTTTGAAGGTGAAAAATGGTGGAATTTGGTGGTGGCCGGAAATTGGAGGTGGAGAGAGGATGATAATGTGTGAAATGAAGTAAATGACTTCATTTAGAGTATTTATACTCCGAGTGGGTTCGGGTTCGTTTCGGTTGCTCGTTTCGCGATTTCGTCGCGTATCCGGAAAATTACGCATAATTTAATTGTAACAAATAAAAGAATGTTGTTTAAATTATTTTGATGAGTTTCAAAATTGTAAAATGTTAAATATTTTATTTTATTAAATTTATTATCGTTCGTGTCGTGTTTCGTTTCGTTTCGTCGAATCGCGTCACCATCGCGCGTATTCGTTCGAATCGTCATTCGAACGAACACGACGATGATTTTGCTTTCCGACTTTTGTTTTCTACTGTTCAGTCATCCTTTCAGAACGTTAAACTCACAGATATGTTTATGTGAATCGTCACCCACGCAAACACACTGTCAGTTCGTTATTCTGAAACGACCCTGCATTTTATGTTTATATTGTGTTTCCTCACTGTCGGACTCAACTAAACATCCTATTATCACATTGTTTTCACATTGAAATGTTGGCCATCTGATTCCTGTCATCTATGGATATCAGATCGCAACCGATTTGTTTCTGTTAATTGTTTGAACACTGTTGTTTCTCGTGATCTGTTGTGTTAACTGTACTTAAGTTTTCACTTAAATGCACACAACTAATATTTCAAATGTACGTTGTACTTACTGTATCTAAGTTTACACAAAAATACGTACAACGATTTCTTGCATTTATGATTCTGTTAATACAATACTGTTCACAATCGTATATGTACACATAGTTACTGTTTATAGTACACGTTCCGTACGGACTTGCCGGCCGGTCTGGTACTAGTTGTCACAAAGTATACGATCCGAATGCAAACGTGGTTCAACCTAGTCAAACGAATGAAACGAGGATGGGTAAACATTACGATAGGCATAGCTAAATGACCAGACATCATAGGCCGAACTCGTTGACCTAACGAGCCTCTACAAGACTACACCAACTCTAAAGGCGACCAAAACAAGGCAACCTAAATGAGCCTAATGCTGACAACTAATAACCTAAGCTCAACTACTTAGACTAGGAAAAAATAAATGAATAATGAAAAGAAAAAACAAGAAAAAAGGAAATTACATTACCTCAAAGAAAAGACACAGACGAGACAATATCGAAGCGCAACGCCTCCTCATTAAGAGCATAAAATAAAACTAATACGTTCAACATCCCAATGGGTGTTGCACTTGTAGAACCACCAAAATTTGGTTATTCTACTTGTTTATACCCAACTATGAGTTGCATGCTATAAGGGACCAAGTAAGGATATTTATAGGTGTTTAAAGGGGAAAAATATTGGTTTCTTGGACGATGTGAGATGATTTTTAAATAAAATTCATGTCTTGCAATCATCAAGAAACATTAAACTTGTTTTCGCGATTCCTTCTTTGTTATAAAAATAAATGATGCATCATAATCATACTATCTAAAATTAGAATTTGAGCACATATAAGTTACATGTTTGCACATAATATGAATACAATAACAATAATGTTCTCTCAAACAAGCGTAATACAAAGAACTTAGTGAAGACTGATCAAGTCTCAAACTAAGACATGCTAAACACAAGTTTGCAATAGATAACAGTCTCTCAAACAAGTTTCAATACTAGCATAACATCTAGTATTTCAATTTTGTTTACAATAGATAACACATGAATAATGAATACTAGATTTCACAAAGCACACATACATATAGTAAAGATTCTAACTAATATAGACTAAATGTTTGCATCGAATGGATTTGATTAAGTGTAAACATTGTTTTTAAGTAAACATATGTAACATCCCAAAAATACGAAAAGTAAAAGAGGGTGTGACAACCGGTACACGAGCTATCATGAGTTTGAAATCCAACAGTGTACGCAACAACATCGTAGAAGATTGCGTTACGAGAGTGATGATAACGATAATAAACAACAATCAAAAAATACACGGATAATTCCTAAAACAGTTAGGAAAATCCATTGAATCACACAAACATGAATCAGAAGAAAAGACAAACACCTTGTGAGGGAAAACAATGAACAAAATCTGAATGGATAACATTTGGAGTATCAATCCAACAAGATATCGGCATGGGTGACGATCCATGTGGATATGTTATAAGACTTGATACTCTAAATGATGTCTTTATAGTACAAAACAATGTCAGCAATTGAATTCAAAGCGACTTTTGTATGTGTGATGATTCATACAAATGTCAACGTGAGTCTTTTAATGCCGATATAAAATAATAACCATTTTAACAAAATTTCACCCAAACAATTTAATAAACAATCAAAATTTAAAAACACACAGCCATTCGTGCGAATGAAACCTCATTCGTACGAACATGTTTATTCAGTGAAGCTTTACAGCCACAGAGTCATTCGGCCGAATGGGCGTCATTCGTACGAATGACTCATTCATGCGACAACACAACTATAAAAGCAACACTTCCGTTTTTCAAACCCATTTTTCACCAAAATCTCTCAACCAAGACCCTCTTTCGCCCTCTCGATTTTTCGGCCATTTTCCCACAAAATCGAACCATTTCACCATCCAAATCGCGTGTATTTCAACCCCAACACCTCCATTTCAATATTTCATCCACTTCCAAGCCATTTCGGTCGAATACGAGCTCTACAATGAGTATTAGCACCGATCCTTTACACCAAAACCTTTTACCAACATTTTAACCGTAAAAACACCATAAACAACCACCGATTTCAAAAATGGCATTCTTGGTGAATCTGCAGACGGATGAGCCGAGCGAAGGACTCATTCATGCAAATGAGATACCTCATTCGCCGAGAAAAGTCACCAGAATGAGCCTTTGGACGAATGAGAAATCACACTAATGACATGGGTTCATTCGCATGGAACATGTGACAATCCGACTTTTCGAATTAACCTCGTTAACTGAAAATAACGAAATCACAAATATGAGGCCCAAGGTAGGCCCAATGAGGCCAAGGTAGGCCCAATGAGGCCAAGGTAGGCCCAATGAGGCCCAAGGTAGGCCCAATTGTATTTATCAGGCCCAAAAGGATTAATCTAGTTCAACAATGTTCTAAGTAGCCAATTAGTGACAATTCGGCAATTCGGACTAACTCCGTTAACCGAAAAGTTAACAGAAATGTTACGAAATCACACGAAACCAAACAAAAAGGGCTAGAATTAAACAAAATCAATCACAAAGTGATTAAATTGCAAGGATTAAGTTGTAATTATGTTTAAATGAATATTTTGACTTTCACTAGTCAAAATTCGGCTAGAACATCAAGTGGAATTCGAATTTCACCTCAATAAGTAGTTATACCCGAATTAAACCAGTTATAATCATTACCTTAATGATGATTAATATATAGAACACGTTATTGAACCATTAAACAACAATTTAAGTCCGAAATGAAACCAAAAGGTTGTAACCGTTCGAAATGGGTATCAAATTCATATAAGCCGGTTATAATCCATTCGATTAAACTCTAAAACATACAAGTCGGCATCCCTAGAGGTGTTTACAAACAACAATTCGATCTTAGAACCATCGGGAGACGGATTTGAATCAAGGGTCGGCCGAAGTTCAAGCTAGAAGTCGATCTTCATCAATTCGACAATCAATCCAGTAAGTTTTCAATTCCACATCACCTAAAAGGGCCGATTAAGTGAATCCCTAACTCAATTTCGTCAAACAATATTGAATTACATGAGTTTGGATTCTAGGGTTCTTGATCAAATGCGTTTTGGGGATTTTTAATCAGTCGAATTTAAAAATCAAATTCAACTGCACAAACAGTTTTAAAAACACATTCTAATTGAAATCCATATGATGATTTCATCTAAGTACAATGAATTGATAGGATTCGATTTTTAGGGCTTGTTATGAAAAGCGATTTGGGGGTTTCTATTTGAACAAGTTTAAGTATGAAATTAAATATTACTAGTAGATTCAGACCAGCCCGATTATGAATAACCCTTTACTAAATTCGTGAAACAAAAGCGAATTGTAGGAGAACTAGTTCTAGGGCTCATCATTTAAGTTGTTTTGGGGATTTTGATTGAAAAGAGTTCAAAAATCGAATTGAATGATGCTAGTAATTTCAGAAGACCTCGACTAAGGATACCCCTAAGTTAGTTTGATCAAACATCAGGGAATTGTATGATTTTGAATCTAGGGTTCTTGAACTAGAACGAATTTGGGGTTTTTGATTCAAAGGTGTTTATTGATTGAAATTAGTCATACAGACAGGTTCGAAATTGCTTAATAAATGAAAACCCTATGGATTGAAAGTCTAAAATAATCGAATTGGATGAATTTGAATTATTGAGAATGGGGTTAAGGTTCGAAACGGGTTTGAATGTAAAAGTCATATGTTTTTGCTGAAGATGATCAATTGAATACACAGATGTATTCGATTAGAACCAGATAACCCAAGCCCTAAGGATTGGAATTCGATCGAGCTTGAATTGGGGGTTAATTTGGAATCACATGAGTCGGTTAGGATTAACAAATGGGATAATGGGCCGATTGGGCTTAACACATTTAAAACCCAATCTGTTAATAAAATTTATGGCAGATCAGATGGTAGTGTGTGGGTGTTATGAAGTAGAGGTCGTGGGTTCGATCCCGGCCTCTGCTGTTTTTGGATTTTTAAATTATTTTAGTAATTCTATCATAACTTTCGCGTACGAACTCCGTTTTAACTCGTTCGAATTTCATTGGAACCAGAATTTAATTCCGAACATGTTAGAATAATAAAATTCATATTTTAATCCGAAAACGAAATCGCGTATAATTACGCTTGTTTAAATAAAATCATTAACGATGATATGATTTTATTAAACGATTTCAAAGGCACGCGTACATACGTATGCACATTCTTAACACTCTAACTTACGTGTATTGACACGTATGTGATTTCAAGCACAACACGACATTCCGAATAACACTAGGTTATTGTTAACACACAGGTTCTTCGTAGGAGGACTTTCTACACGAGTTTAAGTGTGTTTGATCATTCTGCAACAATCAAAGGTGCGTACACGGCCCCTTTCTTATTTTAACTGTTTTGGGGGAGAAAACATGTGCAACAAACATTTTTGGATACATATCACTTGCATGAGTTAGCTGTTTACATTATGTGACAACATAGCATTTACAAGTCCTTACACTTCGAACCGTTTAGTTTGCCGTAGCGCAAAGCGTGGTAGTTGGAAATGGATCTATTAGGTTTGACAAACCTCACTTGGTAGATGGGATCTACGCAGGTGTTTGACTGACCAAACACTCATTACTATTGTTTGTGCTAGACAATAGTGGCAAGGCAAAACATGCGATAGCATGCACTAGTCAGCTTCGGTGTCGATCACTTATGTAAATAGTATAAATGACTAGCTATCATGACTATGCATGTGTGATTATGTTATCTGCAAACTTTATATTCAAACTGTGGTTTCAACATTTGTGAATGCTTAAACCTGTGTAATGCACCAACCTTTGTGTTGACTTGATTTACATGTTTTCTCAGGACGCTAAGGTGCACAAGAAAGCAGGCATGGACTAGGAGATTGAGTCGCATGCATGTCTTTACATTATAGTTATTTGGATTTGAACATTTGAAAACTTTGCATTGTAATTTACATTTTACAACTGTTATGTTTGTTATTGTTTTAAAACGCTTCCGCAAACTTCGAAAACTTTGATGTTACAGTTTTAGACCAAAGTATGTTTTGAAAATCATATAGAGGTATTCGTTATGTCTAATGATCTGAGATCCTGGTTTGTCACGTTCCCAAACGGTATGATTCCGTTAGTTGAAAATTGGGGGTGTGACAGATTGGTATCAGAGACATTGGTTATAGCAAACTAGGTTTGCATTTGTAGACTTAGACTATGACTGTTAGACATTAGACACGCATGCTTACACGTATCACTTAGAAATTACATATGGCATTATGTAATAGACTTGCTTACACATTCCATGGCACTGCACTTTAACGACCCGTTTTAATAAAACGAAATGTAATTGTGATAATCGTTAATTGAACGATTGTGATGGTTGTTATAATAACTCAAAATTCTCATGTTAGAATCATAACTCGAGAATGAAGAGGATGAGTGTAAGCGAAATCACGAAACGAGGCTCTGATTTCAAGATACGCTAAGTTGAAGATAGCGTTAAATAAGAGATCATATATTTTGAATTTTTCAGGTCTTGAAATTATAACCATTGGAAAGAGCTCGAAAAATCGTGAACGTAGGCGAAAACCGTGCGCAAAACGGAGTCCGTATGCCCCCGGAATCGCGAAACGAAGATAAGACAAAAATCTGGCCGCCATGCAGCCGCGCGGTACGCCCCAACTCGGCGTCCCGAGTCAGGCGATGCGCCTGAGGTCATCAGATCGCAAAAATGGCTTAAAAAGTCAAGTTTTTGTCTGGAATCTCATTTTTGAGCTTATCTTCGACGATTTCGACCTCACACACACTAAATCAACATCCAATCCATCAAAACTTCAATTTTAAAGGCTTCTCAAGGTTTAGATCGGACCAAGGGACGTTTCTGCAAGTTCGGATCATCTTTTTAACCACAGAACTCCACCGGATAGGTAACGGTTCATCCTAACCTTCTAGATTGATTATGATTGATTAAATCTTGTTTCTGAACGTGATGATAGAGTTAGGGTTGTTGATTATTGCCTAGATGATGGCTAGGATTGATTTTAAGTGAAGAACTCGAACTGTTAACGGGTAAATCCTTGTTTTGAGCCGTTGTAATGCCCGTTTGTTATGAAACTCATATTATTGAGTACGATTATTAGTGGGGTGATTAAAGAGTGGTTGTGGTGGTCTTGGATCATCCTTTAGAATGATAACTTAATGTGTAAAGTTGAAAGTTAATGATTTTAACGTAAAACGATGATGTGAAAATTTAAATATGATAAAGAACATGTGTAGATTAATTTCTACACATGGGTTAGTGATAAAAACCTTAATGAGGTTTTGATTAAAAAAATAAAGAATGAAATAGGCCAAATGAATTAGATTACATAAATAACACACGTGTTGTGTTCATGTTGTTAAAAACTGTTATATGTGAATATATAATAGGAAGAGGAGGTGAATCCAATTCTAGAAGGCCTGGGAAAGAGTTGGAAATTGTTGATAACTCTTCAAATTAAGGTAAGTTACCTGTTTGATTGAACTTGTAGTTAAGGACTGGGTGAGTCCATACTACAAGTGATTGTATTATACGTGATTATGGTGATTGTTGTTGCATGATTCACAAGGTGTGTGAACATGTGGTGATCTACGAATGCGTAGATGTTAAATTGGTAATGTGCACGTTTAGATTCACAAGGTGTGTGAACGTATAACTTGCCATTCCAATGTAAAAGATTCACAAGCTGTGTGAACATGTGGTGATCTACGAATGCGTAGATGTTGAATTGGTAATGTGCACGTTTAGATTCACAAGGTGTGTGAACGTATAACTTGCCATTCCAATGTAAAAGATTCACAAGGTGTGTGAACATGTGGTGATCTACGAATGCGTAGATGTTGAATTGGTAATGTGCATGTTAGATTCACAAGGTGTGTGAACATATAACTTGCACTTCCAATGTAAAAGATTCACAAGAAGTGTGAACAAATAGTGGAGTTGAAATATGATGCACAATTGGTGTTTTGTGTGTTTATATATGTGTTATATTAAATTATAATAATTGTGCATGAATGGGGATATATTGAGGTTTTTGGTTGAAACGAACCGATAGTAAATTGTTTTGTATGTGGTTAAATGTTGGCAACAACATTTTAATTGAAACCTCATTAGTGTATCCATATGGTGTTATGGAATACACGCGGTGAATGATGAGGTAATCTTACTTAGTTCTAACAAACTAATGGTGAATTTAAATGTGGTGTTTACAGGTACACTGGAGTAGGGTGAGCGGTGATGGTGATCGGGAATCGAACGGAGAGGCTCGTGTGGTGGTTTAATATATAAATAATCGAACATGCGTGAAGCTTTTGTGTAATAAATGTTTGGTGGAGTTTGTAAACATACTTAAACTTAAACTTGTTTTTAACAGGTGTTGGTAATAGTATGTTTAGAAGTTTGTAAAACACAAATGTCGTTTTGTTTTTGACTGGGTCCTAAACGTAATTTATTAAATATTGGGTAAAATGTCCGGTGGGGACATGGAAGTGACTGGGGTGTCACATGCACTTACATATGGTATTATGTAATTGGCATGGCATCTTCATCAGCAGCACCATACATATATATTGATGATTCGGAGGATGAGGAGCCGGTGATTCCAGCACCACCATCATCACCAGCACCATCTATCCCATCTCCTCCACCATCTGAGAGAGATGATTCGGATCCGGAGGAGGATCCAGATGAGGACCCGGAGGAGGATCCGGAGGAGGATCCGGATGAGGACCCGGATGAAGATCCGGAGGAGGAGCCAGCTGAGGGTACTCAGGAGATTCCTGCTGAGGGACCTTCTACTCATCCACCACCTGTATTGGATGTTCCGGAGCCTAAGAGGCAACGGACTGATTCTGAGGAGATTGCCAAACTACGTGAGGACTTGTACTGGGCAAATGATAGGATTGAGTACAATGTTCGGGAACTCTGGGATGCGAACGAAAGACAAGATAACCTTGCCCACCTGGTTAATGAGATGCGAGATGAGATCATCCATTTGACTGGTCGTCTTCAAGCTTCTGAGGACCGAGCTGAGATTCTGGAAGGCAGACTTGAAGCCTTGGAAGACTTGGTGGTCTCGGAAAATGAAGAAGAGGAGGAAGAGGATGAAGAGGAGGAAGGGGAGGAACCAGCACCAGCCGTTGATTCTGATCCTGAATCCACTATTGAGGATGATTGATTTTCTTTATTTCGTTTAAACTTATTAGGGGCGGGTTGTGTCCCTACATTAGATGTTTGTAAAATTTATGTTTTGATTTTGAAAGTATTGTACTCAAATCAGATTACTATCTATTGAAAGCTATTATTTATTGACAACAGTTGTGTTGATTTCTACATTACATGTTTGTTGTTTGTTGTATTGTTTACACGTTTCACATTGGACTTTGATAACACTCTAAAACTTCTTTTAATTAGGAAGATAATGGCCGAGGGGAACGTACAGATGACAGTTGCTGAGCTCAATGAGCTGATTAATAACAGGGTCACGGAGGCTATCGCGAACTACGCTCAGACACACAATACAGGGCCACATGGTCCAGCAGGGGGACTGGTGAACCCACAGGCGTGCACGTTCAAGATGTTCTTGGACTGTAAGCCACATAACTTCAAAGGATCAGAGGGGGCCATTGAACTCCTTCGATGGATTGAGAAGGCTGAATCAGTGTTTGAGATGTGCAGCTGTCCTGATGAGAGTAAAGTAAAGTATGCTACGGGTACGCTGGAGGGTCCAGCATTAACCTGGTGGAACTCCAATGTTCATACTTTGGGTTTGGGTGAGGCCAATGCCTTAACCTGGAATGGATTCAAGACTTTACTGCAGGAGGAGTACTGTCCTCGCAGTGAGATGCAGAAACTGGAGGAGGAGTATTGGCACCTCAAGATGGAGGGGTCAAACATCGAGGAGTACACGACTCGATCACATGAACTGGCCAGACTTCTACCTCACATGGCTACTCCAACAAGTAAGTGGATAGAGAGGTACATAGGAGGGTTGGTGCCTCAGATCCAGGGATTAGTCACTTCTGCAAATCCCACAACAATCCAACAAGTTGTGCGACTGGCACACCAATTAACTGATCAGGCAGTGTTACAAGGAACTCTGCCTAAACGAACATCAGCTACTAAGGTAGGTGACCACAAAAGGAAGTGGGAGAGCAGCAACACCAAGAATTTCAATCAACAGTCGTTTCAACAGAACCGAAAACAGGATTCAAACAAGTCTCATCACAACTCGAATAGTGGTCAACAATCATCATCATCAGGGGGTTATATTGGTAAACATCCTAAGTGCAATAGGTGTGGATTTCATCATGCTGGAAATCAGTGTGATAAGGTTAAGTGCCAACGGTGTGGTAAAGTTGGACATGTAGCTAAGGATTGTCGCGGAGAGCTGCAAAAAAATCACAACAATCAGAATAACAACCAGAACAACGCACAGAAGGGTTGTTTTGAGTGTGGCAAGATGGGGCACTTTAAAAAGGATTGCCCACAACTCAAGAAAGGCGGGGATAACAATGCCAATGGCAACGGCAACGGCAACGGTAACGGCAATGGCACCAATAACAACAACAACAACAACAACAACAATGGTGCTAGGGGCAGGGCGTTTGTGATTGGAGGACGTCAAGCACGGGAGGATCCCAACATTGTTACGGGTACGTTCCTCTTAAATAATCACTATGCCTCTATGTTATTTGACACTGGTGCCGATCGGAGTTTTGTATCTAGTTCACTTGCTAAGTTGCTAAATGTTAGTCCCACTGCCTTAGATAGTCCATACACTGTAGAATTAGCTGATGGCAAGTTAATTGTAGTGGAACATATTCTTAAGGGATGTATCCTTGATTTGATGGGTCGAACATTAGAAATTGATCTTATGCCTATTGCCTTAGGCAGTTTTGATGTAGTCATTGGCATGGACTGGTTGTCCAAACACCAGGCTGAAATAGTATGCCATGAAAAGATCGTTCGTATACCTCTTCCGCATGGAGAGATGTTGTATGTACAAGGTGAAAAGACCAGTACGCCACTGCGTCTAATATCTTGTATGAAAGCACACAAATGTCTGCGTAAAGGTCATACAGCAGTTATAGCACTTATAACTGAAAAGCCTATAGCTGAGAAGAAGATTGAAGATATTCCAGTAGTTTGTGAATTTCCGGAGGTATTTCCAGAAGACTTACCGGGATTACCGCCTATCAGACAGGTGGAATTCCGAATCGACCTTACACCAGATGCAGCACCGATACCTAGGGCGCCTTATCGACTTGCACCGTCAGAGATGCAAGAGTTATCTACACAACTGCAAGAGTTGTTAGATAAGGGTTTTATACGACCTAGTTTTTCACCGTGGGGAGCTCCAGTTTTGTTTGTTAAGAAGAAGGACGGGACTTTCCGTATGTGTATCGATTACCGGGAACTTAACAAAGTTACCATCAAAAACCGGTATCCGTTACCTAGAATTGACGATCTGTTTGATCAGTTGCAAGGTTCGAGTTACTACTCGAAGATTGATCTTAGATCGGGTTATCATCAACTAAGAGTTCAAGAAGAAGATATTCCGAAGACAGCATTTAGGACGCGCTATGGCCATTATGAGTTCTTGGTCATGCCACTTAGGTTGACAAACGCTCCAGCTGTATTCATGGATCTCATGAATCGTGTTTGTAAACCTTATCTCAATAAGTTTGTCATTGTTTTCATTGATGACATTCTCATCTATTCTCAGACCGAAGAGGAGCATGCCGAACATCTTCGATTGCTGTTGGAATTACTGAAACAGGAACAATTGTACGCTAAATTCTCAAAATGTGACTTCTGGATGCGAGAAGTACAATTCTTGGGTCATATAGTCAATGAAAAGGGCATACACGTTGATCCAGCAAAGATTGAAGCGATTAAGAATTGGGAAGCACCAAAAACTCCTACCGAGGTACGACAATTCCTTGGTTTGGCGGGTTATTACCGACGATTCATTGAGGGATTCTCAAAGATCGCTCAACCACTTACAGCTCTTACGCACAAGGGAACGAAGTATAACTGGACGGATAAACAGGAAACTGCATTCCAGTTGTTGAAACAGAAACTCTGCAGTGCACCGATTCTGTCCTTACCGGAAGGGACGGAAGACTTTGTGGTGTATTGTGATGCATCTGCACAGGGTTTGGGATGTGTGTTGATGCAACGTGATAAAGTGATTGCTTATGCTTCAAGGCAACTACGACCACACGAAAAGAATTACACTACTCATGACTTGGAGTTAGGAGCAGTGGTTTTTGCTTTGAAGATTTGGAGGCATTACTTATATGGAACCAAATGTACCATTTACACTGATCATAAGAGTTTGCAACATATCTTTGATCAGAAGGAGCTTAATATGAGACAGCGACGATGGGTTGAGTTGTTGAACGATTACGAATGTGCGATAAAGTATCACCCGGGAAAAGCTAATGTGGTAGCTGATGCTTTAAGCAGAAAAGACACTTCAACAAGACGGGTTCGCGCACTTATGATGACAATACATACTGATTTACCTGACAAGGTACGCAGTGCTCAACTGGGAGCCTTAGAAAAGGATAATCTGGTACATGAATCCTTACGGGGGATGGAAACACAGTTGGATGTTAAACCTGATGGAATTCGTTATTTCATTAATCGACTGTGGATACCTTTGTACGGAGGTTTAAGGGAACTCGTGATGGATGAAGCACACAAGTCCAGATATTCAGTCCATCCGGGATCAGACAAGATGTATCATGACCTGAAGGCACTGTATTGGTGGCCTCACATGAAAGCTGACATTGCTAAGTATGTTAGCAAGTGTTTGACTTGTTCGAAAGTCAAAGTGGAATATCAGAAACCATCTGGTTTGCTGCAACAACCAGAAATACCAATGTGGAAATGGGGACAGATTTCGATGGATTTCATTACTAAGTTACCCCGTACACCGAGTGGTTGTGATACGATATGGGTAATTGTTGATCGATTAACGAAATCTGCACACTTCTTAGCAATCAAGGAAACCGACAAGATGGAGAAACTGACTCGTATTTACATCAAGGAAGTTGTAGCACGACATGGCGTACCAATTTCTATCATATCAGATCGGGATTCTCGATTTACTTCCAACTTTTGGAAGTCACTTCATAAGTCATTGGGAACTCGTTTAGATATGAGTACCGCATATCATCCACAGACTGACCGTCAAAGTGAACGTACGATTCAAACGCTCGAGGATATGTTACGAGCTTGTGTAATTGATTTTGGTGATAGCTGGGAAAACCACTTACCGTTAGTGTAATTCTCTTACAACAATAGTTATCATACAAGTATTCAGGCAGCACCGTTTGAAGCTCTGTATGGTCGTAAATGTCGTTCACCAGTTTGTTGGGCTGAAATTGGTGACAGTCAGATTACAGGTCCTGAATTAGTGCACAAAACGACAGAGAAGATAGTTCAAATCCGGAACCGTATGGCAGCGGCCCGGGATCGACAGGAGATATGCTGACAAACGTCGAAAACCATTGGAATTTCAAGTAGGAGACCGAGTTCTTCTAAAGGTATCACCTTGGAAAGGTGTGATACGATTCGGCAAGCGCGGAAAGCTTAGTCCACGGTACGTAGGACCTTTTGAGATCCTGAAAAGGATTGGTCCGGTTGCGTATCAACTCAAATTACCGGATGAACTCAGTGGAGTTCATGATGTCTTTCATGTATCGAACTTAAAGAAATGTCTTTCTGATGAGACATTGATTGTACCATTGGAAGAAATACAAGTGGATGAACAGTTATGATTCATTGAAGAACCAGCAGAAATCATGGACCGCGAGGTCAAACAACTTAAGCAAAGCAAGATTCCGATAGTCAAAGTCCGGTGGAATTCAAGACGTGGTCCTGAATTCACATGGGAACGAGAAGACCAAATGATGAAGAAGTATCCTCATCTGTTCAAAACAACAGCAACAAACACTGAGAGCGCACGTTAAATTTCGGGACGAAATTTCCTTCAACAAGGGGACGACGTGATGCTTCACACATCAACATCTCAGATTTCAAACTGTAAGCACAAACACTTTATTCAATTGGTTTTGTTATAAACATTTGTGCTACATTACATTTTATACATTTTATGTGCTACATTTCATATGTTACATGTTATGGTAGTACATGCATGATTAGTTACACACATTTTGCTATGTGCGGGGTTGCATAGTACAAACGGTTACAGACACTCACTATGTGTGAGGTTACACAGCACAGTATGATCAAACACAAACAGTCACAGTTAGGTGAACTAACTAGTGTACACGCAAACAGTCACATTGAACGATCACACTTAGTTGTGATGTTGCAAGCATTAGATTTTGTGTGTGAGTACACACAAGCACACGGAATGATCAAACCACACTAACACGTACGATTTAAACTCGTAAGTAGTTTCCTAACTACTCCTAACATTTACTAATTTTCGGGACGAAAATTCCTTCAACATGGGGATGATGTGACAATCCGACTTTTCGAATTAACCTCGTTAACTGAAAATAACGAAATCACAAATATGAGGCCCAAGGTAGGCCCAATGAGGCCAAGGTAGGCCCAATGAGGCCAAGGTAGGCCCAATGAGGCCCAAGGTAGGCCCAATTGTATTTATCAGGCCCAAAAGGATTAATCTAGTTCAACAATGTTCTAAGTAGCCAATTAGTGACAATTCGGCAATTCGGACTAACTCCGTTAACCGAAAAGTTAACAGAAATGTTACGAAATCACACGAAACCAAACAAAAAGGGCTAGAATTAAACAAAATCAATCACAAAGTGATTAAATTGCAAGGATTAAGTTGTAATTATGTTTAAATGAATATTTTGACTTTCACTAGTCAAAATTCGGCTAGAACATCAAGTGGAATTCGAATTTCACCTCAATAAGTAGTTATACCCGAATTAAACCAGTTATAATCATTACCTTAATGATGATTAATATATAGAACACGTTATTGAACCATTAAACAACAATTTAAGTCCGAAATGAAACCAAAAGGTTGTAACCGTTCGAAATGGGTATCAAATTCATATAAGCCGGTTATAATCCATTCGATTAAACTCTAAAACATACAAGTCGGCATCCCTAGAGGTGTTTACAAACAACAATTCGATCTTAGAACCATCGGGAGACGGATTTGAATCAAGGGTCGGCCGAAGTTCAAGCTAGAAGTCGATCTTCATCAATTCGACAATCAATCCAGTAAGTTTTCAATTCCACATCACCTAAAAGGGCCGATTAAGTGAATCCCTAACTCAATTTCGTCAAACAATATTGAATTACATGAGTTTGGATTCTAGGGTTCTTGATCAAATGCGTTTTGGGGATTTTTAATCAGTCGAATTTAAAAATCAAATTCAACTGCACAAACAGTTTTAAAAACACATTCTAATTGAAATCCATATGATGATTTCATCTAAGTACAATGAATTGATAGGATTCGATTTTTAGGGCTTGTTATGAAAAGCGATTTGGGGGTTTCTATTTGAACAAGTTTAAGTATGAAATTAAATATTACTAGTAGATTCAGACCAGCCCGATTATGAATAACCCTTTACTAAATTCGTGAAACAAAAGCGAATTGTAGGAGAACTAGTTCTAGGGCTCATCATTTAAGTTGTTTTGGGGATTTTGATTGAAAAGAGTTCAAAAATCGAATTGAATGATGCTAGTAATTTCAGAAGACCTCGACTAAGGATACCCCTAAGTTAGTTTGATCAAACATCAGGGAATTGTATGATTTTGAATCTAGGGTTCTTGAACTAGAACGAATTTGGGGTTTTTGATTCAAAGGTGTTTATTGATTGAAATTAGTCATACAGACAGGTTCGAAATTGCTTAATAAATGAAAACCCTATGGATTGAAAGTCTAAAATAATCGAATTGGATGAATTTGAATTATTGAGAATGGGGTTAAGGTTCGAAACGGGTTTGAATGTAAAAGTCATATGTTTTTGCTGAAGATGATCAATTGAATACACAGATGTATTCGGTTAGAACCAGATAACCCAAGCCCTAAGGATTGGAATTCGATCGAGCTTGAATTGGGGGTTAATTTGGAATCACATGAGTCGGTTAGGATTAACAAATGGGATAATGGGCCGATTGGGCTTAACACATTTAAAACCCAATCTGTTAATAAAATTTATGGCAGATCAGATGGTAGTGTGTGGGTGTTATGAAGTAGAGGTCGTGGGTTCGATCCCGGCCTCTGCTGGTTTTTGGATTTTTAAATTATTTTAGTAATTCTATCATAACTTTCGCGTACGAACTCCGTTTTAACTCGTTCGAATTTCATTGGAACCAGAATTTAATTCCGAACATGTTAGAATAATAAAATTCATATTTTAATCCGAAAACGAAATCGCGTATAATTACGCTTCTTTAAATAAAATCATTAACGATGATATGATTTTATTAAACGATTTCAAAGGCACGCGTACATACGTATGCACATTCTTAACACTCTAACTTACGTGTATTGACACGTATGTGATTTCAAGCACAACACGACATTCCGAATAACACTAGGTTATTGTTAACACACAGGTTCTTCGTAGGAGGACTTTCTACACGAGTTTAAGTGTGTTTGATCATTCTGCAACAATCAAAGGTGCGTACACGGCCCCTTTCTTATTTTAACTGTTTTGGGGGAGAAAACATGTGCAACAAACATTTTTGGATACATATCACTTGCATGAGTTAGCTGTTTACATTATGTGACAACATAGCATTTACAAGTCCTTACACTTCGAACCGTTTAGTTTGCCGTAGCGCAAAGCGTGGTAGTTGGAAATGGATCTATTAGGTTTGACAAACCTCACTTGGTAGATGGGATCTACGCAGGTGTTTGACTGACCAAACACTCATTACTATTGTTTGTGCTAGACAATAGTGGCAAGGCAAAACATGCGATAGCATGCACTAGTCAGCTTCGGTGTCGATCACTTATGTAAATAGTATAAATGACTAGCTATCATGACTATGCATGTGTGATTATGTTATCTGCAAACTTTATATTCAAACTGTGGTTTCAACATTTGTGAATGCTTAAACCTGTGTAATGCACCAACCTTTGTGTTGACTTGATTTACATGTTTTCTCAGGACGCTAAGGTGCACAAGAAAGCAGGCATGGACTAGGAGATTGAGTCGCATGCATGTCTTTACATTATAGTTATTTGGATTTGAACATTTGAAAACTTTGCATTGTAATTTACATTTTACAACTGTTATGTTTGTTATTGTTTTAAAACGCTTCCGCAAACTTCGAAAACTTTGATGTTACAGTTTTAGACCAAAGTATGTTTTGAAAATCATATAGAGGTCTTCGTTATGTCTAATGATCTGAGATCCTGGTTTGTCACGTTCCCAAACGGTATGATTCCGTTAGTTGAAAATTGGGGGTGTGACAGAACAACCATACGAATGAAGACCCATTCGCACGAATTGATAACCAGAATGAAAGTATGCATTCGCATCATTCCATTTGTGTGAATGAAGGTCATTCGCACGAATAGACCATTCGCACCAAGAGGAGACCAAAAATGGCTAAGTGTTGAACGTTCTATCGAACACCATCCACATCGTTAGAACCGAACCTTAGACCAAATCTTAAATATAATCAAAATGAAACGGAATGAAAACACATTTTCCAAAAACACATCAAGACACAGAACACACAACCATCTCAAACCTAATTAACCAGTAATCAATTTGTAACACATGATTCAAACCGAGAGAACATACCGAGTGAATGCATCGATGACCCATAACCAGAGGTGAGTTCATAGACCCTTTTTCTTTAACTTATTGCCTTCCAAATCATTTGGGGTTGAGAACATGAACCCTCTTATTCTAATGATAATCAATAAGAGTCATTTTCAAATAATTTAAATGAAAAAGATCAACCTTCAACCTCTTATTCGAATGTTATTCGAATAAGTGCATTTTCAATCATTTTATTGAGCGTTCATCGCATCATCAACAACGTTTTCAAACTCAACAATGATTTCGAGGGTTCAAAACACAATTCGACATGGTAGAGTTCGTTAAACTTAACATTTCGAGGCTTTGTGCCCCACCAAGAGGTGAACGGACACGACCTGAGGAATTGTGCCAATGCACAATCGAAAGCAAACATTTTCATGGGAATCCCCCATCAAACAAACAACAAATTTTGTATGGCATCTATCTAGGGTAATTCACTAGAGCATGTGTCCACACAACATACACATCAAGAATTCGCTGAGGATTTCTCAAGTAAGTCCCTTTTAGGGTCATTTACCATTAGTTGGCGCGGGTCAACCGACGGTAATGTAGATGGTACCGTAGGTCTAACCAACCTCCAGCGCCGAGGCTGGTACGTTACATGCATACATACGTGAAACAACTACCGGATCAGTTAGGTTTGATAAATGATAACACAAGTGATATTACAGACAGACCACACTAATAATAACTTGAGTTTTCAATACAAACAAATGTTCAAGACATGGTCTTGAATGATATTTAAATGAGTAAACATCAAACAATGTTAAACACAAGAAAGGAGTGTAACTTTGTGATTTTCAAATAAACAAACAAAACATGATTTTCCTATAGCAGGAGACAAAGCATACACTTCTTTCTCAAGATATTTCTTTTCCAACATCGGTCGTGTCGTGTCGAATAGAGGTACAAAAGTCTCTATATATGATTTCCATTAAGGACGTCCTCATGGTTTACTGAAGGGGTGGTGTGCTGGCGGCCGAGCTTTGGGTCTACGTATGCCTATACATAAACTACATTCGATGATTCGGGATGGTGTCAGTAATGAGGTTCAGATTTAAGCACTTGTGTAATTCATTCGTGTTTATTATTTACACACCATTTTCAAAACCGTTGTAAATGGAAAGAGTTTTCATCAAACATTTTACAGAACCTAATATTTTTAAAACTCGCGTGAACTCACCAACCTAGTGTTGACAGATTTTACATGTTCTCAGGTGAAGAACAGGTGAAAGCAGGATGACTTTTAGAGAGACAAAGATAGGATCCTTTAGAGGAACCTACAACTCCTGCATGAAATCTTACAAGGCCACACATGCTACAAGATTCAAGACTTGCATCCTTTGCAAGATATTTTGTGAGACATCTGGGTCACGTCCCAGATGCCCAAATCAAGTTGTAATAGAATTAAATTATAAAACAAATGTAATTTAATTTAATTTTATCAATGTATTTTAATATTTCTCATATTATCATGTGCAATGTAGCAATCTGATCACTCTGATTCAAATCACACCTCAGGACTATTTCGCCCGAAAGGTCTCTGATCCGGCCGCCGACCCGGGGTGTGATAGAGTGAGCATGAATACTCACATTAATGGTGCTCGAGAAAACTAGTATAATGAGAAAGAATCAAGATCAACAGTTGTATCAAACTGGATGTCATGAGGATTGAACGTGTGTGGCCAGACAGTAGCTCAAAGGAACAAGTATACGATCCGAATGCAAACGTAGTTCAACCTAGTCAAACAAATGCAACGAGGATGGGTAAATATTATGCTAGGCATAGTTAAATGAACAGACATCATAGGTTGGGTATTGGTGGGAGTCGGGGGTTTACCACGCAAGTGAGTTAAATAAAATAAAAAACTAAATCCTAAACCAACGAAAACCCAAATCTCTAAGCAAAAGTCTCAAATTTAATACTATCATCTCTATTTTCTACTTTTCAAAACTAAAAAAATTTTCCGGTGGTCCAAGTCTAAATTTGCAAAAACATCATTACATGGATCAGACACATGCATTATTATTCATATTACTATGCATTAATATATATATTTATATATTATTCAATATAATATACATATTTACGTAAATTTACTATTCAATATAATATACATATATATTTCCTATTTATTTTTCATGCATTTTAATATATATATATATTTAGTATAGGGCTACCCTATATATATATATATATATATAGTAATTACTATATTAAAATTCTAACATTATCAACTGAGTTTTCTGTTTTTAATATTTCTGCTTTCCATAACATTGCAATATATTTTCAAAAATTACCATTTTTACCCCTGGAGTTATCAAACTTATTATTTTTATGTTAAAAGTATTAAGAAAGGTTTATAAAAAGTTTTATTAAGTATTCATAACTTAATTTTTATAAAACTTTATATATTCATTATTTCCTATAAACCATATTAAATTTGTTTTATTTTAATTAAGTTCAATTTACTTTTTAATTAAATCTTATTAACATTGCTACAATATATATATATATATATATATATATATATATATATAGCAAATGTTAAAAGTCTTACTAAAATGTTGTATTTATAAAGATTAAATTAATTTATATTTAAATCAAACTAGATGTAATAAAATTTGTATTGCATGATACACACACATAGGGTGACATTCCCTTAAAAAGTTTATTTGACTAAGAAAGTTAAAAAAAGATTTTTAAAAACCTGAAAACTGACACAAACAAACTTCGAATGAACTCATTTTCATGTCATTGGACCTGGCTTGTCGAAATCAAAACCCCAACGTTAAACCCTAAACTATAATACTAGAACTTAAACTTTAAAATTAAACCTTAAGGCATAAAGAAAGAACCTAAAAGTTAAAAACTAAGCCCTAAAACCTAAACTTAATAGTTAAACATTAAAGCTTAAATTTAAAAGCTAATATTGTAAAGTTTGGCGACATTGTTCCAACTTCGTCGGAGTGAGTTCAAATAGAGTTCGTTGAGCCCATTTAAGGGTTTAAGAAATAATTTTTTGTCTTCTTAGGCGATATAAATTTTCTATTTGATTTTGTCCTTATCTACACACGCATATCTCTGCATTGACATATATAGTTTTATGAACTTATAATGAAATCTTACTAAAGAATATCCACAAACTTTCATTTATTTGAAAATTAAAATGATTACAAATTATAGTTATTATTAAAAAACCATAAAGGTTACATTAACCATTTATAACTTGTGTCATGTCTTCCATGGAAGCTTTATTTCACATTTCTTATTGATAAACTTTGACATGTTTTGCGTTCTACAATGTCACAGGTACAACGCCTCAATTGTGCCAATCATATACTTGCATGGTAGATATATGAGATTTTCACTACTGGTAAGTGGTCATCCAAACTTTTATCAAAATCTATGAGAAAATGACTAGTTTTCCCTAGCATAGGTCATCAACGTCTCGTTCATGACCATCTCATCATTATCACACTTTTCCGGTTGTTATGGTGTTGGATCCATAATATGTTAAACTTCACGACTTTACGTTGTAAGTCGTGCCATTTTCCGGAAATCATGTCGTTGGTCTGGTAGGAGTCACGAGTTCAAACACGTTTCCAAATTTCCGTACTCTTTGGTTGTTATATACGAATGAATCTTTAGAAAAATCGATGTAGGCATGATCTAGTGCCACCTCCTCAACTTCCGTCCATCAAGTAATGGTCAGTTTGATTGTTTTTTTTCAGGCACATCCTTTCTTCTATGCTTTCGCCGTGATGTAGCCGGTTGGGGGTCATGTTGTGTTTCCGGAACCACTTGGTGTCGGGGTCGGGTTGGGTTTCGAAAACGTTCTCGAACGTAGTCGATGGTTGGTTGAAAAACGGCTGTTGTGGGTACCCGTTTGCAAATGTTAGAAATAGGTTTGGGGTAGTTTGAGTTGTTTGTATTGGCTTGAGTACGATAACTATTCATAAATGAGCTGATTGTTTGGATCTATAGTGTATAGAAGATTTTTTTTGAAGATTTGAGAGTCTGAAATTTTTGGAGAGTTTAAATTTTTTTGGAAAGGGTAAAATTTTTTTGTTTAGATTGAATGGTTTTATATAGATAAAAATTTATTTTTTTTTGGGCCAACAATCATCCCACTCAACGGTCAAATTTGAATTTTTTTAATTCAAGCAAATGGTCAAGAACCCCTGTGACTATCCTCATGCCTGTGTAGTGGGGGAGGAGCCAACGGAGCGTGACCAGAGCCCCTCAAGCACAAATCACATACCATAACATATGACCTAAGAGTGGGTCGGGTACAAAACCCACGTCTCCAAAAGAGGGTGTTTTTTAAGGGGAATTTGAAAGGGCAATATCTTCTATTGAGAATCTGTATTTTGGAAAGGATTATTGTCTTAAAGGTTTTCAAAAGTTTATAAAACTTCTATTATGTATTTATAAATACATGTTTTTAATAAAACTTTATGTGTTACAATTGTAAGTAAATGTTTTGATAAAATTTTATAAGTATTAAAATTTTTATTCAAATATTATTTTTACAAAATAATTCCATTATTAAATTAAATCTTAAAATATTTAAACTATTGTCATGCATACATATAATGATTCTTATTTATGTTATAATCTATTTTATAACATAACTTACTAAAAAAAAAATCAAAATGTTATGAAATTTATTAATACATATTATGTATAATTATGCATGACATTTGTTTTTAAGGATTTTGTTATTGCAATTGTTTTACTTTTATTAAAGTTTAAATAAAGTTGGTATATATTCTAAATAGAATTGTTCAAGAAAAATCCCATAACTTTCATTCATTTAAAATTTGGGACTATTACATTTGAATTCCAAAGTAAAAAAACCGAAGGATTACAAGAGAACCCATGCACAAAGAAGCCTTAATTTTTTTTTTTTTTTTTTCTGGTGGAAGAGGTTGGACAATTTAACGAATGAGCTGAGTTACTTCATCTTCGAATAAGTAAAATCTTACAGGAATAAGTAAGCATATATAGGGACAAGTACTTCATTTGCGGATGAGTAATTCATCTACTGATGGCATGGGTTATCCCTTCTAATTAAAGCTTTAAAAAAATGTTTAAAAGTGTATAGGCAACTCATTAGTGAATAGCCAATCTCATTGCAGATTTATCTGCGCATGACTTGACTGGTTTATTTCTGATGTGATGAATGTTGATGTTTTTCACGTGCGAATGAAGGGTTTTTACATCACATGCATATGGAACAAACACTATTTGACTCATTCTAATGTTAATTTCATCAAATCTACAATGTAATATTTTTGGATTTTCATGCAAACTTTATAATTAACTCCTTTAAAAATAATGCATGCAACTTCAAGCAACAAACTTTGTTACAAAAAACCATAAATTTAAAGTATAAAACACAATAATGAGAAGAATAAGAAGGCATGTGAACACTTATTATATTTTTAGGGAAATATTAGGTTTTAATTCCTCTCATAACAACTAATCTCGCAAGTTTTAATTTCTGTACACTTTTTGTCAAACTTTTATTACACTTTAAAAGTCACCCTCAAATCTATTAAACAAAATGAATACTCAATGCTGTTACAAATCATGTATTTTATCAATGTTGGAAAATTTGGACAATTATATTATAATTATATGTATTTGTTACATATTTAAGTGGTGGCTAAACTGGGTCCAAAAGAAAGTTAAGATGAATGAGATATGGAAGCTTAAAAGTGTGTAGTTGAAAACATTAAAATAAGAAATAAGCTTGTCCCACATTGATGAAAGAATAAACCTAGTGTGAGTTTATAAGTGGGAGCTGCCTGACATTCAAGCTGAGATGGGCACTTTTTTCTCCATTTCAAAATTTCATATATGGTTGTTAACAACTAATGGAGCAGTGGTTGCTAACCACTCAGCACTTGTTACTTCTGATGGATTAGCATTGGTGGCTAACCATTGACAGGAATGAATAGTTGTTACTTCCAATGAATTAGTAACAATAATTGCTAACCACCGAAAGGAATCAGCAGTTGTTACACTGATGGATTCGTGGTTGCTGATATGGATCAGCAATTGTTTATTAGTTTCAAATGTCTTTCTTATTGTTAGATGAAATTAATTGGCTGTTTTTGTCTGTTTCATGTGTTGAGCTATTAGTATAAATACAAGGTTATGTACATACACACTTTCTTTCTCACACTTTTGCAATCGATCTTGTTTTCATACTCCAGTATTAGGTATCATTTCGGGTGATAGGTTAACTCCGGAAGAAAGATTGGATTCAACTTGATGACCCAAAATCTATTTTAAGAGACCTCGTTTGCAGTGCGGATTCAAGGCAATGGGGGGGGGGGTTAGGCCCCCCGTAGGACCTCGCGATCGTATGTTAAAACATATTGTTTTTAAATAATTTTGCTTAATTTGAAACAAAAAAGGGCACAAATCTGATTACAAGGGACATAAATATGATTACAAGTGGCACAAACTTGATTATAAAAAGGCATAATTGGAAGTGAATAATAAAAAATGCGTTCTTTTCATAGATTTTATACGAATATAAACTTCTGATGTAATATTGAAATTGATTACTTAAACAATTGTTTTTTAAGTAGTTTTGATATGTTTGTTTTGTGGTTTCAACTAGCCCGACCAACTTTTTACCCAGACCGATAGGTTTGTTTTGTGCTTTCAACTAACCTGACAACCCACTTTTTATCCGAACACATTTTTACCCACTCATTTTTTGCCCCCCGTGAAAAAATTTTCTGAATCCGTCACTATCGTTTGAACACTGATTTACATTCAATTTCTCCCATTTGTTTCCAATATTTCTTATGAACAAAATCAAATGCAAAATAATGATAATTATGCTAATAACATTATTCTTAACTACAAAAGTGAGTTAAAATTATTACTAATTAGATCGCTGATCATACTTTTAAAATCAAAATTCAATTTGCCTTCAACAACACACCCCTACTTAATTGGAGCGACTGTTCATAAAGATTCACTAAACATTACAAAAGCATAATGTGAAACAGTCGTACGATATCTAGATTTTAGCCTTAAGTTTACAGATTTTAGCCTTTGTTTATACTCCTGTTAAGCTGTCACAATGGACCATCACAAATCCCTCACTTTGTGCTAACTTTTTAGCTTAGCTTTAAGCTAACAGATTTTAGCCTTTGTTCAAACTCTTGTTACGTTGTCACCATGGACCATCACAAATCCTTCACTTGCAAGAGTACCAAGCGCATTTCGCAACTGATAAATCAAAAAATAAAATCATTAAGGGTGCCATATTTATTTATTTATTCATTCTATAAACGATGCTTTCACAAAACACAATGCTTATGATAGTTCTGGCACAAATGCAAAAAATGTTCCTATTTGTAGTGGGAAAATAGAAAGGAAACTTACATCGCTAAGATGTAATTCAGCATTATTGTTTCGCAGCTTCAACTCTTCAAGCAACTGTAAAGTAATTGCAGATTTCATAAGAATTAAGATAAAACTAGAAGTTTTAAAAGGTAACATGGCATACTATAAAAAAGCACACCTCTAGCATTCGAGTAGATGGACCTCCTAGTTGCAACTTTTCCATAATAATGTTGCGAGTCAACCCAACCAAATTGTCCCTTCTCATCCTTTCACTTGCAGACACACCAGTAGTTATCAGGTCCATGTCAATGGTTCCTGTTAAGAAAACATATTTGTCAACCTAAAAAGATGAACATATTTTATCTTTGCTTAAACAAATAAATTTTTACCAGTGGCATGATCTGTTGCAGATTGCTGTAGTGCAACTTCTAGAAGTCTAAAAGCCTCCTCAACATCTCTTTTTGTAACCCAATTTGAAAAACGAATTCGGGCTAAGGCCTCGCTGAGGCGTACAAGACTTTCAATCTGTCTAGAAGTAGCTGTTATCACCTGTTGATTAAAAATACAGCAAGTTATGCAAATATAAACCTTTTTCTATCTATGACTTGTTCCTCAAATAATTTTTATGTTTATTTAAAAGCAACCCAAATCAATCAATTGCCATAGATCAAAATTGGCACTTTCACAAAAAAACATAAATTAAGAAAATTTTAAATAGGTCTAGAAGAAGGAACAACCTTTTTACTACTTCCTGGAAAATTTCCTCTTCTTCTCATTTCCACATACCCACGTGTCAGCTCTTCAGCAGCTTCATCAGACAACTGTGGATGTATGTTTTTTCTGGCATAACTCAAATAAGCAATCAAAGTTGGAAGATCAATGACATTCTGCTCAGAATTCTGCAATGAAGTCCAAATGTTCAACAAATGATAATTACTTCAAAAAATTCACCATTAAAAGAAAAATAAAAAAAAAGGAACCTCAGGATTTTCAAAATGTAAGGCCACTATATGCTTTGCAAGGTGCCTATCTGTCTGCTCATCAGCTTTGTCAAGAATTAAATAAATCAAATCAAACCTGGCAAAACATCAAGTTGGTCAGAAATCATTGTAAGCGTTTAAAAAGGAATCTATCTTTATCATATGAAAATAGATGTGAATATCGTGTTTTAACCTAGAGAGCAATGTAGGTGGAAGATGTATGTTGTCAATCACAGACAAACGAGGATTATAACGAGAACCACTTGGATTTGCACATGCCAAAACTGAAGTTCTTGCATTTAGAGAAGCAACAATCCCTGCTTTTGCTATTGACACAGTTTGTTGTTCCATAACCTACAAGGATCACATGTCAATATACATAAAACATTATAATACTATAAAAGTAATGAAAGATCAAACTTGTTTATATTAGGAAAAAAGAAAATATATTGCACCTCATGTAGCATGCTCCTAGCATTTTCAGACATTTTATCAAATTCATCGATACAGCATATGCCTTTGTCACTAAGGACCAAGGCCCCGCTCTCCAAAACCTAACATCAGCAGCACATGTTAAGTATAAAAGCACCATACAGATCAAGCGTGGCAGTATTGGCACATTTACTAATGAACGGATCCATTCTGTACCTATAAAAGGTCAAGCATGTAACTAACTAAAAAACAGGTCAAACAAGTGAGTTGCCTGTAAAGTAATTTTGATAAACAAGCCTATTAACTAACTCTATTCATAGACAACGCAACTTTTGTATCCACACTAGATTTTTGAAATTTCGGACAGAAGTTGTTTCAGGTCAATCCTAGACGTACTCAAAAACCACCTAATTTGACATGTTACAAGACCCAACAAGCCTACTCATTTTGAACATACATACATACATACCGTTTCACCAGTTTCAGGATCTTTGGCCACATAAGCAGTCAATCCAACAGCTGAGCTCCCTCTTCCACTAGTATAGATACCACGGGGTGCTAATTTGTGTATGTACTGAAGAAGCTGGGATTTACTGGTACCAGGATCACCAACTAGAAGAATATTAATGTCTCCCCTGAAGCTAGCCCCAGACTGCATTGTCAAAGCACTCCCACCAAAAAGCTACACTCACCGTTGGAATGTCGTGTTTAGAACCTCACAAGTAACATGCTAATTCATTACAATTTAAGTGACTAGATGTACCTGGCAAAGGAGTCCTTTCTTCACGTCATCTAGCTCCCATATGTTTGGTGCCAAAGACCTTGTCAGCATGTCATAAATATCAGGCCGTTTTGACAGTTGCTTCAATTTCTCAACCTGTGGTAGCACACAGACACCTGAGCAACCATTAATCAGGAAATTGTAAATAAATAACAAAGGTTTAGCATCATTGCCTGCTCTTCATAGTCCATAGGTGTTCCTTGATCATCTTGAGTAGAGCTCTGTTCGGTTTCCATCGGGTCTTCTACATTCATTCTTGACTTATCTGTCTTCTTTGTATGAAGACAATCTATGTAAGTCTGAAAATAAAATTGTGGGCAAAATTAGATTGATTACAATAATGCTGAAAAAATAGCAGAAACAATTACCTTGAATAAAGATTTCACAGTCCTCTGAGTTTGGCCAACTCTCACAGTCATAGCCCTGTATATACCAGTGATCTTTTCAACAGAACAATCATTAAGATGTCAGGAACAGTAGTAGTTAGGTACTTAATTAAGTTGATGAATGTTGAATCTTACTTCAACTCGGTCTCCTGGTTTTGCTGCATCCACCAATTTGTCATGCATCAGCAAGCTCACCGTATGAGGTGTACCGCCTTCAGGGATTTCATCAGGCGTCTCCTGGACTCTAACAATTTGTTTGTCAACAAACCTGCATCAAAATGTGGAGGGTTAGCAAAAAAAAAAAAAAAAAATTGATGATTTCATTACAGATTGCAACCACACACACATATATATATATATACCTGCATCTATTGTGAACTAGTGTCATTGAGTTCTTTGTTTTACATTCTTCCTTCATACACATAGTCGGTTCACTGATTCGTCCTAAATGATGAAATACAAAGTTTAATTAAAAGTATTTGAATTACACACAAGTGAATTTACCAAGCAAAGCATTCAGTTACCTCTGTCTACCACTATGAGGTCTGAGAAGTGGCCACACACCAGGCATCTGAAAACTACTTCCCTAATTTCAGGAATAACGGAACTGCATCTAATAACCATTCCCTTCAACGACACCATCTTCTCAATATCTGATATACAGAAAGAGATTATTATTTTTATAAAAAAAAGAAAAAAAAAGAAATTAAAAAAGGGTTTGGTTGTTATGAATTATTAAAACTAACCAGATGGGTTGAGATTTCTCATGGAAGTTGATGTTTTGAGGTTAAAAATCCGAGGCTGTATGTGCTTCTCAAAATAAGGGCTGATTTGACCAACCTTATCCATCAGGACAATATCAAAAATGGCAAGAACTTCAAGAGGATACCTGACCATCTTAGCATACAAGTCCTTGTCATACTCAAAAATATCATTAGCATCAACATCCAGAGACTCCCCTTCCATCTCAATAACAAGATTGATAGCCTTCATGTATTTCCCCTCAGTCTCATTATCCTGCTCACGGAAATTCCTCAAAAACGTCAAGAACGCTGCGTTCACATCCTGGACGCTGATGCTTGTCCCCCAAACAAACATTGAAGGGGCATAAGGCTCTCCACCTTCGGAGGAAGCCGGTGGAGAAGAAGCCGGACTGTTACCTCCACGGCTGCTATCATCAGGTGGAGTCTCGAAACGCTTTCGATGGCTGTTGGGTGTTGGGCTTGAAATCATATCATCTAAAATTACATCCCAATCAAATAATAAGAATAATGCTCTAACAAATTAAACAAACAAACAAACAAACAGATAGATTGATAGAAGCTTACCGGCGACGGGTGTATTGCGTCTAGGAGTACGGCGGACGGGTGGTGTATTAACCATTTCGACTGAGATGCAGAGACAGATTAGATTAGGCGATCGTCTCCTATGGCTATGTATGGTAAATTGGCGGGCGTCTAGGTACTTTTGGCGGGAAAGACCTCCTTTGGCGCCTAACACTTGAGCTGGGCTTACTATTGACTCTGGGTGTCCAAAGTCCAAACATTATCAGACATTTAGCCCAGCAATGAAACATATTTTCTATAATAAAATAACTCAATTTTGCTAGATCACTGCCTTAAGATTTGGTGAGTTTTTATTTTTATTTTATTTTATTCTTATTCTATAATAAGTTGACTTAACATTTGGTTCAAGTATGTGGTAAATGATTTTAAGACAACTAAAAATCTAAAATACATTGACTTAGGTCTGTGTACTTTAACTATAGAAAAATTTCATTAATTTTAACTATGCGTCCATACTATTTAGTATCTACTATAGGACTTTGAGTGAGAAGAAACTTACGTAATTCAACAATACAAAGGTTCGCTATATTAAAACAGTGACTTCTCGTAGAACGTTATTTTCAATGCTTATAATTAGGTGAAATACATGTACACTACTTTAAATTATTTTATCATCCTTTTATTGAAATGATACTTGTTTGTGGTGTTTATTTCATGAAAGTATTCACCATTTAAAATCCATTTATCGTACGGCGCACAATTCAAGTTATGATTAAACGAAATTTTATATAAGCACATATGTACAAGGCCCAGAAACTCTTAATCCGCTTTGCCAAGTAACGATAGTGGTGAGTGGTCGTCATAAAAAAAGTGACCGGTAATGGCAACAAATATGTTTGAGCAATGGCCATTTTTTTTGTACATTTTTTAAGTTATTTATACAAATGGTTTATGCGTTAACAAATATAAAAAAGGTATTTTGGTTAGTTTATTATAATAAATTAACAAAAAATATAACAAAACTTAGCTTAACTTTAAATCCTTAATGCCTATGCTTGTTATTTTTCTCAAATCTGTATAATTAACTCTAATTAATATTTAATCTAATAATTTTTAATGTTAAGGCCTTATTTGTTTGAGTTGTGCAAGGTGTACAATGATTGTAACTCGAAAACCTCAAGAAAAATATAACAAGAAACATAATAAGCTTTTGTAAGATATTATTGAATAACAAAAACATTAGAAGTATTATACAAATACATATATATAACGAAAAGATTAATAAATCAGCAGAAAGACTACCGCATTAAAACTTGTTGGTGCCATAAAATCGCTCGATTTCTTAAAGTAAGAAGGTGTTGTATTAAAGGTGTTTTATTAAATATATCTTAGACATTGCCATAGGAAATTCTCATCTCTTTCACACGAACACGCGATTATTCTTTAGATAATAGGAATTCAAGTCATTATGTTAGAATGACTAGTTAAATTTCTTAAGTTAATTCAATACATATATGTTTATATGCATTTTTGATTTCATAATCTCGTCCGAGTTATTATTGTAAGACGGACATGTATTAGTTGGAAGGGTGGACATCGTTAATTATGACTCATGTCTAGGAAATTGATTCATATAAATCCCCGATATATTGCGGGGTCGGTCGACCTTTCCTGGGGAATCCTGATGAGAGTATATTAACCCATAGCCAAAACATATCACATCAAATGTCTTATAAATTATACGACTCTTGTAAGTCAGCGCTATTCAGTCTTGGATAACATTTCTTTGTGCTTTAAACAAGTTATCATGATTTCTAGTTTGCTTGTTTAGCCTAGACATAATGATTTCTTATGATATTTTATGATTCGTTTAGAATTCAATACAATGATATGATTATGACTTAATGATTTCTTATGATATTTTATAATTCGTTTAGAATTCAATAAAATGATATGATTATGACTTTTTAAATTTTAAACATGAGTGATTTCATGTAAAATTCAATCAAGTTCACATGATAATACTATAGATTTAATGACGAATTATTCCATACATGTATACTTAAACAATGATTCAAAGATTTTATGATATTATATCTAAAAATTGTGATAAATAGTTATCACAACTATCTAAGATCATATAATATCACATATATGGGTATTGTATTTCATACGTTTATTCATATTTAAGATCATATAATATCACATATAATGCTACTTTAGAAATTTGTTTCAGAAGCTTTTCTTCCTCTAGATTGCATTACTTTCGAGCTTTCAAACATGCTGCTTCCTCCTCGTTACTACTTTCCTGCTCTACTGCCTTTTGTATTGTTCCAAGTTCTTGCTATAAAATTTGAAGTTTATTCAACAGCCCCACTCCATCCTTGCCCAATCTTAAAGGTTTTTTCATATTGCGTAATTTTCACACAGTTTGAAACATTTTATAGCCGTCAACATGTTTTTCCCACTCCTGCTGCACTAAATCTTTGAATTCTTTCTTATCTGCCAAAAAAAATAATAAATTTAAAAGGTTTTGGAGTCCATTTTCTTTGGATATTTTGGATTGGCAACAATCCTGAAGAATGATCGGATGTCTAAAAAGGCAGGAATTTTGCTTTTACATTTGGAAAAGCCACACCAAAATCATCATTTGCTATAGCACGATCGAGCTTTTTCAGTAACCCATTTCTCTACCCTAGAGATTTATTCCATGTAAATCTAAGACATCCACTAGGGCGTCTTTTATACTAGTGAAGTTGCATGTTTCCTAAAGGTCCTCCATAGACAATGAGACTATTGAAGGGCCACTTGAAACCTCCTCATTACTCATTGCCGCATTCAAATCCCCCAAAATGTAACACCCCAAGTTTTCTATGCAAGTTATTTAAACTTACGATTGGGTAACAGTTAATTAACCTGTAGGAAAGAAACAAAAAATAGAAGATCACGAAAGATAGTATTAGAAAATGCCCGGAGTTCACGAAACATAGTACTCGAACTACCCAATTTCGAGAACCTCTGATTTCGTGAACCTTTCCTGTATATATGAGTGTCTTGGGAAATATAAAACAACTTTGGCTAGAAGCACTTTCTCTCAAGTACACGAAGTGGAGTTCGTGAACTTGAAGAAACAAATGTAAATCGCTCGGGAAGAAGAGGGAACACACGAGAAGCCACCAGAAGGATCAACTAACACCAAGTAAGTGTTTTAAACGAAAAAGTTAGGATTTTTATACGAAAGTGAACTTATGCATAAAGCTCACACCTTTATGCATAAAGTTCGATACTTTACGGTTCCAACGTGTTGGTAATGCCATAAGGAACCTAGAGCTAGCTCCCCAAAGTCTTAGATAGATTTCTGTACGTTTTATGATGAAAACATGAGTACCCGAAGAGTACACGAAATGAGTATCCGAACCCCTTCGTGAATCTGGTTTCGAGAACATGGTTTCGTGAACTGAGGATTCGTGAACTAGTGTTCGTGAACTCTAAGATTTCGAGTACTTTTTGAATCTCGTGAACTTAGTATCGTGTACCCTGAGATTCGTGTAGTCCATGGATTTTGAATACTTTGGGTATTTCGTGAACTTGTGAATTTCATGTACATTGGTACTTAGTGAACTTCAAGGGTTTCGAATACTAGTCAGTTTCGAGAACTTGTAGTTATGAGGGGGAACTAGTAGCTATGAAGACTTAGAATAAATTCTAAGTCTAAGAATGGAATGTAATGAGATGATGTAATGATGTAGGTTTTTGAGTCTTAGTTAAGGAGTTCGGCTAAGGAGATAAGAAAGCTACATTACTATCAGGTGAGTTCTATATGCCATACTTTCACATGTTATATGTAACTACGTTTTGGGCTGACATACATGATGTTACTGTGTTTATGATGTTATGTGACTATGCGATGATGACAAATGCTTGATGATATGTGTGATGATGTATGCATGAGAATATGTTTAGTATAACGAATGCATGTTAATGACTTAAGCTGACGACATGACATGATGATAACTGTATGATGACATGCTATTATGAGATCCTAGGCTGCTAGGATGAAAGTATGATGCTATGATGATTAGATGCTAGCATGACGTGTTTATGATGCCATGATGTATGATATGATGCTAGCATGATATGTATATGATGCTAGGATGTTACGATGATATGATGAAATGATACTAGCATAACCTGTTATGAGTAATCCTATGTTATTAGGATAAGGTTACGATGTTATGATGAATGATGATATAGTGCTAGTATAACATGTTGTGATGAATGAATGTTGCTCCCGTACTCATTATGGGGTAAGAATGATGTTGCTCCCATACTTGTTATGGGGTAAGTATGATTTTGCTTCTGTACTCATTATGGGGTAAGTATGATGCTGCTCCCGTACTTGTTGTAGAGCCCGACTAAAGACGAAGACTGACAAAGTCAACCAGAGAAGAGTCGAAGACCTGATTTTGTTATATTTCGTGTACATGGATTTCGAGTACAGTAGATTTCGAGTACTCGAACCATTTTCGTGTATAGGGTTCGAGTACTCCTAGAGTAGTATAAATAGACGTATTTTATACTCTTCTAGGGTTGGATTCCCGAGGCGTGCTCTCTAGACATATTCATGCATTGTTTCGTGAACTTCACTGAATATACAAAAGTTTTGACCTTTCTTCTTGTTCTTGTGATTCTATTCTAGATTCTGCACATTATAGAGTCATTTGATGCATATTGGAGACATAAAGCTCGGTTCTTGACAAGATCTGGAGCTACAAGTGGTAGCAGAGCCTTAGTGCTCTTTTCTACATCAAGGTACAAGCTTTTCAGTACAAATTCTATACTTTCTTGTTCTACTCTACACCATCTAGCTACCATCAAAATTTGAGACTCCAGATCTTGAGAAATTTTTCTGTGAAAATTTTTCAGTGAAAAATTTTCAAGTATTTTCGAGTTCAAATTTCGAGAACACTTTTTCGGGTAAAGTTAGAATTCGAGTATAGTTGGAGTTCGATTACAGATTGGTGAGTTCGAGTACACTGGGATTTCGATTACATAGGGTGTTCGAGTACAAGCTTGAGTTCAAGTATTAATGGTCTTCGAGTACATTGGTTCTTCGTGTACAACAGGGAGTTCAAATACACTACTGATTTCGTATACATCTGAGGTTCGATTACTCTTGGAATTCGAATACCTTGGATTTCAAGTATACATTGGACTTCGGGTAGTTGTGTTGTTTCGAGTGTAGACTGGACTTCGTGCACTATTTGGGACTGAGCACTCTTGGGGACTTTGAGAACTGTACTTATAAAATTTTCTGTTTATCATGGCATCAAAGAACCTCACCAACCTGTCTAACCTGCTTAACTTAGACAATGAGATCGGCACCAGAACCAAGCCACCTAGGCTCGTGTCGGGAGATAACTTCCAGGATTGGAAATTCAGGTTCCAATCGTTTATCAAGTACACGAACCCGAAGTTATGGAGGTCAATTGAAGAAGGGTCGTATATGCCTATGTACAAAGTGAGCTAAACGAGCTTATTCCTAAGGACCCGGAGTTATACACGGAAAACGGCATTCTTTTGAAAGAGAAAGATGATAAGGCATATGCATCAACCACTATGGCATTGTCAACTGACGTTGCTCACGGGTTCAAGGAGCATCAGACAACTAAGAAACTATGGCTTTGGTGGAAAGATTTGAGGGAAATGAGGACATGCGAGAAAGTCGCAAAGATATGTTAAGGCAAAGGTTCAACATGTTTAACCATGTCAAAGGAGAGTCCTTGGAAGCACAACTGAATCGATTTACTCATCTGATGACTGAGATGACCAGTGCAAGAATTGAGATTTCTAAAGGAGAAGTGAACAAAAAGCTCTTGAACTCATTGCCATATAACTGGAATTCTAACTGTACCACCATTAAGAGAACCAAGGAAATGTACAAGACCTCTATGAGTGGGTTGATCTCCATTATCAACTCTTATGACATGGATGACAAACAAAGAGCCCTCAATCATGCCAGTTCTATTGGCATTGCACCTGTATCAGAGAATGCTGCTCTTTTATCAGCAATCAATTTTCAAGCATCTGGATCTCGGTATCACTAAACCCCTTCATCTCAGTCTGTTCCGTTTGAGACTGCCTTCCTTTCTATAGGGCAAGTTAGTTTAGTGCCTAGTCCAGAAAGTGAAGAGAATTTGCTGCTGTTCAAGGGATTTATGAACAGTTACAACACTTTTATTGCTGGAGAGTTGGCACCGGCCAATCTCATTCAAGATAACTTGGAGCAGATTAACCCGGCAGACGTGGAAGAGATGGATATTTCTTGGCAAATGACCATGGCTGTTTTCCATGCCAAGAAGTTCATCAAGAAATATGGACGAAACAGTTTCGGTAACAACCCAGGGAAGAAGTTGGGATTCGTTTAATCAAAGCTGCGATGCTACAACTGTGACCAGCCGAGTCACTTTGCAAGGGAGTGCAAACAACCAAAAGTGGTGAAGGAGGGTGAGAAGAAGCCTGATGAGAAGGCTGCTGCTGGGGGGAGGTGCTAGTACATCCAAGGCTCTGGTGACTCTGGAAACAGATTCCTATGATTGTAGTGATCTAGTACAAGAGCTAGAGCTGACCCTGAGCCACGCATTTATGGCAGAGGTGGATGAGAAGCAGAATGAGGTAACCCAAAATCTTTGCTCAACTTCTTGCATTGAGAAGGTATTTAAGTACCGTTATCACAATGATGCTCTACAGTGATGATTCAGGGATGTCCTCTTGGTTCTCTAGACAGATTCAGTATGATTATCGGAAGAGGTGGATCAATTTCAAGCCTCAAGAACCAGAAAGATATTATCAGCCAGAAATCATTGCAGATACCCATAGACACAAAGTCATCCTGAAGTGGCCGCCTCCAACTTCAATTCTTTGAGTTTGAAGACATGGAACAAGCACTACAATTCATGAGAGTCATCCGGATTTGCATAGTGTTTGGGATTAATGCCGGCTCTGGCTGGAAAACTATATCAGACAAGTATTTCACGAAGGGTGCTGATAAGTAAAGAACTAGGTCTAAGGAGGAGTATGTTAGTGCATAGAAATGTCCCTAGTTCTATGTTTTTTATGATCTTAATGTATAGAGTTTATCTTATTAATGAAGATAAGTTATTCTATATTGTTCTTTAATGTTTATTCAAGTTTATATGTGTTTGACTTTGGTTGACTTTGATTATATTTATATTATAGACCCATTCGTGCGAATGACCCTAAGAATGAGATCATTCGGGCGAATGAACGCCTAGCGAATGACTAGGGCGAGCGAATGAGTCATCCGTATGACTCATTCTGTTGACCAGCTCATTCGGCTGAGCCATTCGCCGAATGAGTGATTCGGCCACTCATTCGGCCGAATGAGTACAGTCTATATATACTTTTGCAAACAGATTCAAACCTAACTTTTCCGAGCCTCCTCTCTTCCTAGAGCACTCCAGAGTCATACCCTTAGGGTTTTGAGCTGTTCTTCCTTCTCCAACTTCGATTCTCACCCCGTGGTGTTCGATCTTGATCTATACGTTTACTCCTCATCATCGGATCGCCACGGGTTCTGGTGTTTTCGATTGGAAAACCCTGGAATAGGATTCCGCACTATTCCAGTGGCTGTAGATCGGATTCCTTGGTGAACCGGATTGTTTCTGGGCTCCAAATAGGTCCTACAAGATTTTCAGTCTTTGAGTCAGTCTAAGAGGATCTACAAGTTTAGGGGGAGTGAATTTTAAGAAAACAACAAAAAGATTTTAAATTTTCATGATTTAAGAAAATACAAAAAGATTTTATTTGGATGGTCAAGTGAAGTGGTTCAATTTGGGAAGTGAAATGATTTCTGACACTCAGAAATTCACTACTTAAAAGTAATTTCTAAAGAATAACAGCTTTGGATAACTATGATTCACTAAGAAGTTAAAATAAGTTTTTCAAAATGAAGGAATTGGAGATGATCATTCTTAAAGATTAAATATATAAATAAGTGAGAAGTAAGGAAAATCAGATAACCGGAAAGATGTAACAACTATTTGACTTTTTGAGTAAATCTTTAAGTCAAAGCAAGATTGTGTTTCGATAAACTTGAAATTGTTTTGAAAAACTCGGGTATTTTCCATGTTTTGTGCAAACAAAGAGCGGGAAATACTTATTGAAGCATCCCCTTTTTTTATATAAGCAAAGACCTGGATGTGTGACGCTAAGGCCATTGTGTCTGCAGATCAGTAAATTAAAGATGCCAATGAGCACAAAGAAGATAGAACCCCTTCTTGTTCTTGATTATAATCTAATCGATCTGTTCTTTTCTTTTCTCATCTTAAACTCTGTTAAAATGTTTTAAGTTCGTTGAAACACAATCAAGTTTGAAACAAAAGATTTTACAAAATTGATAGGTTGCATGTTAATTTGGTTTTATTGTCTGATTGTTCATAAATTTCCCAAAAGTAGTTTTAGAAAACCGTTAGAAAACTTTTGATCTTAATTCTTATTTTTGAATTATGGATTAACGAGTGGAAATTATTGGTGGGGTATAATTTTTTTAAGGTTGGGTTTCATAAGAAATTATTTTAAGGTGGTCAAATTTTTGATATAGATTTGATCCCACGAAATTGACCCGACTCAACTTTGCACTCGTCCAAATTTCTGAGTTTATTTTATTTTACAAAAGTTAGAAATATTTCAAAAAATAATTATGCTCGAAAATTTGTGTATTCGAAATTCTTACTCGATTTTGAGTACACGAAATTCGTGTACTCGAAATTTTTCTATAAATAGTTCGAGTATGTCCAGTTTCGAGTACCATTTGTTTCGTATACGATTTTTCTCTCTCTAAGGCGATCTCATTTTTTGTGCACCGTTTTCGAAATCCACTCCGACTATCATGTAGATCACACTTAGGCGACCCTAGGTATATATTTTGAACAAATTTTGACCGCTAAATAAAAAGTTATGGCCCAAAAACACTTTTCGAGTACTTTGTTTCGTTAACATAGGGAATCTTGGACAAATCACCTCGAGAAACTCAAAATTAGAAAGGGATCTTCTTATATGTTGGTCGCCTTCTAATTCTGAGCATTTCGAGTATAATTAGGTGTTCTAAGTAACAAAATTGAGTGAGTTATGATGTTTTTATTGTTCTTGAAATTTTTAATTTCGAATATTGTTTTCGAGTACAAATTTCAAGTATGAACCTTTTCGAATACAAAACAATTTCAATTACAACCTGCTTTTCGATTACAACCTAATTTTCGATTACAACCTTGTTTTTCGAATACAACATGAATTTCGTGAACTATCTTAACATCGTAAACTCCCGAAATGCTTTGATTTTTTTCCAACTTTGTGATTTTGTCTAACTCTTTTAACCTGGACTTGGACTTTGACTTTTGACCCTTGACCTTTTATTTCAGTTTTTACTAACTTTACTTTGTTTTATTTCAGATGGCTGATTTGAGATTTGTTTCGGACCACAACATGTCCTCGTATGTCGGAGATCCACCAGAGAAGCATTCGATGTTCAGAAGCTTAGTACAAGGACTGATATTATCTCTAGTGAACTACACGATCATGGAGCATCCCGATATCATATCTGAGCTCATCCAGGACTTCTGGAACTCTATTACTGAGCGCACTAATGCGAATGGCACAGTCAGTCTGATCAGCAAAGTGTAAGGTCAACCAATCATTATCACTGAGTAGATTTTGAGGGAATGCCTTCAGTTCGGATTCAAGGCAACCGATCCTATTGAACTCGATCACGACCTAGTTCATAGGACTGTTTATCAGATGGATCACTAGGGCGTTTACCCTCCTATGGAGAAGAAGTTGCTACATCCCTAGTGGAGATATCTTGCACACATTGTGACCCGGTGTTTGTCTGGGAGGAAAGGTGTTAATGATGTGATGAATCAAACCCTCAGCTCTTGTATGGCGGCCTTAGCTTTGGGTGTGGATTTCAACTACTCGAAGATGATCCTTAGATACATGCATGCCAATATCAAAGGAAAGAGAAAAGAAAGATTTGTGGCCTTTCCCCGCTTTATCCAAATCGTCATCAACAAGAGACATCTGAACCTTGTTCCCACCATTGGTACTCTCGATATCAAGTGGATGAGGGAAGACATTTTTTCATACATGATGATGAACAAACAAGGAAAGAAGCAATACATCGGGGAGCGTCCTCTGATCAAGTTTGGGAGGTTTGTTGGAAAAGATGCAGTGATGGAGGAGCAAGGAACGCCTGTAGCAATTGTTGCCGAATAGCATGATATCCCTCCAACTGGCACAAACACTCAAGCCGGCACGACTGCCGAGTAAGCTGTTTCTGAGTCTTCATCATCATCCGATGAAGAAATATTGATTCGAGAAAAGGAGCCAGTCATCCCACCATTGACCAGAGCAGAACGGGAAGACATCCTAGACACATATTACATGCCGACTCCTGAGTCTTCGCCGAAGAAAAAGAGGCTCAAGATGATGTCCAAGCGGACAAAGGATCCCAGACTACAGAAGAAGACCACGAGATCGTCCTCCTCGATTCAGGCTCAGCCCACACCACCTCCACCTCCTACTCAGCCTACACCGCAACCCAACCTAAACTACCCACACAGCCTAAACCACCACAACCACCAAAAAAAAGCCACCCACTAAACCCAGAACCACCACCCAAGTTCCTATTCCACCACCACCACCTTTCGCCTCCTTAGAAACCACCCAAACAACATCATCATCTCCTCCACATACTCACATCCACCACTCGAAGCCACCACCATCACCACCCAGGAGTCAAAGGGGCAAAGGCAAGGCTCACATGCGTACGCCTTGGCCTTACGCACCTGAGGGGATACCCGTGGATCTGATATGGCTACAGGAGCATGTTTTGTTGCTGGAACAAGACTCCATTACAAAGGATGATAAGATTCACGAGTTGTAGGGAGCCTTGGTCAGAGTACGTGAGATATTCAAAAGGCAAAACCGAGATCTTGGTTGTTTGGAGAAACAGATTAGGAAACTTACAAAGGTGATTGAGGAGTTGACCGGGTCAAAGGTTGATGATCAAAAGGAAGATGATGAGGATGAAGATGTTGATGATGAAGAAAAGGAAAAGAAGAGACTGAGAAGAAAGATGAAGGTTATGACATAGATGGCAATGATGCCAAGGATGAAAAAGATGGCGATAATGCCAAGGATGACAAAGGGAAAGATAAAGATGATGACAACACAGGAGGAGATATGGGCCATGGTGCCAGTTCATCCGGTCAAAAGGATGATGAGCCAATACTGGACGCTGCTAGGGATACCGATGCTTCTGAGAATCCACCTTCTTCGGAGAAGCCTCTTGACTTTTATGATGATTTATTTGAGGATCTTCCCGAGAACTTTCTGTTTGATGGATTCAATGAAAAGCTTCGTGCAGAGGGACTCAGAGACTTATTTGCTGATGTGTCTATGAATTCTATCTTTGATGCGGTATGTGACCAAGAAAGGAAAGAAAAAGCCGAATCTTCTGCAGGAGCATCTGCTGAAGAAGAACCAGAAAATGTAATTCTCGGCGACGTCTCCAAAGATTCATATGTGGACTTCTTGTATGCTCACAAGTATGTCAACCTTGAAGGGCAGGAGATTGCTCCACTGGCCAAAGTAATTGATAGTTGGTTCGATAGGCAGAAAGACTGGACTACTGCACCTCGAGAGGTTAGAGAGTCATGGCTGGGAGAAATGCAGGAAGAACATCCAGAGCACACCTTCACGACATGCGACAGAGACTTATTTGCAGTTCGCAATGACAAATCAAACGTCTGCTGCTGGATGTACGACGAAGACAAAGATCTTTTTCTTGTGAAGAGAATGAATGGAAAGCTGGAATATTTCAAGAGGCTAAGGGATTTCTGCTCAATGCTAAAGTTTGACATCAGGAGCATCAACAACGCGATGTTCTTCAATCCCTCCAAAGACACTTAGGCCGATATGTTCGCCAAATTCTTGAAAGACCAATGCGACAGAGATTTTCCAGTGATGAAGACAGCGAAAGGAAGGCGCTTTGTTTCCACTTGCATCTTGGATCCTGTCAAGAAGGAACCATGGATTTATTACAAGTATCCACCGCCACACACTGAGAAAGCTACTCCTGCCTCTTCACGAGCTCCAGACAACTCCTTAGCCAACTTCCTATCTTGATACTTTGATGAGAAGACACTTGCTACTGTCAGTCTCCGGAACGAGGATGATACTAAAGACATTGATATGATTCTTAATCCGATGGATCTTCTGAAGTTTGGCAAGGAGGATATGGAGAAACTGCACGAGTCACCTATCAGAGTCTACGGTGACTGGATGAAGAGGCGAAGCCCTTTACTCGTGTAATCGCTTTTGCTATGGAATAGAAGTTGTATGCTAGGGCAGGTCCTCACTCTGTCTCACTTCCCATCGGTTGACTTCATCAGTCTAGGGGGAGTTTGTAGAGCCCGACTAAAGACGAAGACTGACAAAGTCAACCAGAGAAGAGTCGAGGACTAGATTTTGTTATATTTCGTGTACATGTATTTCAAGTACAGTAGATTTCGAGTACTTGAACCATTTTCGTGTATAGGGTTTGAGTACTCCTAGAGTAGTATAAATAGACATATTTTGTACTGTTCAATGGTTGGATTCCCGAGGCGTGCTCTCTAGGCGTATTGAGGCACTGTTTCGTGAACTTCACTGAATATACAAAAGTTTTGACCTTTCTTCTTGTTCTTGTGATTCTATTCTGGATTCCGCACATTATAGAGTCATTTGATGCAGATTGGAGACATAAAGCTCGGTTCTTGACAAGATCTGGACCTACACTTGTTACGGGGTAAGTATGACGTTGCTCCCATATTCGTATGGGGTAAGTAAGATGTTGCTCCAGTACTTGTTATTGGGTAAGTATGGATTTACAAAGCGCTTTGGCGAGTCAGATCAAATGTTATGGAGCCTTGTGCCGGCATAAATCCACTGTTACGCTCAGTAGCAATTGTTGTATGATGACGATGATTATGATGTTTATGTGTTATGGTTTTTGTATGAATGAGATGATGTTTTATGATGTTCACTCATTAAACATTTATAATTTTACTAAAACTAGAACTCACCAGCGTAAGCTGACATTTTAGCATGTATGTCAGGTTGATGAATATGCAAGAGGATATGATGAAGCCCGTGGCATAAAGTCAGACGATCCGATGGTTGTCGCAATCAAATATGTTTTGATACAAACATTTAATTGTATTTCTATTATCAAACTATGTTTAAATTTCCGCTGCTAATTATGAAAGTTTTTGGATTAAGAGCTATGTGTTATGATGGAAACCAACTCTAGGAGGTACCTGGGATCGGGGCCTCACACAAAACAACCCAAGGTTGATGGCTCAGTGTACAGGCAAATTTCTTTAGTTCATTCCATATTGTTTTCTTTTATAAAATTTGACTTAGCCATACACAAAGGAGCAAATAAATTGCTGCTACCAATTGCAAGGTTTTACGAGGCAATGAAAAACCTAATCATTCTAATTGATAATCATTAAGTCAACCATATTTGGGTCCCATCCAATAATGATTCTTGTCACACCCTAACCAATGGCGTAATATATTGGGGCATGATGATGATTGTTCATAACTCATGGTGCTACTTCTAAATTTCAATATTTAACTTTCCAATTTAAATCATAACACAATCTCATTCTAATAACACATAACATCAATCCATTCTTACATAATCAAAATCAAAATACATATCATTGTTTAAATTTATATTAACTAGGCCTAAGAATCCTATATGTGTCTTCATCCATGCTTTCTAACCTGTTACACATGTAAAATATGGTTTGATCAACTATTTGCATAGTTGGTTAACATCTCATACAATTTGATATATATATATAAGATGCAAAAATAGTCTAATAAAAATTTACTTAAACTTATATGTATTCTATAATGTTTGATAATATGATTTTGGCAATTTCACTTTTACTAACATAATGACATAAGTCATTAAATAAAGGCTACTAGTATAACACGAATATGGCAATTTCACCTTCATTATTAACAATGACATAATTCATGTTAATCAAAGGCTACTAGTACTAATAAATATGTATATGCATATCCCAATAATAATAAGCGCATAAGTATACAACCAAGTAGGCAACACATTACATTCAAATTTAATTCTAACTTAAACTAAAGTATGCATCCATATGTTCGTTTATGACTCAAGAATAACATGTTTGACAAAACATGTGTAACTTTCCAAAATTACAAAAGAATGTAAAGAGGGAGTATATGAAACTCACTTGGTTTTTGCTTTAGACTATCCAAATATTTCTTGATTTTGTTTTAGAATCAATGAATCCCAAATCAACCTAAGTGTATATAGAAAAGAATATAACTTAGATCTTTCTAACTTGGTGTATATGTTTATGTTTGCCTTATCAACCGTTAAATTTGCATTTAAAAGAGTTAACATAATGATTTGAAAATGTCGATGACCTTTGTAATGAAATAGAATATATGAATTTAAATTAAAGAAAATTTAGAATGAGTAGAATAATGATCTACAATTGTTTATAAAAAAATAAAAATAAATAAAGTATATTAATTTAAAATATGTAAAAAATGGTTTGTAAATGATTTATTCTTAGATTTTAAAAATAACGCTTGTAAAAATATTATAAGGCTTTAGATTAACTAAAAGATTAGTTAAGTTAACATCTTAAAATATTCTCTCAAAAGTATGTTATAGTTAATATTCTTATTTTATATCTATTTTATATTTTGGTTTCCCATAAGTTGTAACACATTTGCAGAAATTTAAAGATTATCTTTTTAGATTTTTTTATAAAATAAATTTGTATAAAAAATGATTCAAAAATCAGCCCAGAAGGCAAAACCGGCCAGCAGCCCCTTGGTAATCCTCGAACCCCAGACCCACTCCAAACAAAGCGGCCTTACCGCTAGGCTTACGGGTTACGCTGATTACAAGCTCAATTCGATTAATTATATACAGATTCATTCATTTGCCCATAAACCCTAAAACTCGTTCTATCAGATTCAATCCCTAGAGAGATTGTGAGAATCGATAACCATAGGGCTATTAATCCTTGAGTTCAGAAGGGTAAGATGATGTTGATTATTACCTGATATGATGCCGATTTGGTGATGTTCGATCGAATAACAACCCAATTGTAGATACTAGTTCAATCTTGAGTTTAAGAGTGTTTTAGAAGGGTTTTTGCTATGGTTCAATTAAGAGAGAGTTTGTGGTTGTTTCTGTATCAGTAATTTGATTTTGATTGTTTTTTTGTAACATATGTCACTAAACATGTATTCAACCATTCAACATTTGATATAACCAAGAAACTATCAATTGTTAAGTATTCGGACGCACGATTTAACAAAGGAATTTAAGAAAAGTCTAAAATATTGATGAAACTAAACACAACTCAAATATACAAATACAAGTTATGCACATATGAATATAAATATACAATTGATGGGTTACGTTGTATTTGATAATTGATTATTAACTAAAAACTAATTATATAATATGAATATTAGGTAAATAGTAGCAATAATTAATTATAATAATTGATAATAATAATTAAATGTCATATGATGTAATTTTTTAGTCAAAAAAAAAAAAGTGACAAATAATATAATATTTCTTTTTTTTTTGTTAGTAATTTTTTACACTAGATTTTATGGAAGCGAAATAAATTTTTTACACTAACCACCACAAAAAAGTGCCTGCCTGCAAAGTGCGTATGTCATCTCTCTCCAAGATATATTTGTTTATCACTGCTGCAAGATCCTATGATAGGTTTACAAAAGACGATCGAGTGTTGTGCCATTTTCTTTATCTGCTTCCCTGTCTCTACATCCCATGACTGGCTGAGATTATCATTCTAGATCCAACACAGCATTCTTATGCCCTTTCAGAACCATGCATGAAGTTCTTACATTCACCACTTACGTGCCAAAGGAAGATTTCTCTGTCGGCGTTCACTGGATTCAACTTCATGGTATAGATGGCACTCTGATTGCCTGTCAGCAACATGATAGGTTTGATGTTTTTTTTGTTTACCATATGGATTTGGGCCCCCACCACTCATCATATTCAAATCCATTGACCCAACACTCATAACAGACAGGGAACCTTCACCTCTGATTGCATTTTATACTGCTTTAATTTTGTTCCTGAACAAAAGTATAAGCCTCATATTTTTAACTTGCAATTAAGAAAAGTGAAAAATAAATTGACAATATATGAGAATGATGAAGCTACAAGCACAAGTACTTTTAGAAGATGCAAATGATGGTAGTAGTGTTTGCTTACTTCTATTTGTTTGCGATTCCATGAGCTAAATCGGATTTGCATATGTTCATTAGCTACTCATTTTCCTCAATCATATACTTCTCTGTGGCTTCATGCCTTGATTTTAGTTTAATATTCTTTCTGGGTGTATTACATTTAATGAAATCATTTGTAGTATCATTTCATTGTTATTTATTTTTTCTTAATTTAGATACAGGTTTAGCTTAGACCTTAAATTCAAAACCTAAACCCGAATCATAATCCTTAAACCCTAACACTTTAAATCTTAAACTCTAAACCTAATTTGTAATTACCTGACAACACAACATTTTCATGAGTACAATCCTCATTTAAAAATAAATGTTAAATTTGCTGTTACGTTTAACAAGATGAAACGCAAAAATTGATGTATTTACAACAAATGCATGGAAATACAGTTTGCATTTACAACATATAACAAGATGCATTACATATAAGTACAAGAGAAATTGTTAATTCGTTGTTAAGGAGGTGGATTAGGCTACTGATTGCTAGATTAAGATTTTAGGTTTTCGAAAGAGGCGATAAGAGCAAACCCTTCAGAGTAGGGCTTTGTCTGGTGTTTAAAAAAGGGAAGGGTTATCTACACACCCCAGTATTTTAATTCAACACCCCCGCCGCCACTCACACGCCCCGTAGTGGCCACTACGGGGTGTTTGACCCACGACTGACAACCTTAAACGACAGAATTCTTTTTGTCAGCTTTTTCAGGCCCTAAACGCCGCGTAGTGACCACTACGGGGCGTTTAGGTCAAAAAAAGGGCAAACGCAGCTTGGGTCGTTTGAGGGTGATTTGGGGGGTTTGGGTATGATTTTTGATGTGTAAAAATATAGTTTTTTTTGTTAAAAACTATTTTTATATTTTGCGTATTTGCGACGTATCTCTCGTAGCATTTTTATTTTCCGACGACGTATCTCTCGTACTTAAAAGTTTAGTTGTTTTTTTAAACGCATGTTTTTTGTTTGTAAAAATCTAATATTTTTTTGTTTAAAACTTGTTTTTTACTTTTTACGATCTCTCAATTCGTTTATTTTTTAATTGTTTTTTAAAACATTTAGTTTTGAAAGCTACAAATGTTTTTAATTTTTAGATTTAATTAAAATTTAAATATATTAAATAATTTATATATGAATGACGTTCTTTGTTTAAGCATACTGATGTTACAGAGTAATACGATAAATAATGCATCACCAACCAAGCATATTACACGCATCAACAAAAAAACATATAATAATAAACATGTATCAACAACAAAGCATATTTAAATAATAAACACGCATCACTAACTAAAACAATCAGATATATGCACGCATCATCAACCAAAACAACCAAATATATACAAACTATAAACATGAATACAAGTGTCTGTTTAACAAATACAAATATGACTGAAAATACTAAGGTGGAGGTGGAGGTGGAGGTGGAGGAGGATAATCTCGTGGCCCAGGAACTGCAGGAAGCTGAATACCCTCACCTTCTGCATGCCTAAGCTCCACATGCACATGCCACGAGATCAGATCCTCCAACCGATCCAGTCGTCGGGTATGATGAGACTGCTGCTGGAGGATCTGAGTCTCCTCCTCGGTGTACAAACCGAGTACGCTCCCAAACTCGGCTAAAGACAAATGGTACGGGGCCCCGCAAAGTCTAAAGGAAACCTCTGCCGGCTGGGCCTGACCCGGCTGTGGCTGGAAATCAGCAGCCTGAGGCCTGTACCTAAATGTCGAAAGAAACTCCACAGTAATAAGTCGGTACTGTGGAGCATACGTCATATCAAAAAGACGAGACCATGGCGTGTCCTCGCCAATGATCGTCGTCATCCTCTCCAGCTGGCCAAGCTCGGCCAGCAGGTCGTAATCAATCGCCTTCTGGTTGCCCATCTCCTTCTTCAGGAGACGATCGCGCCTCTTAAGCGCGCTCGTCCCCTGAGGAAATGCCAACCAGGGATGGTCCATAAGCTCGTCAAACTCTACATCTAAATCATCAACATGCGGCTGTCCCACATCGTCACCAGCAAACTCCATCTCATCAGAAGAAGACATATCTGAATGATGAACAAATAAAATAAAACAAATTACGAATAATAAATAATAAATAATAAATTATAATAATAGTAATAATAAATAATAAACAAATAACAATAATAAATAAAAATAATAAATAAATAAAAACAATAAATAATAAATAGTAAATAAATATTAATAATAGCAATAATAACAATAATAATAATAAATAATCAATAAATAACAATAATAAATAATAACAATAATAATAAAAATTAAATATATAATAATAATAGTATTAATAAATAATAACAATAAACAAATAAATAATAAGTATAATAATTAATAATACACAATGGCACAATAATAATAATAAATAATAAATAAATAATAACAATAAATATTAATAACAATAATCAATAATCAATAAATAACAATAATAAATAATAACAATAATAATAAATATTAAATAAATATTAATAATAGTAATAATAACAACAATAATAATAAATAATAAATAAATATTAATAATTAAAAAAAAAGGAGCAAACGCCCCGTAGTGCCCCATATGGGGTGTTTGATTTGAACCAGAAGGGGCAAACGCCCCGTAGTGCTCCAAACGACCGGCCTAAGCCGCGTATGCTCCAAAAAACCCAACCCCCGGTCATCCACCAAGATTAAACGGTCGGATTACTAACCTTGAAGTAGCAAACGAGGTCCAAACGAGATCCGATCGGTGGTCAGCGGCGGTCAGCGGCGGTGGCGTAGAGAGGAAACGGGGTCGCGTGGGTCGTTTGTGGGGAAACGGGGGGCGTTTTGGGGGTTATTAAATGCTAATACGTCACGTAGTGGGCACTACGTGGCGTTTAGCTTTATTTTTTTTTTTAATTTTTAATTTATATTATATATTATATATAATTTATATTATATATATAAATGTAATATATATAATTATATTTAAATGTAATATAATTGATTATATTTAATATTATTATCTTTTATTTTGTTTTATATAATTATATTATATTTAATATTTATTATATTTAATTATATTATATTTAATATTTATTATATATAATTTATATTATATAATTAAATGTAATATATATAATTATATTTAAATGTAATATAATTGATTATATTAAGTATAATTATATTATTATCATTTATTTTGTTTTATATAATTATATTATATTTAATATTTATTATATATAATTATATTATATTTAATATTTATTATATATAATGATATATTATATATAAATGTAATGTAATCTAATTATATTCAATAAATATACAAAGTTACAGAATTTCGTGGTGATAATATACTTCTTTGTTTGCTTCTATAATCGATCTATACCGTTGGATTCGTTCTTGATAAATCAGCTCCCACGCACCAGCCGCATCATTTCGGTAACGTTTCCAGACCGCACTTAGAGTTGGAATCGGATAATCCCCTTCCAACCTTATGTTGACGAAATGTTGTGGCATATGAAGAAGACAAACCACATTATGTTGTGGTATTGTCGATGGAGCTAACCATTACGGGAAAAACGTGACACACCCTTGTTGAGTGATAAGGTGAACTATAACGCCAAATCTTTGTGCAACAACGAGTCCCGTATAAGGCATAAGCATCCAATGTTCTTCAGGTGCAGGTTTGATATCAAACCAGTTTATGCTATGACGTATTGCTTCATATAAATTTTCATCAACGGAGTTAAGAACATATCTGTATGCTTCCCTATTGGTGTCCACCTCTTGTAACAGTTGCTGTCGAATGAAACCCCATTGATTTTCATCGAACCCTAACCCAACGGCTAAAGACCTGAATCCACAATTACCATCTGGCATAACATCTTGTATGTTGCTTACATAACAATGAAGCATTGAAGGAATGTAACGACCAAATCGTCTAAGATTGTTCATTCCTTCTGGTTTCACTGGCGAGGCAACTACCGAGTCAACTTGACTTGTCTCGACTCCTTTTTTCCCTCTAGAAGATGTTGAACGACTACGTTGGAAGGAGGGTCTTTGCTGGTTTGACATTGCTGGAGTGAAAGAACTATGCCTTGGAAGTTGAAAACTACTCTCTTGTGAGTCGACAACTGCGCTTTGTCTAGATTCACTCCCCCTTTGTTGTTGAGTCTTCAATGTCGGACGTCCGCGTGTATCCTTCTGAACCAATGGCGTTTTCTTTTCACTTTTAAACGGAAACACCTGCGAAAGTATTTTTTTCACCAGACTCTTTTTCACTGACTCAGGTTTTGAATTTATTTCCTGCGTCACCAGACCCATTTGTGTTGCAACGTCGATTTCTTCGTCTTCTAGAAGTGTCGGGTACTTAGTGTCAAGTTTTGTCCAGAAGACGTCTATATCAGAAAGCGGGATAATCGTGTCTGTATACAAATGAAAGGAAAATAGTCAGTTTACAACAAAAAAATGTAAAAAACAAACAAAGAGGAATTGATTACAGTAATTTGATACCTGTATTTTCGTATGTTGAGATCCGACAGGCACATGGCAAGCCACAACTTGTCCACAACTGGTGGCCGCATGACATACTACCTTGACGCATAACCTTGATCTTATTTATTTCATCAAGTAGTAAATCAAGAGCTTTATGTGAAACCTTGCCACATAAGTTATTAAACAAGGGTATTTTATGATGACCCATTGTTTTTATTAAACTTGTTTCAAACCCATGTTTCATGTTTACCTCCTGCAATTCTATCATTTGATCAACAAAACCTACCAGTGTCGAAAGCGAGTTATTAGTGGTTCTTAGATATCTTTTTAAGTTTGAATGTTGACTCTCGACTCTGTTAGTTGTACGTTGACCAAAGTTAGGCGTTCTGTTAGTCCAGGCTGTGACAAACATGTCTTTGTATGGGTTTAACCAAGTCTGAGTCACATAATTCAAAACCCCTGAAATAAAAAAAAAACTATGACATACGAAAACGTAATTTTACCAAAAATAATGATAACGATATTGAATGACGCTTACTTTGACGGTTATCTGAGACAAGTTGTTGGTACAGGCGGTTATAGTTGTAGTCGTAAATTTCAGGCGACGAAGAGTCACACAAATTCCCCCAACGACCCTTAAACTTTTTCCAGTCACCGTCTGAAAAACTCGCCTTGCAGTGTTTTGCGATATTTTCGCTTATGTGCCACCTGCATAAATACCTGGAAGCGTGCGGAAAGACCTTACGACATGCATTCATCAGAGCAAGGTCTCTGTCGGTTATTATCACGCGGGGCTCCATACACTTATCTAGCATATCTTTTACTCGTTCTAGAACCCAATGATAATTTTCCTCTTTTTCTTTACTCACGAACGCGTGAGCAATACAAAACGTATGGTGTGTTGAGGTAACACCAACTATCTGTACAAAAGGAAGTTTGTACATGTTAGTCTTGTAAGTCGCGTCGATCATAAGAACATGTGGGAACGCACGCCACCAAGTGTATGATTTTTTATGACAAAAGAAAATCTCCTCCACGACATTCGTTTCAGAGTTTTCCCGAGTAAAGTATACGTAATTTTTAGTATGTAGCAGGTTCTCTAAGACCTGCATTGGGGTTGATCCGATTTTTTGTTTATTTTTAAATTTATGCTGCACATTGTATACGTCTCTACGGATGGAGACGTTGTTGGGATTATGCTTCTTTAGGCTGGAAAGTATGTTGCGTGGGTCCATGTGTTGCTCAGTCAGATGGTGCACCATGTTTTGTTCCTGCTCGGACATTCTTCTAACAAACGGGTGCCCCTCAAGATTTTGAGCAGGTTCATGGTTGTGTTTGTCGTTTCTGACCTGAAGCTTCCAACCATAAGAATCAGAGTCGTATATCCCTATTAATTTAAAAGGACACCCGATTTTCTTGCTACCGGTACGCCTTAAGATGGCTGTACTATTGTGTTCACCACCACGATCACACACAAGCCAGATTTTGTTGACCTCATCAGTCCCCTTCTTTTTCTTAGATCGTCCGGTAACTACGATGTATCCATTATCAAGGGCTCTAGTTTTCACCCATGCCATCAGCTCCTCCACAGAAATGAATATCTGAAAACAATGTTGTCATTAAACTAATGTCCGTCTAACTAAAAACAAGTGAAAATATATTACCTCATTGGTATTCCAGTCCATATTTTGGTATACAATGTCAGTTTCTTCCCTTTTAACGGCCACTTGGGGTGGTTGTGATTGTTCACCACCGTAACATTCCCTGTTAACGTCTTCATCATAGCAAGGTTCCTGGTTCAAATCAAACTGCCAGTACGAAGTTTGACCCGCAACCTCTTCGTTAAGATCTGGCAATGCGGGTCTATTTGTCGCCTCAGACGATTGCACACCAGTCTCATCCTTAAAAACATTATGATTAGTTTGTCATTTGATTAACAATAAAAGCAAGTAAACACAGTTTCGTACCTGATATGTTTCAGCCACACGCGAAACGTCGGAATATTGACCAAAGAAAAAGTCTCCGTCCCACCAAGACATATTTCAAATAAAAACACGGCTGTAGAGTGTAGATATTTATTAAACGAAACAAGAGAAACTGGTTCAAGTATTTGGAGAGTGATTCGAGAGAACACGTAATATTGTAAATCAGTATGTGTGTATATATGGGCGATGAATTCGTAAGTTGCAACCTATTTGTCACGTTTTAAACATTAAACGCCACGTAGTGGTCACTACGGGGCGTTTAGGCCCCGTAGTGACCACTACGTGGCGTTTGGGTCTAATCAACTGACATGTCGGAAGCTTTTGCAGAACCTCGTACGAAAACGCCCCGTAGTGGGTACTACGGGGCGTTTGGGTCTAATCATGGTACCTGTCGTTTGACCGAGATAGTACAATCCGTACCTAAACGCCCCGTAGTGGCCACTACGGGGCGTTTGAGGGGTGTGCAGACATTTTTTTGGGGTGTAAGTTTAACACCACCCAAAAAGGGAAGTGGAATAAGATTAATATTATTTTCAATAGAAAATCTCTCATGTTTGGTTTACAAAAACACAAATTTTTTAAAATACTACGTACGCTAATCTTATGTCCCAAAATTCAAATATCTAAAACTTAAGATACTTTTATTTATTAAAAAAATGGATATGGAGAGCATTGTTAAAAAAAATTCAGATGATCATAAATTTATTTAAGAACTTAAGCCTGACATCTAATTTGACAGCAAAAATTGATATCAGCTCTCTCTTTTGGTCAATATAACATTCATATTTGCTAACACCACAATCATGTACTTGAGCAATTGAGCCAGTCGTCGTACGTCAATTAAAAACAATATAAACATCAAGACTTAATCACTTAGCTACCTATCACTATAACAAGGGTAAGTAAAGTCGTCTTCTCAAGAAACCTTTAAAGTGCTAAATACAACTACAAATTAATTAATTACGAAAAGTAGAATTTAATTTGAGAATTGATTATGGAAAAAATTTCAAGCAACAAACAAGAATTTGTTTTTAAAACAATTACTAAAAAACAAACAACCACTTTCAAGTTCCAAGTTTAAAGATTCACACAAAATTCAATTAATCTAGTTAGAAATCATTTAGACATAATTTTGTAAAACCCTTTAATTCAGGTGATACAAGTAGGGGTGTAAACGAGCCGAGTCTGAGTCTGACACTTTTCAAGCTCGCCTTGTGAGATTTTTTTGAGGCTTGAGATCGAGCTCGGCTCGAATCAAGCCTGTGCTATTAGGATCAAGGTCAGCTCGTGATTGAAAAGTAAGGCTTCAGATCAGCACGCCTAAGATTGAACTCATTGGGTGGTGCTTAAACGAGCCTGAGCTCGGCTCAGAGTCTACAAGCTCTCCTGTATCCTTTGGAAATCATCCATTTTTGAATGGTGTGGATATGGCACAGAATGTGTATAGGTAAAGAAACCCCATAGATAGACGCTAAAATTGAGAGAGAAACCAAGCAAATAAAGAAAACCCTAATTATCTCCATAACCAATCACAAAACGAAACGAAACGAAAACAAAATCAAGTCAAAAAATTGAGAATAAAAACATAGACAAACAAAACAAACACAAACAAACGAAACTGAAACAAAATCAAATCGATCTCCATGAAGAATTCAAGTGTCGAAATTCAAACAAAAACGAAACAGAAGAAAAACATACCTGGTACAAGTGTTGAAGTTGAACGATGATTGTGGCGACCGGTGAAGTTTCGGAGATTTGACCAATGACTATGACTAATGGAAAAGTATGGAGTCGATTGGTGTAACATCATTGTATTTCAGGTGGTCCGTACGTATGTATGATTGTACTGTTATGACCTGAGTTGTTAATTATTAATGATTATGGATTATTGACTGTCATTATTAATATTGTTATACATACTGAGAACATATTATTATACGCGTAAACCATGGAAAGTTTAGTTAAACGCAACTAAACAGAACCAGAGAGTTTATTGCAGTTGAATTCACGGATAATGGGTTATTGGTTTGGAATGGAAAGGAATTAGGAGTTGGTTGTTGTTTGGTTGCTAAATATAGTCAAGGACACATGGTCATGATTTATCGAAATAGCGGTGGGACGGTGGCTGGGGCAGTTGCGACTGACCCCTACATATGCCCTATACATATGCATATTTCGGTCTATCACGGATGTGTCAGTGATTTGGTTTAGTGGGTTTTGGATTTGGATTTATAATATTAAAGTTAATAAAATAATGGAAGTATAATTGGAATTGGTTACGCGATGGTGAGGTTACGATTATAAATTTATACGCGAATGTTATTTCAGAAATATTAACTTAATGATGTATTCGCGTGGGTGACAATTCACACGAATATAATTATTAAGAATAATATTCTGAAACGGTATTCCATAGATAGTAAATCGAATCGAAAATATGTTACGAGTGTCGGATTCGTAAAGGTGACGATCTTTACGAATACGTACGCAAGTAATGCTTTTCGACGAGATAATTATATAAAACTTAACGATATTAAATTAATAAATGGAAACTAATAATATTTATTAGGAATCACAACCTAAGACAAATCCGAACAAGTTTTTTAATATAAATAATTAAATTAACGAAAGTAAACGGAAGTGTTTTATTCAAACGATTTTGTTTAAAATCATGTTAGTTAAAACAAAATTATTTATTTAAATGTTTTATGTTAAAAGTATTTTACGATGAAAACCGAGCTTTATTATAATTTTATCGCGATAAAGACGAGACCGAATACGCGGGAACGGGAGGGGCATAAGTGGTGGAAGACACCACCATTTTCCTCATTTCTCACAAACCTCCTCTCTCTCTCAACCCCCATTCACAAGCCTATCCTCTCTCTCTACCTTCTCTCTAGATTATCTCACTCGTTTCTCGATGGATTCACGAGATCTTGGCGCCTACACGACCGTGTGATCAAGAGGAACAAGACCATACGAAGAAATCTTACATTTGATCAACAAAACGAGGTAAATCTAGGTGTTTATTTACAGTTTTGTTGTAAATCTGGAACCATATAACTAGTTAATGTTAAACCGAATTAAACACTTAAAATTATGGAGATAAACACTTGTAAATCATCTGGAAACCCTAGAAACAAACTTATAACAGAAACCATGCAAAGGAGAAGATGGGAAAATGCTGGTTCGCGTTCCAGCTCCTAGACGAACCTGTGGGGCTTGGGTTAGCCGAACCTTGTACAGGTGTGCTCACCTTAGTAGCCGAACCTATTCCCCAACGGACCCTGCTGCCTCGATCAGATCATCCTCACCGAACCTTAACATTCACGAACCTAGGAGCAGGGAAATGGTTGCTGCGAAGCTGAGGTTTTGGACCGAACCTTGAGCCTCCTGAACCCTTGGCTGCGAACCCTAAACATGCACGAACCTAAGCTGTCCCGAACCCAGAAGGTTCGCATAAGAATGAAGGCTAGCCGAACCTCTCTTTTCTTCTAGCCGAACCTCTCTTTTCTTCTTGGCCAAACCTTTCTTTTTCCCCTTGGCCGAACCTAACATAGTCGAACATGCTGAATCAGGAACCATGCAAACCTAAAGGTTCGCTGGGTAGGGTGAGTTCGAAATGCAAATTTGAACCAGACCTAAAGTTGTTGAACCCAGACAAAGGCCAGACCTAGGATGGTTAAACTAAATTGCTATGAGCTAAGGGGAGAGCTACATCAACACTTATAATAGATATGAACAAGGGATATATATTATGATAACCATACATGCATGAGTAAATCCTACTTGCCACCTTTTCTCTTTCTAAACATATGCCTATATTATGGATTTGTATACATTAAACACCTTATGTCCTTATGGGAATCACCTAAATATGATATTTTTGAAACTAAATTGAAAACCAAATAACTTTCGATGTATGGGCTAACATACCTTGACATGCATGTATGCACCCAAGAGTTCTGTATAAGAGAACTAGGTTACCATCATTACATTATGTATAACCTTACATTCTTACTAAAGCTTTTATGAATGGGTGGATCAAAGAAATTATTGTTAAACCGAATTTCTATAAGGAGGATACAAAAACTATAATGATTATCACTCTAACTTAGGTAACAAACCTAAGCAACCCGTGCACTTAATGGTTCAAGGACTAACGAATACGAAGAGCTTAATTATAAATTAAATAGTAATACTTATGAACATGAAATACACGATAATTACAGGTTGTTGAATTGCTTTTGAGTTTATATACGCGAGCGCGCATTCTACACAAACACTGATTCTAAGGACTCAGGTGAGTTCTCATAACCTCCTTTTAAACTGTTTTGTTTTAAACTCGGAGGTGGAACATGTATACCAATATCTAAGATATTATTTTGATAAAACATGGTGACACCTGGTTTATCATTATGATACTCATATTATGGGATTTTCATTGTTTATGGATTATCACACATTATCATAATTCCATGAATTGTTGTTGTTGACTTTGGTCATCCACAATGATTACATGTATTGCCACTTGGATTATCACAACTACCGTCGAATCCGGTCATCCGCAACAATTGCATGTATTGTCACGTGGTTTGCTACCACTCCATGAATCATTGTCTTTAACTTCTGTTAACCACATTGATTTCATGTATTGTCACTTATACTAATTGAGAATATTGATGATTGAGATTGGTTGAATGTTTATGTGATTGATTATTTATGATTATTTGATATATGTGACTGTGTGTTTGTGGTTATGTGTTGGATTATCTCGCAGGTGCTCATGTGGAATTTCTCATAAAACTATAAACTTTTATATCATTTTGTAAAACATTTTAAATATAAAATTTATGATTACTCACCAACTACTTCGTACTTGACACTTGATTTTCTACATGTTTCAGGGAATGAGGAAAAGTAGGTAGAGCAGGATGACTCTACATCTTTTGGGACATCATCACTTAGGGTCTTTGTAACATTTGTACATTTAGCCATGGTAGTCGTAAACAGTGTTAGCACAGGGTGTATCTATGTTCAGTAGTCAATGTGATTCATGTGTTCATTATGTGCTTGTGTGTTAGAATCTTTATTATTTGAGAACAAGTATGTATTATTATTTACAGTCGAGTTCACTAGGCAAGAACAGTATCGTATTATATCGAAACAGTGGTGGGACGGCGTCAGGTACGGCAGGTAGCTGGAATCTGGGGTATGCCCTATACATATACTGCGTTCGGTGTAATGGGATAGTGTTAGTGCGTAGTGTTAAGACGAATATTATGACAACAATTAATTAAACAAGAATCGTAATACGTAAGCGAGACTGAGTATAGTTATGGGTGACGACCCATAATGATACGAATGTTGAACTTATAATTATGATTAAACGACTTTAAAAAATTAATACGATCGAAAAACGTACGCGATTGCGGGTATACACGTAATTGTATCTGTTTAACGATCTGTCAACAAACGAAGTGCAAAAATAATTAAAATATATTATTTTACATTTTTACAATTTTGAAACTCATCAAAATGATGAGAATAATAATCCTTTATTTTAAATCGCGTAAAATACGCGTTACGTGACGAAAACGCGAATCGAGCGACCGGAACGAACCCGAATACCACTTGGACTATAAAAGCCATAAGGATGGCCAATTTCCTCATTTATTTCAGCCAACAACCTCTTTCTAACCCCAAAGTCGCGAACCTATCTTCTCACTAGAAAACCGAACTTCAAACGCGTATAACTTCTTCGTTTCTCAACGGATTTTGGTGTTCTTGGCGCCTACGCGAAGCTCTCGACATTCCCTACACGAAAGTACAAGTGATCTGGAGATTTGTCCGGCCAAAAACGAGGTATGCTCGAATGGAAAATCTGGAAAATAGGGTAGTCTATGTGTGTGGCACTCAATCAAGTAATTCAATCACGACTTTCCAGTTCGTACAACATTTTCAAACATGAGAACAAGTTATTCAAGGTGTTAATCACAAATCTGGATAACACAAGTCAATCAACGAATCAAAGTCTATAGAATCATAAATCTTATATCTTATGTATGATTACAATGATATAGGAACCAGTTAGAAGTCCTGTTTGCTACTTGCTATTTGTTATAGTTCAGAGTCTACTGCAGACAGGTGAAACATTTGCCCCTCTTTTACTGTTTTACAACTGTTTTGGGGTGGAACACGTGATCAAACACTCTATTTACAATCTTATTTCGCTATACAATGTGTATGCTATGTTACAAACATTATAGGTTCACAGTACCAATTTCAAAGGTTTCATCAATTGTTTTAAAGGGTTTTTATCAAATGTTAAACATTTTCTACTAAAAGGTTTTATAAAGTTTCTTTGAACTGTTTTACATCTGTTTTACTCAAATGGTTTTATAAAGGACAAACATCTTTAAATAATGGGATTTATAAACTCTTTTACTATAAACTCGTGTTTTCGGAAATAATCTTTTATATAAACCTTGTTACTATACAGGGTCACTATCCTATGTATTCAATCAATGGTTTCAAACAAAGGATTCATTTCATGGTGTTCAAACAAAGGATTCATTTCATGGTGTTCAAAACAAAGGATTCATTTCATGGTGTTCAAAACAAAGGATTTATTTCATGGTGTTCAAAACAAAGGATTCATTTCATGGTGTTCAAACAAAGGATTCAACTCATGGTATTCCAAACAATGTTTTCAAATCAAGTTATCAAATAAGGCATAAAATCATTTGTTTTAAAGTAAAGATCAAAAGCATGGTGTCCATTGTTGTAAACAAACTTATAAACACATCAAGTTTCATATTCATTAGCGTGAGTACTGGGTGATCACAACAAGGGAAAGCGGACACATTTGGGCAGACCGATTTCTGGAGTTAGCTTTTAAATTTGTTTTATAAGCTAACTGCAGATTTCGGTTACGTATGGTTTATCACTGTTGCTGACTAATTTTCTGACTCCAAACGTAGTTTGGGACTTGATTATATGTTGGTGTTCGTGCAAACAGTCTTTGGACTGTTTACACTCGTTTGACATACTGGATGTTAGTTTGGGTTGCAGCTCATCCATGTATTTCATTATTTGCTTTAAACTAATGCCTTTCATTGCAAGTTCATATTTTCAAATATTAAACCTATTGTTCTCACCAACTACTTCTGTAGTTGACAGTTACTTTTCACATGTTTCAGGTAATCAGGTGTAAGATATTTTGAGGACAACTAAGGAGACCATTTAAGATAGAACAAGATGAAGAAACATGCTAGGATGGATTTAGAAACACACAAAATCCTAAATGTTTAATTGTCTTGTTTGAAGTCTTATTTTGTAAATTATATTTTGGGTCTGTAGTTGTCATTCTTTTGTTATGATAGAATGTCTGTAACTAAACCGTTGTCTAAACATTATGAAATTTAGTAATCCATTGTGGTTGTTCTTAATCAATACTTGTGCATGATTCAACTATTCATACGTCACCGCGCCGTGGATTCCGCACGCGGCGCAGGGGGTGTGACAGTCTTGGACTTAGCTAAATAACTGAAATTTTGAAGACTAGAATTTAGTTAGATAGCTAAATCTTTTGTGTAATTGATGTAACTAATTCATGATGAACATGATATTTGATGTAATTAATTTGGTTGATTAATGAAATGTGATGATTTATATTAGATGCCCACGAGCTTTTGAACAATCTACACATCCCTCGTGGCATCCCGACGTTTCCACCATCAGTCGGGGTGTTACAATTGGGGATGTGATCTTTCTAGGGTCCCATCAGAGACATGAGAGCTTGAAAATTTAGAAACTAAAAAAATACGAAATTATGAAAGAAAAGTTAAAAATAAGTTAATTGGATTAAAATTTAAATATTTATTATTATTAAAAATAGGCTCAATAAGGCTCGCAGGCCTTATCGGGTTCGGGCTCAATAATAAAACGAGTCATAATTTTGGGCTCGAACTCATTAGGCTTGGCTCGGGCTCATTTAGGCTCTATTTATTCGACTTTTTACACATCCGGTTTCGAGTATTTCAAGAGTTGTCTTTGTTCGTTTACACCCATAGATACAAGTGGAAAAACTTTTAAGATTCGGTCGTACTCACAATTACCTAATCATAGAAACCAGACATTCAATTAAAAACTCAAACTGCTCACAACGCAAGAAAACTAAATGCAAATGATTAAAGACAAATGATTATACATAAACAATTCGTTTCAAAGTAACCAAATATATAATTGAATTCAAATTGTCATTAAAAAAACCAACCCGAATCCAAGGTACAACATGAATTGAGTATTTCACTTATAAGAACTATCCACTCTGAAACTGATCATGAGAAAACTAGTCACTCATGCTAATGATCACATTCTGGTCATCAAGTTAGAATCGAATGATCAGATCTTCACTCGATCGTTATTCAAGGTCTCTAAAATGATTGGATTTAATAAAAATCACCCAAGAACCTTGAAAAATTGCAACCCCTTGTTTCTAAACGAATGTGTGCTTTCATACCAATAGATCCCGCGCATATACTATTTCTTTACAGTGCGACAGTAACCTCAGTCTGGAGCATGTAGGCTATGACCTACTGTTAAAAGTTAAGGACTGATGAGCCATAACCATCTTTCTTATAACCCCTCCTTTTCTTCCGAATAACATCGGGATATATTCTTCCGAGCAGCAACGAAAGACAACCCTCAGAATAATATTGGAATATCTTCGTAGGAACAACAACGAAACAACTCCGGAAGACCTTCTTCAGAAACATATCTTCGGAAGCTCTTCATTACAAGAATAACCGCGAAAAAGCAAACGCGGAATGGACTCGGAGGCATATCTTCGGACGATCTTCAATGCAAGAACAACCACGGAAAAGCAAACGTGGAAAGGACTCGGAAGCATATCTTCGGAAGCTCTTCATTACGAATACAAGTGTTCACGATCCAACACCTACTTTCTTTTTCTTCCTGATTTATGGCTTCACGACTATAACCAACGACCTAACTTATGACATTTCCCTTTGGTTCTCTATTTTACGGTCTCAAGGCGGTAGGTTACAACCTAGCTTACATCTTGATCTTCAACTCTACCGTTAAGTTTCAAAGTTCATCCCTAAGCACCAAAACACATGTGAAACATCATAAACTCAAAGTAAGGGTGCTCTACACCATAAAAAAACATAAAAAAACGTGATTTTGGCAATAAAAAACAATAACAAGCACTATGTGAACACATCCTTACACTTATCCATTATTGGCCCTCAATCATTATCACATTTAGACTAAACATGTTCCAATTCACCACTACCATGTATTATTTTAAGCACCAAAATCATACCTGATTCCCAAGACTTAGAAGTGCAATAGATTTACACCCCAACAAGAAAAAAATTAATTTCATCAAAACAATGAATACCTAACAAATCCTACAAAAGTACAAGTTTCTTACAGACATGCTTTCACATTTCTCACAATATGACAGTTAGTTCGTTTTAATATCTGGTCTAGTAGTGATGTGCTAGTATATCTAAAGCTCTCAAACCAAAAATAAAACATCACTATTATAAGCATGTAAAGAAATCATGCGTTCACCAAGTAACACAATATAATGCACAAATCAAGAGGTCATATACTGGTTATAATGTTAGGCTTAGGTTTATGGTGTGATAAGAAATTTAAAAGTGGTGCAAGTGGGTGAAATCTAAAATGGTCAGGCTAAACACAAACAATACTAATAATATATAATATCTAGGTAAAATCGACACAACTTCTGTAATCCCTAGGGTTTTCTATTCTCAAATGTAAGCATGCCAATTATAAATGAAAGTAATAAGACACCTAAAACATCGATTCATAAAATACAATTATGAGCATATACATACTAATATATATGTGACAATCCGTACCTGACCGTCTGACAATTGTACGGTATGTGTACTTTCATAACTACTTTGCGTGATTACATATGTGAATAACAATTATGTGATAACAATTTTGGGAAATTTATAACAATTGTGAGAACAACAAACAATATTACATGAGAAATAACAAATTATCATGAATACAATGACAAAAATAGTTTGGTTGTGATCTGATTTTCTTGATAACAGGAATCAGATACTCGACAAAACAATGTGAAATCAAGGTGAAATCAATGGGAAACAAGGGAAAACAGTATAGTCAATTTGTGTTCGTCAGTGAGAATGGTTAATCCAAAACAATAATCTGGTATCGTTTTTGAATATCAAATTTACAGTGTGTTTGTGTGCGTGACGATTCACACAAATATATATGTGGATTTGACGTTTTGAATGAAATCTGTAAATTAGAAAACCAAATCATGAAGTAAAGCCATCGTCGTGTTCGTTCGGGGGACGATTTATACAAATACGCGCTAAGGTAATACGATCTGACGAAACCATTAAAATAAACGTTTTCGAAATCATAAAAGTAATAAAAAGAAATTTAAAACATTTATTAGGAATTACCATCTAAAAATATTGAAAAAAGAGAGAAATCGTTTTATTATAAACGTGTATTTTAAATTACGTTCTGTAAACGTTATGTAAACGCGAAACCGAGCAACCCTAACGCAACCAAAATGACACATGGTATAAAAACCCTAAATTTCCCCTTCTTCATTTATGAACCCAACCACCTCTCTCTCTCTCCCCCCTCATTTCTGGTTTACTCTTTCTCTCTCTAGAAATTCAAACTCAAATTCCCTCATTTCTTCACCAAAACGAACCTTGGAACATGTAGAGAATGAAAGTACAGCAGATCGGGGTTCAAAATAACTAGAATCAAGGCAATAATCAAGCACAAGTTCACGATTTTATGGTTTTCATCAAACCATATTCATTTAACATGTAACTCGGTTTTAGGCCATCAAATCTCATGAGAATCACATGGAAATGGGTTCACAACACTTGGAATATGTTAGAATAAAAGTTGGAAGGGTTGGTGAAGGTGAAAATTTGGGAAATGGTAATACTGATGAATGAAACTCAAGCTAAATGTCTCGATGGAGACTTCCAGATTCAGCCAACTTCATCGTCGAACTTGCTAAGTTTGATGGTCCCACAGGCTTTCCACTCGTCGATATTGATAAGTTCAATCAAGTCCAAGTTCAGGGGTGGGTGGGTGTCGATATTGAAGTTCGATGGGACTGTGCTCGTCGATACTAACAGGTGTTGATACCGTTAGTATCTACAGAGCCATTTTTGGAGTTTCTCACAGGATCATCAAACATATACTCATCGGCACTACATGGGGACCTTTGATAGTATTATATTGATGTTTTCCAAGTGTTTTAAATTAGGATTCCATCGATATTATCAAGAGATGAGGGCCGACCATCGATACTAAGATGGCTGCCGATACTAGTAGTGTCGACAGCCCACCCTTGTGAAATTCTAAGTGTTGTGACGAAAATATGTCCATCGATACTACCTTAACATCTTCGATAGTACTATTTTAAACTAATCTAAGAAAAAGGGATCACAAAACATTGGGTAATAAGTGAATATAAGGTCATGGGAGTTGAATTAAAGGGTGATAGTGTCGAAGGATAACTTATAAGGTTCTCCAAGTGTTAACCGAATTAGAGAACCTTCAATACTATCCTTAACATTTTCAAAATGCAAATAATCTATAAACTGTATGTTTTATCAACAAACTATGATCAAAACAATAACAATGGATGACAAGGAAGTGATCTTATTGGTTAATCGTGACCAGGGTTTTCATCTTCTGTAAAGTGTTCATGGTTTTAACAAAACATTTCAAAATAGGTTAAAACATAATGATTAAAGGTAAATAACTTAGTTAAACTTGTTTAGTTAGTTTATAACTCATAGCAAAGGTTTTTGGGAAACAACCATATTTTAACATGGACATAAGTTATAATTTATGAAAGTTTAATGGTTTCAAAAGCATACATTGAGTGTAATGATTAAGGTCAAGTTCAAAATATTTAACAAAGAGAAATCACAATATACTAAGCTTAACCTAAATGGTTAAGTGTTACTATATTTCATTACCAACTAGGTCTAAAGTTAATCAAAATAACAAGCTGAGTGAATATCAAGGAACTTATAACAAGTTAAACCATCATTAGGGTTATACATAGCACGGAACCTATACTTACAAGTACAAATGTCAAATCAGTCAATCACAGGAAGGTGAATACAACACATTACAACATCAAATAACGCGCGCATTCTTGTAAACTGTCAGCCAACACAATGCCAAGGTGAGTTCATTTGCCCCTTTTCTAATCTTTTTGATTTAAAATGCAAGGTTGAGAAACATGCTAAAACCTTTTTACAAAGGTTTTAGTACATTTATAAATGATCGTTGTGAAGTCAAGTGATTACAAGTGGATAGGGATAAATTGGAAATATTGTGGTTTGACTTGGATTTGACCACAATGTGGTCCCAATTATGCTTCACACATCAATTGGGTGGATACATAAAAAAGAGTTAACTGTCACTTCTAATTTAGAAGTGAATATCAGTAAACTCTACATATGAGAATACACATACAAGTTTTGAATTTAATAAAATCGGTGTCTTTAAAACTTTAATGGATTTACCATTACTTAGGTTATGGTAATATATACCCTACAAAACATTATTTCTATATATAACAATTGTGGGATGAGAACATGACATATGGGAACATCAAATGGTAATATCAAATGAGAATAACAAATGGTGAAAATGAATCGTGTTATCCTTTGTTGCACTATGGATGTTGTAGTATGCAGTCAAGTGTGTGGTGGGCTGGCGGCTCCACTTGCTGGTACGTATGCCCTATATATAAGCATTGTTAACTGAGCGTGATCCCATCTGTAAGTGGAACTAAGGAGAGGACATGGATGAAGGATAAGACAATGAGAACAACAATGAGACTTAAGAATAACATTTTCCAACCTTTCTGAATTACTAAACTTATGAACTCACCAACCTCGTGTTGATTGATTAACTTGCACGTTTTCTCAGGTGAAGAACATGTTTAGTCATCAAGTTCAGGACTTAAGATAGAGGGACTTGATAGTGGCCCTAGCTTCTTTTGATGTGCATATGTTTTGATGACATATTGTGAGCCACTTTTGTATATCTTGTGCAGTTACAAGATAGAATAGTTTATGATTCTTTTTGGGTAGATTTACATTTTTAAATTATGAACATAACTGATGTAATTTAACTTTGTAATTCTATGTTTATGTCAATTTAGCATTTCTCATTATATATCATGTGCCATGTAAACAATCTGAATTTCGATTATCACACGATATCACGCCCTGAGACCATTCCGCCTGACGGGAAAGTCGATCCAGCCCACCGGCTTGGGTGTGACAGATTGGTATCAGAGCCATGGTTATAGAGAAATATAGGTCATTTTACTTAAACAGTTTGGCCTAGACTATAACCTAGGGATCCTTCATGTAGAGAACATAGAAAACTAAGACTTATTTGCATGTGTCTTCTACATTCGATCATTGCACTAACCAGTATCCTTTCGATTCTGATCAAAATGCCGCCAAGAAGACAATCACCGCCTCCACCACCTCCATTGCTGCCACCTCCTCCATTTCCACCTTCTCCACCTGCTAACCATGAGTTGGATCCTGCTATGGTGTCATTAGCCACTTTACTAACGAACCAACTGAAGGAGGCGATTTCCGATATGGTGAATCGTATCAATAACAACAGCAACAACCAGACTGGAAAGTCATCTAACTCCAAAAGTGGAACGATGGAATTGGACCTGACTACTCCTACAAGAATTTTGTGGGATGCAAACCTCCCAGTCTCAGTGGGCATGAGGGAACTGTGGGCTTGATCCATTGGGTCGAGAAAATGGAGAACACCCTTGACATTAGAGGTTTCCCTGAGCACCACAAGGTGAGATATGTTGCAAGCTCGTTCAATAAACGAGCATTGACATGGTGGAATTCTTAGATACATGCCAGGGGAAGAGATGAGGTACTAGTCATGCCTTGGGATGATTTCAAAGCTTTACTCAATGGTGAGATATGTCCCAAGAACGAGCTTCAGAAGGTAGAAACTGAACTATTGTAGCATGTGATGGTGGGAGCTGGGCATCTGGTCTACACCACCAGATACCATGAGTTGGTGGCACTGGCACGTGACTTGGTGCCAACCTTGGAGAAAAGGATTGATTGGTACATTGGAGGACTACCGGCATGCATCAAAGGGCATGTGATTGCTGCCCACCTTACTACACTAGAGATGGCCATTACTTTATTAGCCATTTTGAGGGATGTGATGGTTGCCTCTGGTGCACTGAAGAAAGAGGCTAAAATAGGCAAGACTAGAACTTCCATGAAGCCTGACCGGCACCCAGCCAAAAAGCAGAAGGTCATTAAAAACTATGAGATGAACACTCCTGCTCAACAGGTGACATAGACCTCACCAAGCCAAGCTAAGAAGCCATATACCGGAGTGGCTCCTTTATGAAACAAGTGCCATTATCATCATCATCCAGGTAACCAGTGCAAGCAATGCACATGTTGTGGAAAATTTGGGCATTGGGTCAACATCTGCAGAAAGCCAGTACCCCAAAACAGGAACAAAAATGCAGTGGTGATGCTTGCTGCAAATACTGATAACAGATCTTGCTACACTTGTGGCGAACCTGGTCACTTCTCAAGGGATTACCCTAAGAGAGTACAACCTAGAGCTCAAGCACCAAGAGGACGAGCTTTTGCCTTGGGAGATGCTGCTGCACGACACAAGATAACAACTTTTATGATTCATTTTGAGTGGATTTACATTGTTAAATTATGAACATAACTGATGTAATTTAACTTTGTAATTCTATGTTTATGTCAATTTAGCATTTCTCTTTATATATCATGTGCCATGTAAACAATCTGATCATTTTGACTATCACACGATATCACGCCCTGAGAACATTCCACCCGACGGGAAAGTCAATCCAGCGGGGTGTGATAATATATCAATAGTACAAATTTATTTCAAATGATCCATATCTTAAGTACATTCTTTTCTTTTAATTTTTAAAAGAAATATTATGTTAAAACACACAAATATACATAAAAATATATGTAAATCATAGCATCAAACTATTGCTAAGACTTTAAATAATAAAATAAATAAGAACTTTATACAAATATATATATATATATAGACATATATATTGAAAAGAATTGGTGAAAGTATTAAATTTTTAAAGACTTTTGGTCATAAAAATGTAATTAAACTTTGCAAACATTTGGAACATAAAATAATAAGACAGAAAATTTAAAGGGGGTCAAAAGTGTAATGTCACATCCCAACCAAGGGCGGGATATGTTGGGGCGCGAGTTTGATTTTTCAAAAGTTCATGATGCTATGCCAAAGTTTAAATAGTTTACACATCCATATTAAGTTAAATACAAACATTCATTCAATCAAACATAAATACCCAAATACAATAGATCTCTATTTCAAATACAAAGGTAATAAATAACATTTCTTTTAAATTAAGATAAGTCCTCTAAACCTACACTAAGTATTCATCATTGTTCTTCATCTTATCATGTTAAATATGTAAAATTAAAGTTCAACTATTTGCATAGTTTGTGAGCAATTCAAAACAATTTAATATGATACATAAAAAGGATGCAAAACTATTAACTAAATAGAATTAGATCTGAAGCATATGTAAATTTGAAGTATAATGTTTAAGCACAAAGCAAGAATCTAAACAAGTGATATTATGAAGCGTAAATGAAGACTAGCTAGGTCTTTGACTTAAACATCGTAAATCATAATGTTTATGTTTGTGTACAGTTCACCGTTTTTGACACAAGACATTAGTCATTGCGAAGAATGTAGCCACATTCATAGGCTACTATGTACTAATATATGTTTGATGTATGAAATGTCTTCAAACCTAATTCCCACATAGCATTTAGCACATAAGTTCACGTAGCATCTAAATCATGTCTAAGAAGCTTAAGAGTTTTCATCATGTATATGTTTTGACTCCATGAATGTGTTTTTGTATAAGACATGTGTAGCGTCCCAAAAGATTTAGAAAATGTAAAAAGGGAGTAAGAATTAACTCAAATGTATCAAATCTAGTCTTGTTTCAATAGTATCTTGTGTTTGAAGAAGGAAAAGCTAGCAATCTTTCCCTAATGCTCAAAACATATGTCTTAGTCTAAAGTTCCAGTGCTTTGTTGTGACAACCAGTACTTGACCGTCTGGCAATCGTACGGTATGTACTTTCATAACTAATTTGTGTGATTACATATGTGAATAACAATTATGGATGCAATTTTGTGAAATTTATAACAATTGTGAGAACAACTAACAGTGTTACATGAGAAATAACAAATTATCATGAAAACAACGAAAAAAACAGTTCGGTTGTGATCTGACTTCCTAGATAACTAGAATCAGATAACTGATAAAACAATGTGAAATCAAGGTGAAATCAATGGGAAACAAGGGAAAAGTAAAGTCAATTTGTGTTCGTCATTGAGAATGTGCAATCCAAAATAATAATATGGTATCGTTTTTGATTATTAAACTGACAGTGTGTTTGTGTGGAAGATGATTCACACAAATATATCTATGGGTTTAATGTCCTGAATGATATAAGTAAAGTAGAAAACTAAATCAGAAAGTAAAGCCATCGTCGTGTTCGTTCGGGTGATGATTCGTACGAATACGCGCGAAGGTGATATGATCTGACGAAACCTTTAAAAATAAACGGTTTTGGAATCATAAAAATAATAAAAAAGGAATTTAAAAATATTTATTAGGATTACCATCTAAAATGATTTAAAAACAACTATTTTACTGAAACGTGTATTCTAAATGTTACTTTCCGTAATGTTACGTAAAAGCAAAACCGAGCAACCTGAACACCCGAAATGAACCTGAGTATAAAACCCTTAATTTCCTTCCCTTCCCTTCATTTATGGAAGATCTACTATAACAACCCATTTTGTGACAACCAGTACAATATCATCTGGTATCCGTACGGTATGTGTACTTTCACCTTTTACTATGTGTAAATACCATGTGTAAACAGTTGTGTGACAACAGGACTAAGAAAACAAATAACAGTTGTATGTGTTTAAGTGAAAATTTAAATACAGTGAATACAACAACTCATGTGAAACAAAAAAGTGAAAACAAATGACAAAACATATCGGTTTGCGATCTGATATCCACGAATAACAGGATTCGGATGGCCGAAAATTCAGTGAAATAGGCAAGTTAGTTGAGTCCGTCTGTGAGGAAATACAATTCAAATAACAATTCAGTTTCATTCACGAATAGTGAACTGACAGTGTGTTTGCGTGGGTGACAATTCACACAAACATATATGTGAGTTTAACGTTCTGAATGATAACTGAAAAGTAGAAAACAAGAATCAGAAAGTGAAACCGCCGTCGGATTCGTTCGGGTGATGATTCGAACAAATACGCGCGATGGCGGAACGATCTGACGAAACGAAACGACAAAACGATCTAATATGATAATAAAATAAAGAATTAAAAATATTTACTAGGAATAACCACTTCAATGTAAAAACTAAAAACCTACTTTATTTAACTCGTAAAATA